>JAFBJQ010000732.1:53035-162401 GCA_016785345.1 Trinectes maculatus | reverse complement strand
ATATGTGTGTGTGTGTGTGTGTGTACTCATATATTTGCATTTGTACACTTCATTAATGATACTATAAAGGTTCTACAGAGGCATCACGCCAGGACAACTTGTTTGGTAAACGTGGATGCCATGTTGTTTCTGTCCCTATTGTTCCATACTGACATGTTTGACTTTATTAAGGAATTCATGTCGGATGACCTGTGTGTATGTTTGAGCCCTATGAGGCAAAAGTTTTTATTTGTGAGTAAAAAATAAAATTTGCATCCAACTCATGTTATCCCGGTCTCCAGTCTGGACCGTTAGCCAGTGGTCTTACTTGTGAATGAATCAGAGCTGCCAGTAACTTCTAGTCTTTTTAGTGGGTGCTAAAAAGACTGACCTGACCACTGACCACCACTGACCACTGACCACCACTGACCACTGACCACTGACCATCACTGACCACTGACCACTGACCTGACCTTCTGGCCTCCTGGCTGCTCGGGAGCCAAGGGGCAACAATGGTTTTGCTCTCAGCGGCTACATGACGACCATGTTTCCATGGTGCAGACTCAAGCTTCCTATTCGTGAAGCACCACCTAAACTACACTTATTGCACTTCCCAACACCATCATAGGCAGCTATGGGGTAACTTCACATGACTGATAATTGATTAACGAGGTAACGAGTGAAGGCACAGTGGAGTTGAACTGAGCAAAAGTCAACAACACGCACTCACGGCTCATTTCATTTGCCATGTAAACATTTATTAAAGCATTCACAATACAGGACAGTCTTAATCCATGTTAAATAAGTACTAACAATGTTCAATAAATATTAGTAAATAAATAGCATTCAAAATGTTGAGGCACTGCAGTTCCCAGGACATAGATGGTAAGACTTCATCTTTACTTTGAACCTGCAGGAGAGAGAGAAAAAAAATAAAAGAACAACAGCTCTTTTATGAATACGCTCTTATTCATTTATTCAATGGTACAAATGTGTGGGCAGACTAAATGCATAATAAGGTGACTGCTACAATAACTGTTGTAAAAATATTACACTCACTGGCCTAAAGCTGCAGGAGCAGTGAGCAGTGACTGTAACTTACTGTATCTGCCAACAGTGTTGCAACCCAAAGTGCTCATGGAGCCTATTCTGTCTAAACGTCGCCCAAAGCAGCTGGAGGACTTCCTGCTCGAGTCGTTCCGGACACTCTTCAAGTTTTTGGCGGAAAAATATTCCCTGATGGCCTGTTCGTCCAGCCCAGTTTGTGGCTCCTCTGCATACGGCTTGTCCAGGCCGTCCTGCTCTGCGGGGACACGCTGGTCCACGTCAGTCTCAGCCGGGACGGACTCCTGGAGTCGGTGAAGCAGCACCTGCAACAGGCACAAAGTTGTCTTGAAGACCTGGTGACTGGAGCGGCGTTGTAATGTAAATGATGTCAATAATAACATTAAATCACATATGGTTTCAGGGGCCCATAGAAGCAGATACTGTTGAGTGCAATGTGGGACAACATTCAGTTTACATGAGCGTCCTTATTTCCTAAAAATCCCAAAAGCGAGAATGAAAGAGCCCGAAAGCCCTGAACCAGAATGAGTGATCTGGAGTCTCACCTTTAAGACGTCCATGTCAGCGTCAGTCAGGCCGCTGCTGATGGGATAGGAGCTGGACAGGTGCAGGTTGAAGAGGAGGAAGAGACCGCAGACGGGAATGAGAGACAGATGCATGATTCCTGTTGATTGTCTCAGTGAATGGATGGATGGAAGGAAGGATGGATGGTTGGATGGATGATCTGTTGCTTTTTTCCTTGTAGCTGTTTGGATGCTGGAGCCCACAACAACAGCCTTTTATACTTAAGCATGACACATATAGGTATGCCAGGAATTGTACTGGCATTCCTGACACCTGATTCTGATAACAGGAGCTGATGGAAACTGCTCCTTTTAAAGTCCTGTCTCCTGGATATAGGCCATTCCTATGACATATCTGCTTCCTTTCACTACTTTGTTTCAGAAACATACCCCCCCACCCCCCCCACCCCCCACACACACACGGGACAGTGTTGTCACTGAGCTACGAGGAGTCGTAAACTAATTGAGAGCATGACAGAGTTGCTAAATGAGGCCGCGTACGTGATTCCGGCAGGGTAGACTCCAATAGGAGGAACCTCGTCCAGGCTGCCACTCTGCGGAACGGGTCCTTGAGAAAGACACGGCAGTCCAACCACCGCTCAGGAAGCAGCTCGGTGGCGGACCATGACCTCTGACCTCTCTATAAACGGAGAGCAAGAGAAACCACAACGATGCGTCGCACAAATATTAGTCTGACTGAGTTATTATTTTAAAAAACGTCAAGGCTGCACGGAGACCTCATGGAGAAGTGTGGGATCCCTCTCCCAGCACAGTAGTTCGATGAATTGGTTGTTTGTCTCATGTTGGCTCTGTAATCAGCTGATGAGCTGTCCTAAATATGGCGTTTGTATATAAATATACAGAAACATGAATGCTTCCGTATGGACTTTCCATCTGGCGTCATCACTGCTGTGACGATCTGAGACTGAGATTAAATGAGGTTCATACTGGTTAAAAACATCTGTATCAATACCACTGACAGCATTCCCATCAGCTCGTGCTTCAGGAGGGAAGAGAGGGAGTCTTTGGAAAAGTCTTTGGAGAGGCTTTATTGAAGAAAATCAAATGTTCCAGGAGCAAAGTAACTGTGTTCAAACTGAGTTTGTTCCTTCTTCCATTTGTTCCATACTTCATTTGTCAGCGTGTGAGGAAAAGTCAGTATGGAAGTGCTGATGTGATACCACATTCAGTCATGACACATAGGTGCTACAGCCGTCACGTTACAGAGTGTATGTCCTAGTTTGTTTGGTTGTTTGTTTGTTTGTTTACATCTTTTCCGTTTCTTTATTTGAACTGAAACACATGATTGGCTGTGAAAATGAAAGTGGGACACAGACCACACGTGGATAAAGTTACCCCCCCCCCAAAAAAAAGCAACAAATTCAATAAGAGTTATGCAAAATAATTATTTTTACTAGAATATTACAAGGCATGTCGATATTCTCCAACAAGACAGTAATAAAATAAATACTTTTACAATAATTTACTGCGCATATTTACACACACACACACATACACACACGCACACACTTCACAGATAACATATGGAAAATAAACCACAGTTCCGGATGAGGATGAGGATGTAGGAGCCAGTCAAAGGTCTGGACCTGTGAGATGTCACAGCTCCCGTGATGATTCCAGTCACACTGAGGTGCAGATGGTGAAAACCAGGGAGACTCACACATTCCTGCTGACAAAAAAACACATGAAACACACATTAACAAACAAACACAACACTGTCTCACATCTGACATCAGCAACACGTGGAAATATGTGTTTTTGTTATTTCTATATATTTTATTATCACACATTGCGACATGACACACACACACACACACACACACACACACACACACGTATATATATATTTCAATCAGCTGCTTCTAAAGAATGTATTTAATCTTTCCTGAAACAAACTACACAAACACAAACGCACTGTTTAATCCTCAGTGTTTATATTAGGAATTTAACTGATCCGCGCAGCTGATAAATTAATTAATTCATTAATAAATGAATAAATCAATAAACTCTGCTAATGCTGTCTGTTTGTTTGTTTGTTTGTTTGTTTGTTTGTTTGTTTGTTTGTTTGTTTGTTTGTTTGTTTTCCTCCTCATTAGCAGGACGTTGAGAAGAATGGATGGACTGAGTGATGATGGAGGTGTGGATGAGGGGACGTACGTTCAGCATCCCAGCCCGCTGAAGGAGCCGATCCTCTCTAACCGGACACCGAAGCAGCTCCGCAGTCCTCCCTTCTTGTAGCGGCTGGACGAGCGCTTGTTGGTCCGCAGCAGCTCCTTCAGGAGCCGGACCACCGCGTTCTCCTCCTGCGCCGCCGCAGCCGCAGCCGCAGCCGCCGCCGAGGCGCCGGGGCCGGGGCCGGGGGAGTCCCAGAGGCGGCCATGCGGAGCCCCGACGCCCGCCTTCCTCACACCGTTCTCCCGCTCCTGCGCCTCCTCAGAGGAGGAGGAGGAGGTGATGGAGGTGGAGGGATAATACGGAGCAGCGTTGACCTGCTCCTCCAGGAGCTGCTGCAGAGTCTGAGGTGACAACACAACACAAAGTTTAACCACTGTTAACAAACCATTTGCATTTGTCCTTTAATGTTTCTACCATCTCTCTTCAGATCATCAGCTGATGATCAGCTGGTGATCAGCTGATCATCAGCTGATGATCAGACCAGGACTCACTCACCTGTAGGTCAGACAGTGGTTTGGCTCCTGTGGGAACAAGCAGCAGGAGCAGAGACAAACAGCAGACAAACACACTGGAGTTCATCCTCCTCACAGGTTTTCTCCTCTCCTCTTCTCCTTTCTTTCTTTCTTTTTTAAAAATGGAAACAAAAAGCTGGATTCCTGTGGACAGCGACTCTCTTGCTGCTCCTGCTCCTGCTCCTGCGTCTCTCCAGCTGTGGACACCAGCAGCAGCAGCAGCAGCTCCTGGGTTTATACTCCACCTGATTCCGTCACCGGCTCAGAGAGAATTAACGAGGCGTGATGACACGCTGCTCCACGTGGGAGTACAGGTCCACCTGACTGCTCCCAACCTGGACTCCAGAACCCCACAGGTACCCGACCCCCCCTCACCCATCCCCACTGCCGCCCATCACCCCTCAGGCTCCACGCACCACAGACACACAAAGATACAAATCACAGTCATAATAATAATAATAATGAGGATAAAATCCTCCTCTCATCCATTCAGACTGTGACCTCATCAGTGACAGGACGTTTCTCCCTCTCTCACTTCTCACAGGCCGAGCTGCACAGAGTCCAGCGCCTGGTGAAAAGACGGATTCATTTTAAAAACGTGTCATGTTGCGTTTGTTGATCTGTGTACATGTGTGTGTGTGTGTGTGTGTGCACTCCTCCCACGCAATTGCCCCCGCCACCATGCAAACGCCACCAAGGGCAAATGATGAATGATTAGCCCTGGAGCTTGTGGGCGGGGAGTGGGGGGGGAGCTAATTAACATTTCGCCAGCTTTTCAAACGGATGGCCATCATGTGAAATAGAGTGGCGCCTCAGGGCGCCAGTGAGCGCCGGGTGCGTTTGGTTTGGTGGAGGCCTCCCTCTGCTGTCTAATGGTCCCGTCTCAGAGACAGATGTGCTAATGATGATGATGAGTCCTGGAGGGGGACGCGACCACCAGTCCTCCAGTCCTGCGTTCAACATCTCGGCTCAGACTGAGTCTGAGACGCATGTTATCGCCTCTGCAGCTTCTCACAGCTCATGAAGCTGCTGCCATTAAACGACTTCACTGTCAGTGAGGTGACGAACGTGGCGTCCGCCCTCACACCTCTCCCCCCCCCACCATTAAAGACCTTAATTGCAACATAAGAGCCCTGTGACCTAAGCGATGGATCTCTCTGATCTCAGACCAGTGTGTCAGTCAGCAGATGTGCTAATGATGATGATGAGTCCTGGAGGGGGACGCGACGTCCTGGAGGGGGACGCGACGACCAGTCCTGAGTCTGAGACGCATGTTATCGCCTCTGCAGCTTCTCACAGCTCATGAAGCTGCTGCCATTAAACGACTTCACTGTCAGTGAGGTGACGAACGTGGCGTCCGCCCTCACACCTCTCCCCCCCCCACCATTAAAGACCTTAATTGCAACATAAGAGCCCTGTGACCTAAGCGATGGATCTTTCTGATCTCAGACCTGTGTGTCAGTCAGCACAGCGACGCTCTCAACAGGAACGACTCCATTAAACGGCTCCGAGTTTGATACAACTCCCACTCCTGGAAGAAAAAACATCCAAATCTCCAGTATAATCATTTCTCTGACCCCCCCCCCAACTCATTCATTACATCTACAGGCCAGAATAATAACAGATTCGTATGTTGTGCAATAAAAGGTACAACATCATATCGCTCATGACCTTTCATACAGAAACGTCACTCGACATTCAGTTTGTCAGTGTTTTACAGAAAGTTACGTGTAACCAGCTGAGGCAGACACACTCTGACACACTGACAACACCATGCATGGTAATAACTCACCGTCATGACACTGTTTCTGATGCTGTTCGAACCCAGTGTCAGTGTGTGGTGCAACCCAGGAATTTGGCACCTGATAAATGATGGGACCGCGAGACAGTCAGTGAGTCACGGATGCTCATCTGTGGTGTCCTGTCAGCACCCGTCCACCACTTCCTCCCCGACACAGATGGATCTGCAGCACAACGCAACACAACACAATGCAACATGGTGCACAACAGGAAGAATCCCAGTCGGTCGGCCATTGACTGTGTGTGGAATGTCATTGCTCTTTTCGGTGAAACTATTTTCACCGAGCTTCACAGAAAGGTTTAGTTTTTACCTGCTGATAGTGTAACTCATTAGCCAGTCGGACTGTACG
Organism: Trinectes maculatus; assembly: GCA_016785345.1. Classification (NCBI taxonomy): domain Eukaryota; kingdom Metazoa; phylum Chordata; class Actinopteri; order Pleuronectiformes; family Achiridae; genus Trinectes; species Trinectes maculatus. Next base: position 155,936 of record JAFBJQ010000732.1, on the reverse strand, counting down.
TCCCGACGTGTGTTTATGTGTGTGCAGTTATAACAGACGGTGCGTTTATCTGTCCAGTTGCCATGGCAATTTGCGGTGAATGCAAAATATCTGATGGATAAATAGGTTTTTCTTGAATTGCACGTGTGTCTGGATGGAAGGACAGTGCGGTGACCCTGAAGACGTCCAGCCACCACACTGTCCTTCTGACCTGTCCTCAGTCTCCAGCTGGCACCTTCAGGTAATCATTGACAACCTGTCCAAAAATAGCAGTCCGACCTGGCCTCTGCAGGGCATGTGGGCACATCAGGCAGTCAGTCAGAGATTAAATCTTTGTAGTCATGCTCCGACTTGTTCTTTCTCAGTAAGCGGTACTGTATTCCTGGTCTCCATTGCACTTCTGTCTATTCTGGGAGTTCATGTGTTATTTTCCCTTCTTTCTTTTTTTTTTGGGTCATCATTTGGACGGTGCAGGTCAGAGGTCAAGTTGCGCCTTGGACGGAACCAGTCATATCAATGGTTCTTCAGAAAATAACTAAATTCCAGAGACCATTAAAAAAAACAAAAACCTTAGTGGTTGTTCACATGGCGGCTTCGCTCTGATTCAGAGGGATGGAGATTGGGTTTAATTGCAGCGCTCTGCACGGCTAATGTGACGCCATTAACGTGTGAAAGTAGCCTTATCTATGTCAGTGTGGCGCGTTTACAACATGCGTGTGCGAGTCTTTCCACAGCCAGTGGGACGGGGAACACATGATGTAACGGCGTGGGAGTCTGGGATCAGGCCAGGACAGGCGTGATGGAGGCCGTCAAAGTTAAAGTCACAGTATGCTGCAGCTTTCACCTGAATCACGGTGGCTCAGAGTGAAACTCATCATCTAGTCACAGTGTTGTGGTGGATTGATCATTAAATCTGTCACGCTGTCACTTTCCTGCGTCACCACCTCATGTTGTCAGCTGATCATCAGCTGGTCTCATCCCGTCAGTCGTCCGTTCTGTATGCTAACTTAAATTTGATATTCATTTCACTTCCCTGTGTCTGCTGCTGCTGTCGCCATGACTACCGCCCTGTTTATTGTATTTTCTTACACAAAACAAATGAAGGCAATGGCTTGAATCACTGTCAAAAGGTTTTTTTTTCTCAAAGACAAAAACAAAAAAAAACAACAACATCAAAATATGTTCCATTATGTAACTCGACATTTGCCTCCAAGACATATTTCTCACCCAGATGCAAAGACCCACTTACAATGTCATTAAAACCTCCTTAGTGCCACCACCCCCCCACCACCACCACTCCCCCCCGCTGCGCTCTGACAGATATCAATGGCAGCACCTCGGGCGTCCAGGACCCCCACAGTCACTAATACACTGAGCGCAGTGGCAACAACCCGTAGAGAACAGAAAGTATCCAAGTGTCTCCACCAACAGCTGCTCACTTTCACAAAATAACCCTGCATTCATGGAGGCCACACACTAATCTGACGCCCGGGACATTATTCAGAACAACTGCACAAACACCACGCAACCGAGCTCCAGCTGCGAGTTCTCTGCTCGGCGTGCAGGTATCGGCGAGGAACATGGGACTCCTCATCACTCATGTGCCATTAAAACCCGGTGCTGTTTGCAAAGTGAGCCGTAATGGAGTCGATTGTCGGGTTTTATGGTCGTCGTCTGCAGAGAGACGGAGAGAAGGACCCAAACCGTCAGCCCCAAAAGACCCCAGCTCATCATGAGCCATCCTACATGTACAAATACATCTGGATATAAAATACCAGAGGACTAGATTAATCTCCAGATGCAGTTTAGAAATCGTATTAAATTATATTGTATTTACTCTTTCAGCATTAAAAAGATGATATGAGCCAAAGAGGAGGAGGAAGAAGAAGACGACGACGCGGCGGATGTTAATGGCTGTGAGCAAGTGAGAAACGCCGCCTCGGCCTAATCTCCCCTTGTGACAGTGTCGTTATTATCAGAGCTGGTATGTAACTCACAAGTCATTTCCCCTAATGTGCTCAGTCTCCGTCCACACCTCCGAGAAGTGAGTGTGTCTGACATGAGTGGAGAGGGGCAGGAAATGGAGGGCTGAGTGTGTGTGTGTGTGTGTGTGTGTGTGTGTGTGTGGGAGGGGGGGCAGTTCTTAATTGTGTCAGAAGTGAAACTGATCTTGATGCTACTCCTCTGGCATAAACATCACTCAACCATCACGTAGCAAATGAAAGGAAACCAGTGTGCGATACGATACACACCGCATAGGACACACAACGAACAACTTTGTCATTATTGACAACAGTGGCCGCGATCACAATCAGCACGCAGGTCACTTTCCTCATATCGCACTCATCAAGGTTAATTACAGACCTGCTTCTCAACACTTCATACACCTACTCAGTCATCAAGCAGCGCTTCACGAGCCGCGGCTAAATTACCCCGCAGGTCAAAGGTTAATCTTTGTTAGTGGTGGGATTAGCCTGGGGAAAATGAGACTGTGGCATTCGATTAGCCCAAGAGCATCGTCGTTTCTGATGCTCGTATATCTGGGATCGGATGCTGCAGTTGTTAAACAGTGCTAAAAATAACGGTTTGTAACACACTCGTTGCTGCTGAGCACCGGATTTTCAGTTAGGATTCAAATAAGCATTTTTAATTGAGAGGAAATAAGTTAAATTGATTGTGGTACTCAGTTGTGTCAAAGATTTGTAAATGTTTCATGAAAACCAACGATTGAACTATTGTAACTCTCCTCCTGTAAACTGGTTTGTTGCGTTGTGTTACGGGTTAATGTTTAAAGGCGTCATTTAAACTTTAGGTGAAACCGTTCAGAAATAGAAAATCAGTATTCATCCACGTCCAAAACAAACACAGCACATTGTGGCCACCGCTCAGTGACCTGTCTGGAAGATGACTCGTCACTGTTTCTCATTGTTCTCTCAGCCATTAATGCCATTTATCCACAACATCAATACCACAACACTTGTCAATGTAACTGACAAAAGAGTAGGACCTTTATTTGAACTGTAATAAAGGCACAAGACAAAGTTTGCGTTTTGTTCCACAGCTGCAGCTGCATTTCTCATGTACCTGCATTCCGCTGTATTTGTAGAAACTACAAATTCCACATAAAACAACTGTGCAAATCATACAACGCACAAAGTATCTGGCAAACATCAGCTGTTTCTCGTAACCACATATTGTGCACACAGGATTCCGTGCCAGATGAAGTGTCTAAAATAGATCACAAAGATGATCCTAAAATAATTATAATAATAATAATACTACTAATAATAATAATATGCGAGCAATGCTTGGACTGTAGACAATAATATTATCCACGACTGTCTGTGTCATGCAAAATGCAAATGCATGACACATGAATTATTCACAGTGTAGGCAGCAAATCATAAAAATAATACTGTGTAGAAAAATAATCTCTTAAATAAAATGTAAAGCAAAAAAATAAACCAATCAGGAATGTCGGACGTACATGTATGTGCAATCAATCATAATTACTATTATCGAGCAACCTGTCATACAATAAAAGCACGACTCCACATCCTCTTTCTTTGCCTTTGCTGAGAAGCATTTTTGTCCCTTTGAGGAATGAAAATAAAATGTAACAGGACAGTGGATGAGAAAGATGTTTTTCCTGAACACTGAGTAAAACAATAAGAATAAGAAAAGCTTGGTCGAAATAATATGAGACTGTCAAACAGAACGCGAAACGCGGAACATTAAGCGGAACATTACTACATATCATAAAAAAACAACAGCGCTGTAAAGTATTTACAGACTGCTGAGCTGGTTAATAAACAGACATATAGGTCCTCCGGTAACTAGTTAGATTTAGCTTAGCTGATAGTAGTGCAATATCCCACTTACTTACACACAAAAACATAAAATGTATGGACTACAGTCAAAAATAAAAGCCGAGCAGTGACAACAAATGAAACGGTATCATCAGAGGAAAAAAGAGTCTGAAATGAATTTGAATCTGAGACCAGACTCAGTGTTGAGGCTGAACGTTCCCCAACACGGAAATGTTTCACTCACTGCAAGATTGTGCTACACAGACTGTGTGCGTAGTGGCGTGTGTTTAGGAAATGCAATTGGAAATGGAGAGACAAAGGTTCGGGACCCGGCTCAGCACAGTTTGGCCAGGACGTCCCGAGTTGGGTCAAAAAGTGATGTAGTGCTGTCGCAGTTTGGCCTGGAGGAACTCGTGGGTTAAATTATGTCTCGTAATTATTCCAACAATCTGAAAGAGATCACAGACAATAACGAGTTTAACCCTAACATGCTCAACTCAAAACGAGTACAATGAGTTTTCACTGAAAAACCACACGACTTACTTCTCCAACAGCATTGACCACCGGTAAGTGCCGCAGGCCCATGGTCCGGAACAGGTTGAACACCTGGGATATGCGGGTGTTGGGCGACACTATATAAGGTGATGGGTTCATGTAGGGGGTGACATCCTGGCAACACACGCAACACACTGTTTTCAGCTTTTATGATCTCAGAGTTACTGTTAAATACATAGAAAACAAAATCTCAAAGTCAGTGCTCTCTGAACTCAGTGTTTCTATCGGTCGTACCACGATCATGCGGGGGTTGAGCAGAGTCAGGTCCAAATCATGGATGTCAGGGTAACGTGGGTAATCTTCAGTCATCTCAGCGTAGGACAGCTTGGGTTGAGTGGCACTCTGAGATGCAGGGTGGGAAGAAGAGACGTTTAATGGGATGTGTTCCAGATAGACGATATTTAGATTCACATCCGTCACAAGCAGCAGGACCAAAAATAAAGCTGGAATGGTAAAGATCCATGAGGTGATAAGTGCGGTGACGAGAAGCCCTTCAACATAATAAAGGTTATTACCGACTGGTGCTCCGCGTAGCAGACCCCTCTGATGAGCAGGTTGACGAGCTGGGAGCGCAGGATGAGGCCGTGGAAGGTGAGCGGTCTGAAGCGCTCCTCCATGGTCCACTCCTCACTGGGAGACTGATCTGGGTACAGGTTGGGGTAGGGAACATGCCTGTATGCAAACAAATAATAGGTCAGATGGCTGCTAAAACTTAAAAGCTTATGTTTGGGGAAAACCCACTGTAACAGTGTTAAGCTTGATGTAGTGTGTGTGCACCACCTCCTCTCTAACATCTGCTGCAGCAGATCTTCTCCCTCCTCTGCAGGCTCGGCCACAGAGTTCTGTTCGTCACAGACGTTCCTCAACTCACTGGATGGGTACGACTTCATCGACTGGCAGCGCCGACGCTGTTCCCCCGCACGAGACATGACACTGGATTTCTACGTGCGACAATAAAAAAGTTTACCCAGATAAATCAACTTTTCCCGATGCCAAGACCCAAACCTGTTCCAGCAAAAAAAACACAGACGCCTGACTCAATTAAGAAACAACAATTTGAACATCAATCCAAAAAAAAGTTAGTTTGACGTTCTTGGGAATATCTTCATCTGAGGAGATGCTTCTCATGAAGCATAAACTTCCATTTTATATATAAATTAATCTGGATCCGGATCAGACTCATGTAACATCTGCCCACAATGCAGACATTAAATACATTAATTATTAAAAATAACCCATTCTATATGCTTGATAATGAAGTCATCCTGCAGTGCCGTAATAAAAGGCAAGTGGTACATGATGACAGACATATTTATGCTTTAGAAGGTTGGTGGCATCATTAGAGAGGTCAGTCCTGAAGGTCTAATGAAACATGTTCTCTCTGCAGCTCCCTCTGGATCAGGGTCTGGGCTCTGAAAGCTATATTTGGAAAATGGTACAGGACGTACCTTGAAGCGGATGTTGTTGCTGACCAGGATATTGCCCTTCATGAACTCCCGCTCATTCTGCCGGTTTTCAGTGACCACGGGAAAGGCATGGTAGACCGTGGTGCGCAGGATGCTGACGAGCGACTGGACTCTGGTGTGGGGGTACACGTAGGTCAGGTTGGGCTCCATGATGTCACTGGCTGTCAGCCTTGGGTAGATGAGGGAAATGAGACACACATGTAACATGAAGACAGAAGACGAGCAGTGACGTTTGAATTTTTCCAGCAGATGTATCATGTCAAATCCTGCAAAGTGTCAGAAATCTAAGGGTGTACATTTGTTTGCAACACAACAAACTCTTACTTGTCCATCTCCACCTCCGTCTCCCACTCCAGCAGCGGCACTCCCTTCAGCTGAATGTGGATGTCATAGATGCCCTTGTTGAAGAAATCCCCCGTCCACTTGGCGACCTGTTAATCAACACCCAACTATTCACCATACAAATCCAACAGGAAATACATTACCATACAAAGTGACATCAATAATGGGTGCACACAATTTAAAAGACAATATGGTTATCAACCATTACAGGAAACATGGTTTATGGTTATGTTTAGAGAGGCTGATTTCCTTGAAAACCACTGATCCAAAAAGCTAAAGTCAATACCGTCTTTTGCTTTTCAGCAAGACATTAAACAGTAATTTAGCTGAACAGTTACAGAGACAATCAAAGCAAAGATGATAAAATACATGATACAACAACATGACAGTGTACCATTAGGGTGATCATGATGGGCAGGCCGTATGTGATTTCATTGGTGGATTCAATGAGGATAACAGTCAGACTGATGGTCATCCGGACCACACCCCCAAGAAAGGCAGCGGCCCCGATGAGAGCAAAGGTCCCCGAATAGATGTGCATTCCTAGTTTCCTGCCAGAGGACAGACGCACAGTTAGAGCCAGCATCAGTCCAGTAATGTGTTGTAAGAGTGATGAGCATGAGGTGAGCGCAACGCTTCATGTTAGACTAACGTCAACATCAATTTGATACTATCCTGACGATCGTCACGGAGGACGATGACTGCCGGGCAGAATGTCTCAGGTAAAATTTATTTATTTTTACAGTGGTGTGTAGTACACAGGGAAGATATTGTTCCTACACTTTGAGGATGTTGGCAACCAGACGTCCAAACGCCGCCCCACAGAGCAATGAGGGGACAAAGAGACCACTGGGGACAGACACGCCATAGGTCCAACAGGCCAAGAGGAAGTACACCACGAAGAACACTGACAGAGTCACAGGGCTGAAGGTACCTGTGGGGAAGAGGGAGGGGAGGGTAGTCACTGACAAATGTATACCACAGGAAACTGAGCTGTGGTCAGATCCCTCTGGATGGGCGGATGGATGGATGGATGGTAATTCCAGGTCTGAACAGGAGCTTGGTCATGTTTAATTATGTACGCAGAATTGATCCAAATGTCTTCTCATCTGGTTGATAACCCTAAGCAACACTCCCAAATACCAACCACAAATCTCCTCGTGCAGTACGGGAATTTCAGATCTACTGATAATGTGTGAACATTGATCTCACCGTCCTGGTGGAGGAGCTGGTGGATGGCAGCCTCCTGAGGGTTAAAGAACAACGTGGCCATGTCGTTGTAGGTTTTGTTGGTGCAGAAGAACTGGCGAATGGTGGAATTGATGTCCTCACTGTTAGACAACTAAAAAAAGAAATTAATATTAGGGAAGAGACATGTGACTGTGAGGATCTGAGAATGGATGTGGCACACGTGTGATGTATAAGACGAAGAGATCTGATACTTACTGAGGTGTTATGAGATGTAGGCAGAGACAGGTCACGACATTCACCCAATAGCATCGAAGCAGCAAATATCACCACTGTCGTCACCATGGAAACCAGCAGACTCTCTAAAACTCTGGAAAAATGCAGAAAAGTCCCACACACAACTTTTGAAATGAAATTCTTGGAAAAAAGGAAAAAGTGAGCATCGCATTTTCAAATATTTGCACAACACTCAGCAAAGACAGTATGTCTGATGATTGACAGGTGTGATGCCACACACACACACACACACACACACACACACATATATATATAAATCACCTGATAAATTTGGCCTTGGGGTGGATGTGTCTGATGCGATACTTTGCCAAGCACTTGTTCATGCAGTTAAAGAGCGCCCCCAAGAGGCCACCCACCACTCCCATCAGGACAAAGAAGGCCAGGTCGACAGCCGTCCACAGGTGGCAGTTCTTATCTCCATCTGGACACTGATGAGCAAGAGGTTTTGCAACGCAGATATGTTACACCTGTTTATGTTTTTACTTTAATAACAGAAATAAGAACGTATTGTCTTTGATCAGATGAGTACCCCTTGTGGACAAACAGAGACATGGCATCTGTTTCACAGCATTTTGACTGGACGGCAAAAAGGGCAAGAAAACATGAACACATCCTTGTGAATGTAAAAATATGTTACAACATTTCTTAATCACATTCTTGCAGTGTTTTGTATGTGTCCTCCCACGCTTCAGGGATTCTTGGAAAAGCTTGAGCACTAAAAGCCCCAGGTTCACTTGTGGAATGTGGAGATAGTAATGAGACAGGAACGGTGATTGGCTCTTTACCTTAAACTCTCCAAAACTGAGCAGACCAGGCAGCTGGAAGGAGCCCCATTTGTTGAAGTTGATCCCTGACCGGAAGAAGTTGAGGGTAAAAGTAGCTGACATGGAGCAGAAGAGCTGTGAAAGGGAAACTGCTTTATTTTCTACATGTTATGGGGTCACGAGAGAAAACAGAAATGGCTCAGGTCTTTTAGTGAACAGTGAATATGTTACCTACCACTTTCCAAGTGAGGCCCTGGTTCCAGAAAGAGGAGCCCTCCTCTAGACTGAAGAGAGTGCCACCTATTGGGGCACCAAAGGCAGCAGCTACTCCAGCAGCGGCACCCGCTGACACAAAGTCACGCTTGTCCCTGTAGAAAAAAAACAACACCACAATCAGCTACCCTCGACAATATCTGCACCTTATTCCGACTTCCAGTGTTGGAGTATGTCAGTGTGTACAACCACCATACCTGTCAGTGCGGAAATGAGGAAAATCAAATTTGATCCTTCTGAAGGTGATGCTCTGAAACTGATACCAGGAGAATAGATTTGATTATCGTACTCGAGCAATAACAAGAGTGAAATGCATCATTATCAGATGTCTAACAGCTCGTCAGGGATACAAATAACTCATTGATAATTCAATAATCAATCAGTCAAAATCCTGTTGAGGCGTGGCTTACCTGAGGAAGGCCAGCTCCCACAATGGCTCCACTGTGGATCATAGGACCTTCTTTTCCTACAAAAAGACCTGAGTAGAGACACACACACACACACACACAGAGAGTCACACGCACTGTCATCCACCTGTTTATCCCTGACCCATCACCATTAATGATCTGTTGATTCACCTCCCCATTACTAGTAAAATAAAAATAGCACTTAGAAAAGTCAGTTGTGTATTTTGTCTGATTCAGGTAAAAATAAATCAGGTTTTAGATCTTCAACCCAAACTAAATTTTATTGCACATAACACTTGATACTTTACCTCCAGCCACACTGAACAGAACTCCAGCAACCTTGCACAGAAACGTTCGCAGCCGGACAATTCCTGGAACTTTAACACCATTCAGGTAACTTTTTATTTCTGGGATCCCTGAACCGGCAGCTATAGGCTGGACAACAGAGGAACACAACCACAGCATTTTCACATCCTCCCATCATTCTACAAATTAGCTTGTTTTCTAGTATCACAAACACAGTTACTTTAAATTCTCAATGAAACATCAAATCAGACTCTATTGATGCCAAGTAAAAGTAAAAAAAATCCCAAACATCCAAAAGTCCATAGCTTTTTTAAGTGATGATAATAAACGGTGCGTAGTCTAATGTGACATCTTAGATATTTTAAAACTTTTTGACACACAACCAATGATTGAAATCGATAATGGTAAAACCTATATCTGAGCAGACTTACCTCAATGAGGACGAGCAAGCTGCCAATGAAGACAAAGGTCATGTTGAATCCCAGGAGCTCCAGCAGAGACAGAGGGAGACACCCTTTGTCACTGCACCTCTCTACAGCTGGAGACATCCAGCTAAGGTTCAACCACATTGTTTTTCTGCTTTTCCGTTTTTCTGCTAGGACATCACTGTGAGAAACATTTACTGCATTGACAGTGAAACGGGGGCTTTTACTCAGAGCTACGTCTCAGAGGGTTTGACCATCAGATGATTAAAATTCCCTTGTGAGACCCCAATCTTTCATATCAGTAATTTTAGCCTTCAAGCTACATATATTACACATAGAATTAAATCACAAAAAACCTTCTCATCCCTTCAGTTGAGAAATGTTTTTAGAAATACTTTGTTGCATCGTTGACCTCCGATATGCAGTCAGGAATGTTAAAGGATACAATCACCAACCACTGTAAATTTGATTTTAGTGAAGAGGTGTACAAAGAAATCCACAAACAGGCCGACCTGGAAGACACACAAGTGTGATGTTCCTGTGTTATGTGCAAAATCTTAGGATCATGTGAAATATGTACATGAAATTGCATATACACCTACCAGACCCACTGTGACTCCGATAGTGAACACCATCATCCACCGCACTGCTTCATACTTTTTGTCTTTCTATTAGGGGAATAAACATTGTCAACTTTAAATTTAAATACAAAACTTACAGAGATGATTATTATGGATCCACTCTATCTTATCCACATCTGAGCTGTTCCTGAATAAAAGACAATTTGATCTTGTCGTACCCTATTGTCTGTCCCCTCCAGATCCTCCAGATAGGGTTCATTATAGCATCGATCATAATCCAAGCTCTGTTAAAGTCAGAACAAACACTGTAAACACCCAGGTAAGTCATCCATTGATTCTTTTAAAATTTATTTTTCTTTGGACAGGACATGAGCCCGCTAAATTTGGAGATTTTACCTCATAGTCTTTTCTAGGTAGAATCTCATCTTCTTCTTCTCTGATTTCCCCAAGGATTGTCTGAGGGAAGAGAGCAAAATGTGGAGCAGTACTGTCTGTATTTATTAAGCACAGTGCAAAATAACATCATTACACAACTATACAATAATATAGTCAGATTCAGAATTATTAACCTGAAAAAGGTGTCTAATTTTGAAATGTGGCACCATTCAAAACCACTGCTTTCTCCTGTCATCAGGTCATACCACACCTCATTAGCTTAAGATAAACAGGACATTGTTGCTCATACAATGACTCATACACACAATCCAATGTGGGCAACAAAAATGCCTGACAAGGCAAAGTTTTAACATCCACATCAGTGACAGAGACTTCCCCATTTTGGCTGCATCAGGACAGAAACAACCCAGTTATAGTGACATGATCCAAAGCCTATCATTATTATTATTATTATTTAATTCAGTCATCTAATAGTAATATTGAAAAAAGCCCACTACATGCATGGTTTAGTTCACGTCATCTTCATCATGACACAAACCTACATATTTTATACAATTACCTTAATGGATCCACTTTCTTTCATTGGAAAATGGTGGTATTAGATCATTATTAAATATACTTCTATAAGATAGGGTTGTGTTTTGGCCACTATTTTATTTATATCTGTATGTGAATTCAGTTATTGATGAAGTTGGAAGAAAATTAGGCCTCGTATTTTTACCTGTGATGGATTGTGATGAATCATAAAAAGTGTAAATACCAATGAGGAGGATTACTACATACATTTATTAGATTTGTTGCGTTTCGTCATTGTTGTGTTTTTTTATAAGACAACAATACATAGTGAGCAGTAAGGTGGAGCCCGGGACATTTAATATTTTGCACCGACATGCACTCAGCAAGAAAACCAAATTATTTAATGGTAATTTATTTTCTTTAACCGAACGTTAAATCTTACCAGTTCCTCTGGAGTCCGCGTCTCTCCCTCTCCACAACAACAACACTGGCGACAGACTGATGTCCCACAGCACGCCATCTTCCTTGTTGTGTCATGCTGCGTTTAAGGGCCCCATTCAAAATCCACAAGTCTTTCAACTTTCAAAGTCAAAATTCAACAGTACCTGGACAAAATATATTAATTGGTGATGTAAATAAACAATTTTAAGTCGATGTGTCTAAAAGTCGCAAATTTGGTCTTTAAAAGTGGATGTTTATCATTTTAAGCTATATTTTAACAAAATATTGTTATATTCCCCACGACATTTGAACGCAACTTCTTTCTACAGTTTTGCTCGCCTTACAGTGTCACGTGACGCCGGAAGCGGACAGTGTTTAGTCTAAACAGTCAGAGCTGCGTCAAACTTACGCAAAAGTCGATATTCTAAAGGGGTTGCACTCTAAACACTTTAACACAGGTATAATAAGAGAATGTGAAATATTACATAGCCAGATATACGGTTGTTGCAGTGGTAGTCATTTGATGAGTTAACGAGCTTGTTTTTAACTGTGCGCAAATCTGGGTCATTATGCACAGTGCTCTCATTAATATTATTAGTTGCGTTCAATGCCTGTCGGAAATCGAGTGAAGGATACTGGGGTTCAAATAACCGTTCACTTTTCTGACTTCAGATCGCTGACATTTACCAAGTTGTTACATTAAACATTCCCAGTGCGCCCAATCCCAAATGTGTTGTCGGTGAAAACTAGAGAGGTGGTGTCTTATAGGGCAAGAACTAATTTTACAGGCATGATATACAATAAGGTAGTTTGTGAAAGACAAGTTTGCCTAAACTTTGTGATCAATTTCTTATATGATGTACACCCCTCTTTTCCCAACTAATTAACGAAACTATTCGATACGATTAGTTCGATTGGAATACCCATGGCTGGTATTCGTATCTGAACATTAGGTTTTCCCAAATAACGCGAATGCAACACCTGCGCTGCTACTGTTGCCTGTCGCGGCTGTAGTGTGTCCGTCTGCGTGTCACATCGCTGCACTTTGTCCGGTCCGTAGCGGATACCGCACCGTTAACACTACCGGAGAAGGTGGTGATGTATTTCCGCACAGAATGTACCGGGGTTTAGATGTAGATCGCATGTGATGCTAATTCTCCTCATTGTAATTGAACAGTCAATGAGCTAATTTGGGGCTAACAGCAGCAGCTAGCTGCGCTAAGTCAACATGAGGTAGCAGGAGCTAAAGTGGACACTCAGTGCGTCCATGTTTAAATACCTGGAAATAAATCCAGCGTATCATTCTATAAATACAGTAAACTATGTTCCCGGTATAGACGAACATCTCAAATGACTGACAGCTGGATCTTTACTTCTTTCAGGAGACGTTGCCATCATGGTGAACCAGCTACAGCGAGTAGACGGCAGCTGGCAGCCGAGCAAGAGCGACTCCAGCGGGGCCAGCAACAGCGGCGGGGAGAGCTCCAAGGAGAGTTCCCGGTGCTCCACGCCGGTGCTGGACGCAGACCGGTCGGACAGGCTGCGGGACAAGATGCGGAGGAGGATGGAGTCCGGAGACCGCTGGTTCTCCTTGGAGTTCTTCCCCCCTCGCACAGCCAGTGGAGCTGTCAACCTCATCTCAAGGCATGTGGACTCAGACTGGCAGGAGATGATGAGTTGATGAACCTTCAGCACCAACGGTTGGTCCATTTCTTTTGTGCATCATGTCACTGTTTTTTCCCCCCAGATTTGACCGGATGGGATCTGGTGGGCCCCTGTTCATCGACATTACCTGGCACCCAGCAGGAGACCCAGGCTCAGACAAGGAAACATCTTCCATCATGATGGCCAGCACGGCGGTCAACTACTGCGGCCTGGAGAGCATTCTCCACCTGACCTGCTGCAACCAGACCAAGGAGAAGATCACTGGCTACCTCGGCAAAGCAAAGCACCTGGGCCTCAAGAACATCATGGCACTCCGAGGAGGTAGGGGCATGTGAACATATGCAACAGTTTGATATCACAATATAAAAATAATAATATTAATAATAATAATAATATTAATAATAATAAGTGTAGGCATCATCTGACCTTTGCCTGCAGTGTGCAAATTACATTGCATGTGTGATAGAGAAGCACTATAGTTTGGAGCTGAATGTGTGTATGTGTAAGTCGTTTAAGGTTTGATGACGTTGTCATGACAGATAAGATATTGTAATATGTCTACAGACCCTGTGGGAGCAGACTGGGAGGAAGAGGAGGGAGGCTTCAACTACGCCATCGACCTTGTTAAACATATCCGATCTGAGTTTGATGACTACTTTGACATTTGCGTTGCTGGTAAGTTTTCAGTTTTGAGTTTAGAAATGCCAGGTTTGTGTTGCTCCACGGGCAAGTGCAGTTCAGTTATTTTAAATATGTCAAACAGGCTACCCCACAGGACACCCTGAGGCAGAGAGCTATGAGGAAGATCTCCGACACCTGAAGGAGAAGGTGGATAGCGGAGCAGATTTTGTAATCACGCAGCTGTTTTTCAGAGCAGACACGTTCCTCAAATTCCTGGATGACTGCAGAGCGATCGGTATTACGTGTCCCATCCTTCCCGGAATCTTCCCCATTCAGGTAACCAAAAGTATTTGTTTAGGAACTTAATTTGGATAAAAACATATCCTACCTTGGTTACTTAAGAGATTATACATATGTATAGGTTCGATTTCTTGAACAGGGTTAAGACCAACTATAAACCCTCGGTGATCATTCACTTTTGCTAGAACCGATCAAAATGTCCTCGCTGCAATGGTTTTAAACCAGAATTTGTCCACACGATCAGAAAGAGAAGAATTGTGTGTGTACGCAGCTCTACAGCACTAAGCGGACTTTTTATTTTTGGGGCCACTGTCGAGCCCTTCCACTCCGGGGCTGCATAGATTAAGCCAACCTAGGTATTTACCTTTGAAGCAATCCATTTTTTTTAAAAAATCACAAAACAATTTTAAACAGACCATTCAGGATATCCTGTTTCTCTCTAGGGTTACCAGTCCCTGCGTCAGCTCGTCAAGCTATCGAAACTTGAGGTACCACAGGAGATCACTGACGTCATTGAGCCCATCAAAGACAACGATGCTGCTATTCGTAACTATGGAATCCAACAAGCTGTGGAGATGTGTCGTGTGCTGCTGGACAGTGGCAAGGTCCCAGGCCTTCACTTTTACACACTGAATCGAGAGGTTGCCACCATGGAGGTGCTCCGACAGCTGGGCCTGTGGATCGAGGACCCGAGGTCAGTTACCACGATGCCCGCTTGCAACACCTCAATTAGTGGAGTAAAGGTCAGAAGCAGCCATGAGGTTTGTTTTAAAGGAATAGCTACTTCCATACTATCAACAACTTAACATCCCCACAGCTGTTGGTAATAAACAGAGATGTATTAAGCCTCATCTTAATATAGATACAGTGAAAACATATACAAACATACATAATCAAATGTTGAGCTGGAATGAGCTACAAACTCTGAACGTGGCACAATACCTGGAAATGATCCGCATCAGGTTTCTAGGAAATGTTATGCAATATCCACACTACAGCATTATTAGAGTGCTTCTTATCTGCTAGAATTACACCTGCATTCCAGAGTATTTACCTAGAACAAGATGTATTATATGTAAAGATGCCAGTTCCCTTACACAGTGACTAAGCACATTAAATATGTTTTTGTCTGAGTTTTAAAAATGTCTTTTTCCCTGCCAGACGGCCTCTTCCCTGGGCAGTAAGTGCCCATCCCAAACGGAAAGTAGAAGATGTTCGACCTATCTTCTGGGCTTCAAGGCCCAAGAGCTACATCTACAGAACCCAGGACTGGGATGAGTTCCCCAATGGCAGATGGCAAGCTACATCACACAGTGCAAAACAACTCAAGTTTCTGTAAATGTTAAACAAGGTATTGTTGTGAAAGTTTTTTCTTTTCTTTTTTTTTTTAGGGGAAATTCCTCATCTCCTGCTTTTGGCGAGTTAAATGACTACTACCTGTTCTACTTGAAGAGCAAGTCATCTAAAGATGCGCTGCTGCAGATGTGGGGAGAGGAGCTGATGAATGAGCAGAGTGTCTTTGAGGTCTTCACCTGCTACATAACAGCCAAACCAAACCGTAGTGGACACAAGGTAGACCGGGTGGAGAGTTGATGACTTACAACATTCAAATCACATCGTTGATAGCGTTTGTTTTTATATATTGTGCTATCTCCAAAATTGGAAAATCTGCATCAGTATTCAGGATAATCTCTCTCAATATCTCGATTTTGGACCAAAGCCACAAGTCTTGAACTTGTGGGTCAAACAAACACACTAAATATAGTGCCCAAATATAATACATTTATAAATAATAATTATCCTTAATAGGTGATGTGTTTGCCATGGAACGATGAGCCTCTGGCCCCAGAGACCAACCTATTACAGGACGAGCTGGAGAAGGTGAACAGACGAGGAGTCCTCACAATCAATTCCCAACCCAACATCAACGGAAAACCCTCAACAGACCCTATAGTAGGCTGGGGACCTCCAGGAGGCTACGTCTTTCAGAAGGTAAGGGCACTGGGTGTCAGCATATCTGTCATCCAGGTCACAGTATCTTGCTTATCTTTGAGTTCAGTTCCACTTGCCCTAGTGTTAGCATGTCCTCCTTATCACAAATCTCAGGCCTATCTGGAGTTCTTCACCTCCAGTGAAAATGTGACCGCTCTCCTCAAAGTACTGAAGAAGTATGAGCCCCGCGTCAACTACCACATTGTCAACGTGCATGTGAGTTTGAAGAGAAAGCGCCTATCGTTCTGGGTTTTGGTTTGAGTTTGCATTATTCCTGTGTCACAATGAACATTTTGTGTGCAGGGACAGAACCTGACCAACGCTCCTGACATGCAACCCAATGCTGTGACGTGGGGGATCTTTCCTGGCAGGGAGATTGTTCAACCTACTGTAGTGGACCCAGTCAGTTTTATGTTTTGGAAGGTAAAAAGTAGATTGTTCACCTATTGTTCAAGAATATAGAAATGTTCAGCCGTATGCTGGTTGCTTTGTGCATTTTTAATAGTCAAATACTATGGGAAATAACAGAAAATAATATCTGAATAATAATTCTCTAAAATCAAATTAACATTCTGTAATATGTGAGGAGGTGATGTTCCCTCAACTAACCCTATCCTCATGTTTTCCACAGGATGAAGCATTTGCCTT
The DNA here is from genome assembly GCA_016785345.1 of Trinectes maculatus. Classification (NCBI taxonomy): domain Eukaryota; kingdom Metazoa; phylum Chordata; class Actinopteri; order Pleuronectiformes; family Achiridae; genus Trinectes; species Trinectes maculatus. The sequence goes on along the minus strand of JAFBJQ010000732.1, from coordinate 138,965 downwards.
GTGGATTGAGCAATGGGCTAAACTCTATGAAGATGAGTCTCCTTCACGGATGATTATCAAGTATATACATGACAACTACTTTCTGGTCAATCTGGTGGACAATGATTTTCCTTTGGAAAATTGTCTGTGGCAGGTCATTGAAGATATGTTTGAATTGCTGAATGCGCCTGCAGAGCCACTCAGCGATGGGACAGTCTGAATATCCTCAAAACATTTAAACCACTTTTTGGGGAAATTAAAAGACTAACACTATTTTATGCATTATCTACAAAAGCTGCTATTTAAAATATATAGTAACTCCAGTATTTTTATACATTTGAGGGTACTGAAATGCTGTCAGAGACAGCATTATATTACCGAAACAAAGGTTAGGGACTAAAAACATTGGATCATTAGCTGTTTAAGTTTTTTCCAGCTAATAAACTAAACATATCCATTAACATTGGGGAATAACCCAGTCCGATTTTCGAAGACACATTAGATTTATGAATTGATCTCACTGAAAAACAAAACTCTCAAAAAATGAATTGCTAACCATGTATGTCCCCTTTTCAGCTGTTCATAGAAAAAAAATAGATGGTTTTTATGTGTGTTAAATGATATCTACTGTCTTTTTAACAGAACAGTCTGTCGGTTTCCTTCAGACACAACACATTATGGTGCAAAGATTAATATTACAAACCAAAATCAATAATACAGCTTGATTGACAAGGTGAAAACTAAATAATGGAAAAAATGTTACAACTCCGTTTTGCCAAACGTGAGATCAAAATGTTTGTATTTTTTTAATTAAAAAAAGTGTATTTCAAAATGTAAGTACAGACTGCAAGCCTTTGCCATTTGACTGAAACTGGAGAAAACACTGTGGTCTAGTAAGTGTATGTCCAGCAGTATAACTGTCTACTACTTACTCAATAAAAAGATTCTAACCCACTACCAAAGTTTAACAACTGCTCAAATTGTTCCCTGATCCAACATGAAATTAAAAAGAAAAGAATAAATCTTTTTGATAGGAGGGAGTTTGACTCTGGATTACTCCAAAACTACACAATATATTCAACTGATACTACTAAGACTACATGTAAATTCAATCACATACACAGAAATATGTAAAGTCTAAAATATCAGATCATTGCCTTCAAAGTCTCTCAGTGATATGAGAACTAACAGCTTTACATGAACTAAATTTTGTAGCTTTTGAATCGTCTAAGTGGAAACTACAACAGGCCACAAGATGGCGCTGTTGTTCACTGTATGGTTCAATTTACTTCATGGAAAGTGAAACAAATAGGGAGTCAGTTGCACCATATGTGCCAAACCAAGTCCAGATGTATCCCGCGTCATATTTTTTTGTCCCAAATCCCAGATGAACAGAGAGAGACACAGAACCATAGCATCATGACTAAGATGTTTTCTATGACGTTTGCCTCAAAGTGTTTTTATCTCAGTATCACTACTCAGGGATTTTATCTCCACTATCACTATCACTAATGCTTCTGGGTTATGTAAACAAGAACCAATATCTCCTGAAGTCGTCAGATAAAAGATAAGTCCATCTCTGTGCCTACCGTATGTAGGTACAGTTAAACTGTCACAGGCAGCTTATTAAGTAACTAGCTACTAGGTACTTCACATACTTGGATCTTGATTTTATTTCTCTTGCTGTTTACACAAAACGTTTGTGGTCTACAAATGGTAAAAAGAATACAAAACTGAGACAAGGATAAAGAATATGAACACATAAAAACTTACTCATACATAAGAGACATAAATACAGTACCTGCCTGCATGTTTATATGCAGAATCATATAGCTTATACAGATTTAGATATGGTTTACATCAAGTACAGATTGAGAACTGTTGTAGCAAGCGGATTCATTTATATTTTCTAAAATAAATTGATTACCCATTTTATTATCATATTTTATATGTTTTTATAATTATAATAACAAAGACAGACACAAAGGTTAAGACTTAATGTCATACAAAAATATTTTTGAAACTTATATAAGCCTTTTCGACTTTGAAAAAAATTATTACTCATTTTGTCCAAATGTGGTAACTAGCTTAAAAATATGCAAGAATATAATTATCTTCTCCAAACAACCATGATAAGTTTCAGGCCTACCACACTCCGTGGCAGGGAGACACAGGGGTTCAGGTACTGTAGCTCGTCATCAGGTGTTCCACAGGTGATCCAGGACACCAGATTCAAATCTGACCTGTAGCAGGTCACATGACAACAATTAACATTCGTCACTTTCAGCTGTGGAAAGTTAAAGTAATTTAAGTATCTCGGTGGAAAAAGTCAAAGTAACTCAAACCCCGTCAACTTACATCCATCACATCACAACACATAAAGATAAAATCCAAAAGGCAATAATCAAGTTTTATAATGTGTTTATCTATTACTCACTTCAGGCAAAAGTTAGCTTCCTCAAATTGCCTAGCGGAAGCTAATGCTAAAAGCGTGATACACGCAATGACAGCCAAGTTATTTTAAAGCTAATACGGTACAATATGCGGATATAACTCACCGATGAGGTGGTGGAGGAACTGACGTGTTTCTCATCTCTGTTCTTCACATGTTCACAGATAAAAAACACATGAGACTGACAACGTCCGTGTTTGTGTTGAACAGCCGCAGAAACCGGAAAAGGAAATGACGTCAACTCAGTGGGGATTCTTATTTGTCCGCGATTGGCTGGACACAGATTAATCATTAATGGCTAAAAACAAACAAACAAAAAAAAAAACCAGTAGCTATATGTCACAGTCCGACTTTTATATCCACGACAAAATAACAGAGTCACAATATAGTAGAATAAAAAATTGAGTCTGTGGTGTAAAGACGTTTAAAAAAACACGGGACGTTAGAAATGTCCCCTCTCTGTATTAAAGGTTATAAAGGTTGAAGAAAACACACAGAAAGTATTCAAAGTCAGATATTTTTTTTTATTTCCTTAAAGAAAGTTAGAAAGAAACAAGGCTTAACCAAAATGAACATTACTGTTTCTTTTAAATCTCATTAAAATTACAGTTTTAAAACTGCATGATACATCTACACCACAATACTGCATCTACTGGGGCAAATTGTGCACAGTATAATATATACTGTGCAAATACACCGTGTAACACGTTGAATTAAGTAACACTGCACTGTAAACGCCCCTCGTCAACATTCAAGGCAGAATACAGGGGTCTAGTGCTTTTTGTTTTGGCACCGCAACACATCTAACATGTGAATGTTTGAGTTATGTAATGTTATGTAACTACTGTTCATAAAGTGGCAACATACACACATTAGTCAACAATCAGTGACCACACAATTTAATGTGTAACGGACTGTATGTATAGTTTCGACATGTCGAGAACATTATGCAACAGTCAAACATACACAATATTATCTGTGCTGTTTTCTTCTTGTTATTTAATCAGTACAGCTTCACTGTTAACATGGCAACTTTAGCCAGTATATTTGTGTTTATTGGCTCTTTTGCAAAAATAATAAGTGGATGTTTTTAAGTGCATAAAAAATATATATAAACATTTCAACCTGGACTATGCAAATGCAAATATTCAAATATTCATCAAATACTTGATTCACAGTTTGAAGATGGAGCATGAACTGAAGCACAGGCGTTGTTAGTGTTATGTTAACATCTCCTTCTGTCCTTCTCTGTCTTCACTGACTCTGGTGGCCTCAGCTCGGAGGTCCTCCTCGGAGCTGCAGCCGCTGTGCTGCATCCCCTGGGAGAAAACCGTGCGATGTGATTGGGCGCTGAGGTCCAGCAAGTCAAAGGAGTCGGAGGAGAGGAGGCTGTCCTCGCTCACCACGCTGGAGGGGCGGCTCTCTCGGCCCCTGTTGGTGTGGAGGAGCTGCTGCAGCGCCTCGGGGAACATCCCAGCTACGGAAGGGGGAGATGAGTGGTGGTCATCAGGAAGATCCAGACTACGAGAAAATTTACCATTACGTTTCAGAATACCCTTCCTTCTTCTCACTGCTTCTGTGCACATGCTGGGACCATCTCCTGAAGCTGGGAGACCACCATGCTGTTTGTTCAAACACAAATCCCCTGCATCGCTCGCCTTAACTCCGGCTCCTGAGTCCCTTCTCTCTGAGGAGGAGCCATAACCTGCCTCACCTCCATACAGGTTCTTTAGTATCCCCTTCTTGGGCATTTTAGACGAGGGTTGACTGAAGGTGGAGGGGGACGGCAGGCTGGTGGACAGGACTTCGTGTGTGTGATAAGGCTGGGGAGAAGCGTTGTGTATCTGGGAGGGGGAGTTTTCTTTCGGAGGGCCGGGAAAGACTGAGTCAAAACTCCTCTGGGGTTTCAGAATTCCTTTGGGTTTCTTCCTTTCAGCGGTGGAGCTCCCAGCAGAGGAGGAAGCCGTTGCACAGGCGCCACCACCACATGCTCCCTGAGCAGCCTGGGAAATTGCGTTCTCCTTGCGCGACTTCCTGAGGTTTGACGTTCCTCCGCGCGCTCTTCCTCCTCCACGATCGAGCTTCAGAGGTAAGCTCAGGTAAAAAGCGTGGTGAGAGCACCGTGTCGGACAGGGGGCGTCCGAGGACAGACTCACCGGGTCGACCGCCATGTTGCTGGCACCGGCCGCAACCCGATTCTGCCAGTCGATGTAGCGAGCCAGCAGGGGGGAGGGACATTCCTGGTGCGGAGATGAGGGGCAGTCACACACACTCTCTTCATAACCCCAGTTCACCCACCAGTGGTTGGCCACATCCTCTATCGTGGCTCTCTCATCCACACGTACTGTCAACAACCAGTCGATAAGAGCGCAGGCGTCTGGAGGAACAGAGTCAACGGCTATTTACAGCAGCCACACTCCAATTAACTGGATACTAGTGACAACAACACACTTAGCAATCACGCACATGCAATATAATACACACTCATGAGTGTGTGGCGAGTGACGGAGGTTTACCTGAGGGGGGGTTGGGTCTGTGATAGCGACCCTGGCTTATCTGCTCAGTCAGCTTGGTGTGACTGGCCCCATCGAACGGCATGCTGCTGTACACCAGGGCATAGAGCAGCACCCCCAGGGCCCAGCAGTCCACCTGGTACACAAAGACGACAATAAAGTAAACAACATGTGACGCACACAAAAAGAAAAAGACCTTTCTGTGTATACAGTGTAATAAGTTGGTACAAGATTTGATGTTATTTTTATGTTTGATGTTTCTGTAAAGAAAACAGTGCTGGTCTGATTTCCTGACACTGCAGTGACGACAGTGTGCGACCCACCTCTGGCCCCTGGTATGGCAGCCCCTTCACTATCTCTGGAGCAGCATAGAGCGGACTCCCGCAGTAGGTCTGCAGCAGCGTGCCCCTCTGGAAATGATTGGAGAGGCCAAAGTCCGCCAGCTGCAGAAGAGAGAGAGAGTGAACATGAGTTCATACAGTATGATAACATTCATCATGTATAGACCCTGCTACTCCTGCGCTTCAGCTACGATAAGATCAGACAATATTAGGATGTAAAGCTAAGAAATGACGGCTGAGGAGAACTGGTGATGAAAACAAAACATGATTTGAAACATATGTGTCCAAAATAAAACCCACATCTAAAAAAAAACAAGCATCATGCAGACAAGTCCAGCATTTTTATCCATGTGGTCATATGTTCTCGTTAAGAATGGATTTATTGCGAAAAAGTGATTCACAGTCATTTCATCCCTCTATGTTACTGACTCCAACACAATCCACATTCCTTTTCACTGAGTAAACACTTTGCGCACTTCCAGTCATTTGGCCCACAGAACCACAACACCTCAAAGCGTTTCCTTTTAAAGGAGCCAAAAATAGGTCGGCCCGCGCTTCTGCCAACGCGAGTGTGAGCGAGGAGGGAGATGAGGTCCAAAAACATCAGGCTGCGGGCGCTCACGTAACGGAACAATCACTCACTCGAGGACACGAGAGCCTTACACATACACATACACATACACATACACATACACATCCACGGCGAGGCTCCGCTCTATCTGCACAGATTATGACTATCAGCCCCGGTGGCGTTAAAAATACTCAATGTGACGACTTTATTTCCGAGGAGCCGAGTTACAGGGAAGCCGGGACCTCACGGGTGGAGGATGACACTGTGTATACACAAATCAGCTCACTGTTGATGTTATACCTGCACATTCAGTGGCAGCAGTGATGTGTCGACTGCGCTGGTGAGTTGTGCTGTTTATACAGCGCACACCTCCTGCGGCTGTTTGTGCATATGCTCCCTGCGGTGTAAATCCACTCACACACACACACACACACACATGCATCATTTTTTATTGGTTTGACAAAGGGCATTTCTCAGAACCGACTCCTGGCATCAGACACTGTTTCTTCTAAACACACAAATCCCGTACACGTGTCTGGAAACGGCACGACAACTGATCAGATTCTGTTGGTGCAGTGGAAAATATACTGTGTGACCTATGCATAAACCTACACAGGCTATGAAATGTGCTGAGATGCTGCATACGGTGGTTGTAGGCGTAAACAATGATTTGATGCAAGTCACTATCACCTGTCTCAACATCTGGCTTTCATGCAGACTTTCATGCGCGTGCGTTGCACACAGCGATCGCCTCCATCATTACCTGCAGCTGGTCCATGCTGTGAAGGCCCCAGTGCTGTGGTGACCCAGAGGTATGAGATGAATGAAAAGCTGCTGAGAGGTCTGTTTTCGTTTGAAGGACAGAGCACGTTCTTATATTAAAACCATCAGATTGGCGCGATTGCCACTGGATTCCCTGCATTCCCCCCCGGCCGCGCGCGGCTCAGGGAGAGGACTCCAAATAAGGCAACAAATGACCCCTGGGTTCTTTTATGAAACCTGGCACCATATGAGCGCTGGTTTGATGTGTGTGACTTAACAAAACATGAAGATTACTGTGGGCAGAAACTCGTCCAATGTATGTTCTGAATGTCCAACTGGGAAAACAACCCACTTCCAGCTGTACGTCAAGCTGGTAATGGCTTCCACCGCTAAACACATTAGCAGTGGAAAAATACAGATGAAAGCGGCATGTACCTAAACATGTGTCTCTGGATGATGAATAACAACCTCTGATGTATTCCACACACAGACCAACAACGATGTTTGTCAGAATGTGTTTTCATCAGCGTGCACGGGTCAGTGTTTTGCGGATGTTACCTTTACATTCAAATCTTCATCCAGGAGGATGTTCTCCAGTTTGAGGTCTCGATGCACCACTGCGTTCTGCATAGAGAGAGAGAGAGAGAGAGAGAGAGAGAGAGAGAGAGAGAGAGAGAGAGAGAGAGAGAAACTCATGAGTCCAGCGCTGCTCCTCCCTCCTGTAAACAGAGAGATGTTTTCTCTCACGCATGAGAAAAAAAAAGAACTAAGACTAAAGGGCCCGATGTTTACGACATAAACCCAGCCTGTGGTGCAGTCAAACATTTGTGCGCTTCATGTTCCTCATGTTAATGAAGCCACCATGCGTCTGACATACCAGAGCACCTGGAGGAAAGTTCTCAGACGCTTTAATCGCCATCGGAATGAGGAAGTGCTTTGTCTGGGGGAATTAATCTGATGAGATGTGGTTCGATCCCCCTGATGCCATTAAGCACCTGGACGCCACCGTGAAGCCACGGAGCAGGAACGGCTGCAGAGCTGAGTGAGACAGCACTGCACCACGCCTTTACTTTCAACAACACTGACAATGGTGGTGGAGATAAGTGCGGCCACCCAGGAAGCAGCGCGACGCACAGAGACGTCACTCTTAATCTCTAATGAGCCTGAATAACCTCCTTTTGTTCATTAATTGCATCCTCTTCAGAGCACTCGCTGTAAGTGGAGGAAATGACCCCTGACCTCAGACAATTCTCAGTGCACAGTGTGTACGCTGCAAGGCGGAGATGAGAATGCAAGAGTTATACGTGGCTGACTATTTTTGAATAAGTAAAAATAGGATAAAAATAGGCGACAGAATTATTTTCATTCTTCTCTTGCAGCCATAATAATCCCTCCATGTGTCCCGCATACCTCAGACGCACGTTCAACAGTTCATTCCTGCCAGAACATTCACAACTATTTTGGGAGAATATAACAAGGGAAAAAAGACGGAGCATAAACTCCCCCCTCTGATGCCTGATGTGAGGGTCTCAAACCAACATGCTGAGCAAATACCTTCCTGGAAGGCTCAGATCCTCATTTCTGTTTTAATGGGATTTGTGCATTTCCATGATAATTCCCGTTTGATTTCATGTACACAGCGAAAACAAAGACAAGCTTGTTCCCTGGCCCGGGGAGCAACGTGTGTTTGTTAAATGTGTCAGTGTGCGACTGCGGGAAAACAATTAACCCAGAGAGATCGAAAAACCTCGAGTCAGGTTTCTCTGCAGTGCGAGGATTAGGACCGACTGGATTTAGTGGTTCCTCGTGGATTTGCTCGTGCGGAGTTAAATTCCACAGCAGGGAAAACAGCACGTGCCTGTGGTTCGTTCTGTGTGTGTGTGTGTGTGTGTGTGCGTGTGTGTGAGAACCTTGTGGCAGTAGTGGACAGCAGATGTGATCTGTCTGAAGATGCCTCTGGCCTCCGCCTCCGGCAGTCTCCTCCTCTCCTGGATGTAATCGTACAGCTCTCCTCTGCTGGCGTACTCCATCACGATCACGATCTTGTCCCGACTCTCAAACACTACACACAACGCACAACACATTAACACAGTGAGACAGTGAGAGTAACGATCTATGTGTGCGTGCGTGTGTGTGTGTGCAGTCGTACCCTCGTGGAAGCGTATGATGTTGCGGTGCCTGAGCGAGGAGGTGATCTCCACCTCTCTCTGGATGTGAATTCTCTCCAGGTCGTCCGTGATGCGCTCCTTCCGAATCGACTTGATCGCCACCTGTGGAGGAAACGCAACACGCCATGAAGCCGATGTGTTTCCCATGAATCAATCATTAAAGAACAAACAAACAAACAAACATCTATTTTGTACAAGTATGATGACAAAGTGAGAATAAGTGACAACTTAAAAATAAAACATAATGAAACCAGTCCCTACAGAGAGCTCAACTTTCCCAGCATCATCAGATTATCAGGGGACAGCTGTTACCATGGTGATTTAATTCTTTACTTTATGCGACACTTGTTGACGTTGCCTATTTTTACGGATGATCTAATTAATCCCTCCACAAAACCCATCAATTAACAACACAAATGCACAGAGATGCATGGAAACAAGGAGAAGGTACACACACACACACACACACACACACACACACAGGGCTTTAAAGGCTGTTTGGTGAGAACAGGTCTCCTGTGATCACAGAGGCAGAAGGTTGACAGCTGCACTGTTCACACTCTGCTTCCTTAATCCCTCACTGTACCCCAACCATCAACTACACACATACACACACACACACACACACACACACACACACACACACACACACACACACACACAGGCTGCCCACCATGACCAGCTATTGTGTAACAGTTGGTCACAATGGTCAAACTTGACTTGACTTTCAGGACACAATATTCACGCAGACCATTTAACAGTGTCCCTGTGGGACCAAGCCCCAGATTCTCAGCTGAGGGGGAAAAAAAACATCTCAGAGACACTGGAAGACACAATTCACACGCTCCATCGACTGCAGCAGTTACGCAACACAACATAAACACACTCCAGCGAGCTCCCAGGACGGACCTGACCTGACCTGACCTGACCTCTGCTGCTGACTGTATACAGGGGCTTATCCCTTTAAACAAGACAATGTGTTTTTTTTTGTTATCGATAATCAAGTTAAAATATGTTATGTTTTGAACGTCTGTAGCCAAACTCTATCAGACACGAGTTGGTGGTTGCCAGGTCAGAGATTATCCCCCCCTCAGAGTCACTGGCTGGTGGGTGAAAGCCACTTGTCCAAGCTTGGGACGTTCTTAGCAGGTGGAATGTTTTCTGACCCAGATACCTGCAGGGCGGGGGCGGCAGTGTGATGGAGGGGATGGAAGAATATGGAATCAGATGAGGTGTAGTATGAGATTGTTCAGGTTTCTGGGGATTTAGAGTTTTTTGGTTTTGAGGGAGAACGTGCGAAGAGGAAAAGTGGATGTGTGTATGATTTCCATGTAAACATGCGCATGTATGCGTCATGTCCAGGTATGAACGCTAAAGTATCCGTCTCACTGACAATGTCTCTTTGTTCGCACTCCGACACGGATACGAGCCCAAACGGCTAAAGTGTAACGGGACACGTCAGAAGCTCCGAGTGGGATTCATGCCGATGGAAGAAGATCCTCTTTTACATCATTACAGTTTGTGTTCAGGAGAAGAACACGCTGCAGGCTACATGTTGTAATGGTAAGCATCTGTTTGTGTGAGGTCATGATGGGGCTTCGGGTGGCGGACGGCCACTCGCCGGTTTCCTGTCGCATTATTCCCACACACACACACACACGCACGCACACACACACACACATCCCTGGAGCCTGAGCATCATTTCAGATCCCTGCTGCATCTGTGAAAGATTTAACGGCAGGTTTTCTTCAAGCTCCTTGCCAAAATGACCTTTGACCTCGCCGTCCAGCTACACACACAACACACACACACACACACACAGATGCAAAAGCTGTCCCTTTCTCTAACCAGGAAATCTTGATTATAGAAGAGTGTAAAGATTCGATTAACTTAATGCAAAACAACAAGAAGCACTGATCCTCGCACAACAGACATGTTGTCAACTCCTTATAAATAGAAAAACACACAAAAAATCAATCAATTAAATCGTTTTTTTAAAAATAGATTTTAAGTCTATTTTTTCCATAAAAGTTTTAAAGAGGGTTCACTTGCGAAATTAGTGAAATTACCATTTTCCTTCTATTCCGCCCTGTTCATTAGTTGTGTTTATGTCCCGCAGTGACTCACAACAGGCACTCGGGCGATTTACGGTCGGCTGTTTAATCGGAAACATGTTCGTTTGCTCCCAAACCGTCGTCTCCTCCTCCGCCTCCTCCCCACAACACTCTCCTGCTCCTGTTTCCAAAAATAATGTCCGTTTTGTTTCAAAGAATCCTTGGTATGTGCTGGCTACAGGCTCAGGGAATTCAGCAGTTTCCCCCTGTCCACACACACAGACACACACACACACACACACACAGAAACCGCATGACTGATTCTCTCTGCATATTCCTCCATCCATCTTGGACCTGTCTTTCATCTTTCACTCCCTCTCTCTGTCACTTCTTTTGAACAGATCTCATAGTTTCAGTGAAAACATTCAGTGGAATTGTTGCATCAGATTGCAAAAAAACACAACAACAACAACACATTATCCCCATCACTGTGTGTTAGTTTACAACAAAAACCAGGAAAACAGAGGCTGCAGGGGTGAAAGTCTGACTGTGGACATGAACCTGCAATTATTCAAACCAACCAATGTTAAACCTGTGCATTCAGAGTGTCTAATTAAACAGAAGTGTATTATTGTGCATTGTGCGCGTGTGTGTGCGTTTTGTTGGGTTCCTGGTAACTGGGTCCAGACTGTGCCTCTGTGTGGAGGAGACCTATTGTCGTCATTTATCCCCTTGTTCAAATGCTGAGTGAGTCAGAGCTAAGGCATCTCAGCCTGCATGGCAGCACAGGAAGAAGCAGGCGCTGGGGTCAGCGTCATGCCCCCCCAACACACACACACACACACACACACACACACACACACACACACACACACAATAAGGAAACACACTAAACACACATATGATAACATGTAACATGTTTGTTTGGAGATAATGGGTCAGCAGAGCATCAGAGGTTAAAAGGTCAAACATGTCCAGAAACAGGTTCATAATAATAACAACAACAACAACAACAATATTAATATTAATAACAACAATAATAACAACAACAATAATAATAGTAATAATACTAATAATTAATAATAGTTATTATTGTTATTATTATTATTGTTGTTGTTATGGTGATGATAAGACAACATGTCCATCATCATGATTATGATGCTGCTGATGCTGATGATGATGTGTGTGTGTGTGTGTGTGTGTGTCTGACTCACCGTCCTCTGACTCGTCCTCTCCACCGCTCTCTTCACTTTGCCGTAGGTTCCTCTCCCCAGTGTCTCCATCACCTCGTAGCGGTGTTTCAGGTTGTGCTTGTGCTGATGCTTCTTCACCTCCATCGGCGCAGCGGTTGTGGGGTCCCGGCCCGCCGCCGCCGCCTCCGCCGGCCGCGGAGACTCCTCTCGGTGTCGGTGGCCGCTGGACGCGGCGTCCTGCAGACAACCGAGCTCGGTGTTGACTGCGCCGCGGCTGTCTGCCTCGCGCCTGCCCATCCTGTCCGCGTGCTCTCCGCGTCCTGTGCGCACCAACACTCAGCTGGTCAGTGACGGAGCGAGTGGCCACAGAGCGGTGACGTCAGCAGACGCGGCTCTGCTCCACGCGGGGGGTGGAGCCTGCGCGCGCACAGCTGCTGCGCCGGGTTCAGGCCGGGCTTTGTGACGCTTCCCAGGTCGGACCTGGAGGAGATGTGACGTGACGTGACGTGAAGGTGTGTGTGACGTCACCTCGGACATGTCCGATGATGCTTCGCGACGTGGCGAGCTGAGCCGAAATAAAACCTGGAAGAGTTATTTTCTAAATAACCAAGACACATGACGTCATTTGTCACAATATCACATCTTTCAATCATCACTCACATCATCATCATCACCATTCATCAAACAATGTGACAAACATCTACTGACCATCAAAGAAAACATGGCAGCATCACTCAGCATCAGTTAAAGGCCCAACTTGGAGGAAATAGTGACACCTACTGGTGAAGATGCGTGTTACAAAACGAGTGTAAACAAAACAAATGTAGTCCAATCTGATGTGGCCTTCAGGGAACATAGAAAACATGTAAAGTAATGTATGTCAGTATGTAACCTTCATAACATACATGATATTCACTTCCCTAAATCTGACACACCATTGTTGATGTTTGGGGAAATATTTTTTCTCGATGAAGAACAAAGACCAGAATATCGACATGTTTCCTGTTTGTCACAGGAGCTACATCCTGTGTGTAGCACCATGTAAAGTAGACAGACATCCCATGCATCTTGTTTCCTGTCCAGAGATGACAGGAGATGGTTTCTCCAAACCATCACCAGAGTCCATCCTTCGGTTTGGAGGATGGAATCATCAGGGCGTGAAGAGGTTTCGAGGATTGAGGTTCGCCACCACACACACGTCGTAGCCGTCGTGCATGGCTGCTCGTCTCTCCACCTCCGTCCACACGTTGTCCGCGGGATCCAGTTCCAAAATCTCCTTTGTGATGATCTCATGGCGACCTGCGTTCATGACGGAAAGTATGCACGTTATGCTCAAACCAAAAACGACCCAATGACCCAATGACCTAATGACCTAATGACCCAATGTGTTTGTGTAACAGAAGGCGACTGTCATTTCCCCTCAGTGTGTAACTGATGATCTAAATAAAAAACATTTTGGACCTGCCCCCTTGTAGTATCCACAGACGTAGAGCTTCCCCTCCACCGCTCCCACGTTGGAGGCGTTGGTTCGAAGGGAGAGCAGGGACATGGGCAGGGTCGGTCCAGCCCTCCAGGTGTCTGCATCCGGGTTATAGATCTCCACGGAGCTCAGGCAGCGGCGTGACTGTCCGCGATCATCTCCATCACATCCTATGCCACCTGAAGAAAACACACACACACACACACACAAACACATTGTTCCTCCTCACACAGAGCAAAGACACAGGAAGCCAGCTGCACTCTTCCTGTCCTACAGTCTGACCTAATATGTAGATCTCTCCATTGAGGACAGCGGTGCCACAGCGGTACCTGGAGTACTTCATCCTGGAACACTCCGTCCACCTGTCCTTGCCGGGGTCAAACTTAAACACGCGGTTACTCAGCTTGTCCGGTTCGTCATCCGGTTGATGCTGAGACAAGAAAATGAAGATGTGAGAGATGAAAACTGAGAAGCAGCAATGGAAAAAAAAAAAAAAACACTACACCTGTTGAGTGGTCTTTGCACCTGTGGCGTCCAGCCGCCGAGCACATAGAGGTGCTCCTTCAGGCTCACGGCGCTGTGGCAGGCTAAAAGAAGAGGCAGAGGGGCGAAGCTGAGCCAGCTGCCTCCTCTCTTCAGCGACCATCTCTCCACGCTCTCCGTGATGACGTAGTGATTGTGCCGCTTCGTCTGACCACCCATCATGTAAATGGCGTCGCCCACTATCGCCAACGCGTACATGTCCCTGTGCGGCGCCGAGCACGTCATCACCCAGCGGTTCTCCTCTGCCTCGTCGTACCTGGCACACGGACATGGAGATCATCTCCGTCTCTGAACGCAGCATCTTTTTAAAGTGTGCGTTTCTCTGAGATGACACACGCACCTGTAGATGTCGACCCTCTTCACCCTCTGCTGGTCGACTGCTTCAATGGCAACGACGATGCTGTTGTCTCGTGTCACCGCTCCAGCTGTGATCTGTCCCGCACCTCCACAGCCACTCAGAGGAGAGGGGATGTAGCACGTCCTTCTACCCCGGGGGGCATAGCAGAAACTGAGGTCGGCAACTCCTCCGCGACGGGCAGGCGCTCCATCCTCATAAACCCCACCCAAACAGAGCAGCAGGTCAGTGGCCTCCATGCCGTAGCGAAGAGCTGGACGAGGTGCAGCAGACGTCTCGCAGAGACCTGAGGTCTGGAGAGCAGCATCGATCATCCCGAAGCATTCAGCGTCCCGCAGCAGCACCTGTGGACATTTGATTCTGTCAGTCTACTGGTCACCTGGAAAGTGTCTTGGGTTTTATCTCTTGGCCTCACCGGGTTCCTCCTCCTGGCCTTGCGGAGGAATCCAGGGTCCACGAGCTCCAGCCGGACACGCCTGAGTAACTCCACGGCCCGGGCCTCGCTCTCCGAGTCTCCCCGTCGCCTCTCCACCCAACGCAGCACCAGCTCCAGCACCACCTCCTCCTGAGATACGTTGAGGTCATCCGAGCCCAACAGATCCCCCAGGCTCTGGGCATCGAGGTCCAGCACTTCTTCTTCTTGACAAACCTTAAAGCGAGAGCGTCATAATGGCTGGAGAGAAAAGCGATGTCGGGTCATAGAAAGCAGGAGGATCGGTTATCTCGCACCTGGGTAAAGTGTTGGCAGAGGTATCTGAGGGCGCAGTCGGCCAGAGCCGTGGCTCCCAGGTCTCTGGCCCAGTGGTACAGACCAACACAGTTGGCCGGGTCCATACACGCCTCCATGTGGCTCTGACACAACCTGAGGCAAGGGAATGAAATGTAATCAGTGTTTCATACAGTGTGGGTCAAGGCTACGACTGCTGTTACCTGAAGGCTCCGTCAACATGGAGCAGGAAGGCAGCGGCGGCCACTCCCTGGATGTTGTCATCGGTGACGGGGAGTTCAGCCCGGTACATGTAGCCCAGGAGCAGATCCAGGATCTGGGCGGGGGTGTCCCTGAGCGGCACCTCTCCTCCCCGTGTCTCCTTCAGGCCACACGTGAACATGGCCTGCACGTAAACAAAGTTCATGACCATCTTGTGATTTTCCATAACAGCACAGTTTGCTTCCACAAACAGGCGAATCGGGACTCCTTACCTGGAAGTAGGGGCTGAAAGCGGACAGCACCACCTTGTGGCAGGGGAAGGGAATCCCCTCTGCCAGCAGCACCACATCCGTGAGCTCCTCGGCCGATCTCATCCTCTCCAGCTGCCGGAGCAGGACGGAGCCGTGAGCCGCCTGAGCAGCATCCATGCACTCCAGCCCGGGTGTCACAAAGAGCCAATCAATTTATTCCACCAACTACCAAAAAAACAAAACAAAACAAAAAAACAAACATTAATAAAGTGCTGGTGATTTGTGAGTTTCCTGTGTAGCATACAGGCCTTTTTGCATCCATGCATATGAGCACACATCAATAATTTTTTTTAATTAGCTTAGCTGCAAGTGTTCTTTCCACGTTTAACAGGTTCTTCAAACGAGTTCCAGTCACCTGTGTGGATCACGCCTAAAACCTCATGCACATTCCGGCTTTTGCCTCAGGCAGCTCTTAATAATCCCAGATCTCAGAGCCCCATGCAGACACACACACACACACACACACACACACACACACACGCAGACACACACACACAGACAGTTCTGGGTATGAGCAGTTCACACAGTGTTTACTCATGCAAACACACATAAAATGAACGCTGTCATACCGTCGTTTTCCACAGCACCCCGGGATTCGGACGTTCCTGAATTTCTATCACTCCACCTTTGATATCTTAATCATTACCAGGCTGTAGTATTATAGTTTTGAATGTGTTTATTGGTGTCAGGCCGGTGGGGTGGGGGGGGGGTTCCGCGCTATTTCCTGCCTGTGAGTCGGGGGGCAGTGTCTAGGGTTTAAAATTAGACGAGGTGGTGGTGGTCTGTTCAGGTTGCCGGACCAAACAGAGTTACACTCTGAGTTTGAAAGACGTGCGGAACTTTATGCTGACAAAACCAAACAAAACATCTCAAACAGAGGCTTTTGTGATGTAGAGAGTAAATTCCCAGTATAAATGCTTGCTAATGGATTCATGATTTGACTATTCACACAAGAACATCTTGCATTCACCCCACGTTGCACAAATTACCTGGAATCAGTTACTGACATGTGAACGCACCACGTGGCTACCGATTGTGACTCAGCTGCTTCATGCACCTTGGTTTAAAACCATAATAAAAATAAAGAAGAAGTGCTGAGAGATTTTATGAATAAGTGAAGGAGACCAAAGCTGACCACACACAGTCAAACATTCACAACACAGACACACACGGGACACACACGGGACACTCATGACCACGGCGCTACAGCCTGTCATAAGTTCCACTCGGGGGGGGTGTCTGCCCCCTGTGCTCGTTAAGGGGGCCCACATAAAGTCTCAGGGCCGCGTTAGTGCAGGCGAATTGTTTTTCGAGCAGCGTTTGCGAGTACAGTTAAGCACACTGCATTACACAACGGCCGCAGCAAAACAACATGGTCTTTACCGTTTACAGGCAGCAGAGATTAATCAGTGACATCGGGTCAGGATGTGTTGTATGTGTGGAGACATGAAAACGTGCTGGCTTGCATGTGTCAGCCGGCCAGGGTTTCATCTGGACCTTTGGCCGAGAGCGTCCTGCACTGCACTTCTCTTTATCATCTGGATCATTCCATTTGGGTCCATTCGACAAAGTGGAAGCAGATAACATTTCCAGAAAAATTCTTGTTTTTACAGCTGCTATATCACGACTACTTCCATATTTTGATATGTGCTATAGCACTTTGTTGATGAGTGCATCTTTGTTTATGTACAGTTATACACATCAAGTATATATATTATCTAACTTTAACATTCAGCTCCATTAGACTCCGAGCTTTTTACCATTTTTTTCCCTTGTTTGTTTGTTTGTTTGTTTTTTTTCTTTAACTGCACTGATTTCTCCAAATGAAACTATTTCTGAAAAGTAGATCATAAAAACAATCTGGCTTTGGCTTCCTGACCTCAACAAATCTATTGCTCCTCGCGGGTTATCAAGCGCCTCACCTCCGCACTCGAGCCGTTAAATGATTGAACTTTCTATTTACCTATTGATAAGGGTTAACGCCAGAGAGCGGGCGAGCAGCAGCATCCTCTACACGAAAGGCTCACTCAGTTAGCGCCTAATCAATCAAAGAAACAATAGGGAGGTTATTGTTATCTGCTCGGCCCTGCGCCGATCTCAACGGAGGCTTAATTAAAATAAAGGAAACATTTAAATTAAAATGTCACAAAGACACATCTAGCATCTCAACGAAAAACGCAACTTTCACCTAAAGAAACAAAAACGGCAACACACATAACACAATAACAATTCAGCTGTGGTGAGATTTCACTCTTCTACAGGAGGAACGGGGCTTTTTGAATTAAGACAAAACAGAAAAATGCATGTGGCATGAAAGTGACCTGAACTAGTTTAAATAGTTAACAAGGTAACCGACTGTTGCCCCTGACCACAGAGTCTAAATATGAATAACAACGTCAAAGGGAAACAAAGGCTAAGAAATAATACGGACAGAAATCTGAAAGTATCTCTGCTACAAGCCACTTCAGGCTTTTTAAAATCATCTTCATTCTATAACTGACATTTGAGACCTTGAGATGTCTATGTATTATTGTATTATTGTATTTTTCATAGACGAGCTGAGGGGCTGCGGGCTTTTCCCGAGACCCCCTCTCTGTTCCCGTCATCGAGACGTTCCCAAGTTTCAACAACAAACGTTTACATTGAGACAACAGAGGCCGGAGTTAATATGTACAAGATTGTTTCCTGTGACTTCCAACACTCATCTACTCCTGTTACTTATTTCAGCACAGAGGGAAAAAAAAATATCTCCTGGGAATCACTTGCTCCTTTACGTACATTTCATGTTGTGACTGTAATACTTGGTTTTCCACTTTTAAGAGACAGCAGCCTCGGAAAATTAGAAATACTATAATTCTAACTATAATGTCATGTTTACTATTCCAAATGGAGTAAAGTTACATTAAATACAACGGGCTTCTCATTTATTTGTTTTTAATTAACCACACACGCACAGAATGAATGAGATGAAGCTCAATCAACAGGGAACGTGTTTACAATAATAAAAAAAAAAAGACTGTTAAAAGTTAACTGACTCGATGTGGACGTCCATCGGAGGATCTGAGGGAGCGCTGTCAGGAGGGTGACTGATGAATTTATTTTATTAGATTACATGGTTCAAAGGTAAAAGAGCTTTTGTTTAACGCGTTTACACACACACACACACACATATATAAATATACTTAGTACGAAAGTGAGAGAGCCGTTTGATGTAGCGTATTAAATAATAAGTCTTTTTAATTGAAAATGAAAATGTCTTGTTACTTGTCATTCGATTTTGTCAACATGAATCATAGACGGTTCTATCTGAACCGCCATGTAAAAAGTATTATGGCACTTCCAGTGGCATAATGGGTTATTACTTAATGTGCTGACTGAGATTAGGTGGCAATAAAGATAAGATGGTTTTGGTCAGTTTAGTTCAGCAACAAGCTGCAATCCACATCCCAGGTGATAAAAGTCGGTCAAAACAAATAATTCTCGCGTTTCACTGCAGTGAGTCACTGGAAGCTCATGCACGCGCACACACGCACACACACACATACGCATTAATCACAGGTGTGTTTATGCAGAGCAGGGACATGTGGGCTGGTGGATGTTCACTTATAAGGGGAAGGGAAGGAGTCACTCCCACAGACCCAAAACAGCTAAAAGAACACACAGGCACAGTCAGTCAGTGTGGATCATCACACACTGTTTGGCTGTGGTTGTGCAACACACACACACCTGTGAGGAGCTGGTTGGCTTTTTCCCCGTCAGGAGGATCCTCAAACACAGAGGAGGAGCTCAAACATCCAGCAGCTTCAGCAGCTTCAGCGAGCGGCGCTGCATCGGCTTCACGGCATGGAGGAGAAAACATGTGGGGAGTACGTTGTGCACCGGGAGGTTCTGGACGAGCTGCGCCTGTGTAAGGTGGCACAAAAGGGGGCACGGCACCCGAGACCATCGCTGGTTGAACGGGTGAAAGAGTCGCTAAGGTAAAAAAAAATTTTTTTTTTAAATTATATTAATAATAATATAAGAGGATGCAGAAAGAGAAGGTGACATTTTCATATGACATCTTCCTTCATCTGTAGTTGTCTTTGTTTACAAATGTCAGCTTTATAAAAGCTTTAACTTTAATACAATAACTTTACATAAGACACACAATTTTTTCGTGTGTTTGCGTTAGTGTTTAGTTAATTTAACAAGCAAATTAACCAGATTAACTGCAGGGATGCAAAACTTTGCAGACTTTGCATTTTTTCTTTCTCCGACTCCTCGGGTTTCTGGATCCTCTGAATGTGACATGGTGATTCGGCTCTTCTGACTGAGGAGTCATGTGAATGTGATGATGTGTTGCTGTGTGTGCTTGCAGGTGCTCGGTGCCCAGGCTGAAGAGCATAGTGACGACATGGGTGCCCGTTCTGGACTGGCTGCCTAAGTACTCCATCAGAGAGAATGCAGTCGGAGACGCGGTCTCCGGCATCAGTGTGGGCATCATGCATCTGCCGCAGGGTCAGTATGCATGAGAGTGTGTGTGTGTGTGTGTGAGAGAGAGAGAGAGAGAGAGAGAGAGAGATCTAATGCATTACACATTACACCCCTCAACCTCTTCTCAGCACCAGTCTCATGTTAGTCCAGGACCCGGCTGGTAAACTAAAACGTCATTCGCATTTTCAACATCCATAAACTATTTGTTTTGTTTTGTTGTGTTGTGTTGTGTTGTGTTTTGTTGGACCAGGTATGGCGTACGCTCTCCTGGCCTCATTAGGGCCTGTGTATGGCCTCTATTCTTCCTTCTACCCAGTACTGGTCTACTTCATCTTTGGGACATCCAGACACATCTCTGTAGGTGAGAAAGTGTGTTGTGATTAGACAGAACCCCCCCCCCCCCCACCCAAAAAAAGAAAAAAAATCCCACTGTGGACACACAGTTGCATTCAAGTGAATCTATATGTGTGCGGTTGGTTTGTGCAGGTACGTTTGCTGTGCTCAGCATCATGATCGGCAGTGTGACAGAGGGTCTGGCACCGGATAGTAACTTTATGGTAAATGGCACCAATGGCACAGGAAAGGTGAACGTCACCGCCCGGGATGACTTCCGGATTCAGATAGCGTGTTCCCTCGCCATGTTAGCAGGAATCTTTCAGGTGTGTACGTTCGTTTCAATCAGACAAATCCCGCTTCATCACATTTCGCTAACTTTTTTTCCCCCCCTCCACATCTTCAGATCCTGTTAGGTGTGATAAAGTTTGGTTTCGTCGTCACCTACCTGTCCGAGCCGCTGGTTCGAGGTTACACCACGGCGTCAGCGTGTCACGTGTGCGTATCGCAGCTGAAGTACCTGTTTGGAATCTCGCCGGCTCGATTCTCCGGCCCCGTCTCCCTCATCTACGTGAGTATGCCAAGAAGTCTGCAACGAACATGGGCACAGATCCAAATGTTATAGCCTGAGAGATCATTAAATAATCAAAGCAAATAAGAGGAGAAGTTCCCAAAATGTAGTTGAGATACAGACAGGAGAACAGGCAGGGGAACCAGAGTGAAGCATGGATGAGGTGGCTGGATGTCAACATGTGGTTCTTAGGTTAAAAGGTCACAGGACCTTCACAAACAGACAGAAGACACACGTTTGGAGGAAACTATTTCTACTCTCCTCCCTCACAGATCGTGGTGGATATCTGCCGCCTGCTGCCGCAGACCAAGGTGCCGGAGCTGATCGTCAGCCTGGTGGCGCTCACGGTCCTCATTGTCGTCAAAGAGCTGAACAGCTGCTACAGACATAAGCTGCCTCTGCCCATCCCTATCGAACTGTTCGTCGTGAGTCGCACTCTCGCTCATGCAGCATGACGCGTTTGTTTAATCGTCCACTAGGGGGCATCTTGACAACAATAAATCCGTTACTTTGCCTTTTTTCTTTCAACAGATCATTGCAGCAACGGCCATCGTCCACCTCTGTGACCTTCAGAAGATCTACAAACTCGATGTGGTCGGAGAGATTCCCACTGGGTACGCTGATATACGTGTGTTTGGAATGTGGACGATAAGCAGGATGGGGGGGGGGGTGGGGGGGGGGGGGGTCTGAGGACAGTGTTTGTGTCTGTTGACTGTTTAGGAGACAGGAACATTTTGGGTTCAGTGTGTGCCCCCCCCCCAAAAAAAAACTCTGCACAACTACCAAAAAGCCGCCGCCACTGCCACCGCCGCTGAGCGACAGACAAACCTGTTTAACCAAACTTCCCTTCACATCAAGATGTGTTAAGAGCCTTCGGGAAATGTTATTTATCCTAATCAGCTGATTAGAGCTGCCTGCCAGCCGGGACTCGCTGTACCGTACACGATAACCTTCACTTTTCCTCCCGCTCCAGGATCAACGCCCCCCGAGCACCGGACGTCGCCTTGTTCTCACGGGTCCTAAGCGACGCCTTCGCCATTGCCATCGTGGGCTACGCCACCAACATCTCCCTGGGCAAAACGTTTGCGGTGAAATACGGCTACAAGGTGGACAGTAACCAGGTGAGTGGCAGGAGTCCTCGCCTTCTTCCCCGCCTGACTCACATCTCAAAGCAACATGTCCTCCGATGGCGTCGCACGTGATCCTTTAACCTGTGTCCCACCTACAGCCGCAGCCCATTTGCCCCCTCTGCTGGCACAGCAGGTGTTGTCCTCATTTTCATGGGAAGAAAAGATTTCCCGTGAAAACAAAAACATGACACATCATGACACAGAGATAATCCGTGTTCTCTCAGCTTCAGCACACAGAGACACTCAGAGGCATGTGACTGTGATGGTTCTGCTCCGGGGAGAGATGAGTCCTGCACACTCACAGCCTGCTAAATCATTCATGCCCAACATGCTTCACGCAGTCAGGTGTCTATTAAACAGGCCGGGTGGTGGTGGTGTCAGTGTGCCGCTGATGTGTGTGTTGAACTGACCATAAATAAAGTAACACACTCTAATATTAATAGCAGCAAATGCAGGGATTCGTTTAACAGGTCATCAGGGTTGTTTTTTTCTTTCTTAAGCCTAAATGTGCAGGTCATTAGGTCAAACTGTAACCGACGCACTGTGGCTGTTTTCCAGGAGCTGGTCGCTCTGGGTCTGTGTAACAGCATCAGCAGCTTTTTCCAGTGTTACCCCGTCACCTGCTCACTGTCCCGCAGCCTCGTCCAGGAGACCACCGGGGGCAAGACACAGGTAAACACAACCCGCGTTGACGTGCACACGCGCAGCATCTCGTTTACTGTGCATTAATCTGTGTGTGTGTGTGTGTGTGTGTGTGTGTGTGTTGTCAGGTGGCAGGGGTGATTTCGTCCATCCTGGTGCTGATCACCGTTTTGAAAATCGGTTCACTCTTTGAAGATCTCCCTAAGGTGACGCCATGTTCCATTTCCTGTTCACCATTATTATCTCTCCCAGCCTAAAATGCAATAACCAATAAGACTGTGGCTCTATGTGAGTTCATGTGTGCGCATACATGTGTGTGTGTGTGTGTGTGTTCCTCAGGCCGTCCTCGCGACAATCGTGTTTGTGAATTTGAAAGGACTCTTCGTCCAGTTCATGGACGTGTACGACCTGTGGAAGACCAACCAGGTCGACCTGGTACGATTAGATCCTCTCATCTCAGTCATTAAAAAAAAAAGTAAGTAAAAATAACTGAGAATGTTGCATCACCTGTTGACTCGCCGTGTTTATGCTGCCCTCTAGCTGGTGTGGCTGGTAACGTTCGCAAGCACCATCTTGCTCAACCTGGACTTGGGTCTGGCTGTGTCCATCGGCTTCTCCATGCTCACCGTCATCCTGAGAACACAACAGTAAACTACACAACACTAAATACTATTCACTGATGTTTATGCACGTGACACAATGACGCCTGCTCTAACTGGATCTTTCCGTGCACCTCTCAGACCTCGCTACGCCGTACTGGGCCACCTGCCAGGCACCGACCTGTATCTCGACACAGACTCCTACATTGAGGTAAATGGAGGACGTCAAGTACAATGTTGCAATATTCATCCAAACGACAACAGAGACAGGGGTCACTGTGTCTGACCTCATCTTCCTCCCGATGTGTCCCTGCAGGCCAAAGAGCTTCCAGGTATCAAAATCTTCCGTTCGTCCGCAACTGTCAACTACACAAACGCTGAGATGTACCTGGAGGCCCTGCAGGAGAAGGTTTGTGCACGCTGACTGCTTTCATTATCCCTCTGCCACCCCCGTCTCACCCTCACCCCGTCTCACCTTCTCCTCTCTCCCTCTGATGTGACGCTCAGTGTGGAATCGAGCTGGGGAAGCTGCTGACGGCGAAGAGGAAAGAAGAGAGCAAGCTGAAGCGCCAGCAGGAGAGAGAGAAGAAGAAGGAGATGAAGAGGGAGAAGAAAGCGGTGAGGGAACGAGCGTAGTTGACTTTAACGCTAATTCTTCTGTAGTCACGCGGCTTCACGTGGTTCTAATGGCTGTTTGCACCTTTTTCAACCCATCAGCAGAAGAAAGCAGCGGCTCACATGGCCAACGGCGAACACTACGCCGCCGAGTTCGAGCTGCACGAGGAGAAAGGGGGCATTGCAGCCATAACCAAGACAGACGCCTCTACAAACGACTTCAACAAAGGACAGATAAACTGGGCTTACCAACACGACACGGCCACGCTGGACTCGGACTCGGACACGTGTTGCCATGGTGACGACAGCATCAAGCAGGCGCCTCGCCACGGCGACGAGGAGAAGGGGAGGCCCAGCGAATCGGGCACGCACAGCATCGTCTTGGACATGTCCACGACCAGCTTTGTGGACACAGCCACTGTGAACACACTGAAAAGTGTATGTGTTTGTGTGTGTGTGACATCATCATCATCATCATCATCATCATCATCATCATCATCATCATTTTACACTTTGTTTGAAATCAGAGCAATAATTCTATTTCTCACAGATCTACAGGGACTTCGGGGAGGTCAATATTGAAATCTATCTGTCCTGCTGCCAAGGTGAGTGCCCCCCCCCGCACACACACACACAGCCCCCCCCAGACAAAACAGAGACAGTTATTGTTCGTAATGCAGAGTCAAGGTTTAGATAAAGAATACATCAAGGTCTCAGCCTCAGTGGCGCCACGTTCCAGTGGAATGGAAATGTTTATTTCCTGAACGTCTTTCTGTGTGTGTGTGTGTGTGTGTGTGTGTGTGTGTGTTCAGCCTGCATGGTGGAGCAGCTGGAAACTGCAGGCTTCTTCTCAGACTCCATCCCAAAGAGCCGCTTGTTCGTCACCGTTCACGACGCCGTGCTTCACGTGCTCATGAAAAGGGGCCAGACAGACGACATGCTCGTACGTTTGTCGCCGACACAAACATTCACCATTCACCGTTCGCCATCCCTCTGTCACGCTCCTGCCCCCTTTCACCCTGAACCCTGCCTTGTGTTTTTCAGGACGTCCCCTGCATGACCCAGATGTAACCATCAGGGGTCAGACTTGTCCAACTCTCGCCACCGCCCTCCTCCTCGGCCTCCTCTTGTGTCGCTGGCTGCACCGCTCCTCGCCATTGGTCGCCTCTGTCTCCTCCCTCCTCGCTGGGGGAAGAATGCACCACCTTGACATGGCGGCCGGTTGCCATGGGAATACAGGGAGCCGTTGCTGTGGCAACGGGCTTTTTATGATATCGCCTAATGAGAACGCCGGCATACGTCACTGCAGCTCTTTCGCAGTGGTGTGTGTATGAGAAGCAGAGGAGGGGTGGATGAGGTGGGGTGGGGTGGGGGGGTTAGAGTGGGAGAATGTAACAGACTAACAGGAGTCTGTATTTATAGACTGAGTGAGAGAGTAGAGGGAGAGTGAAAGGTGGACTGTAGGGGCGGGAGGAGGAGGGGGGGGGCAGCAGATGGACCACGATGTGTGCGTCCTGCCATCTATCTATTCTCGTATCGCCGCGTTTGGCCTCCTGTTCAGAGAAGGAGCCAAGTGACCTCTACCACAAATCAATAACATGTAAATATTTGTCATTTATAGGGTGAGGCTGCGCCCTCCAGCAGGAGGTCTTATTCCGGCCATTTGTTATTCCGGTGCAACAGAATCAACACTGTGGGTTTATTTATAGTCAGCTTTCACACGCCTGGTTCTTATGACACCTAAACCACCCCCCCACCCCCCACCCCTTTAGTTTTACTATCCAGTCCCATTTGATTTACTATAACTAGTATTTACTAAACAGTCAGTAATATTAATACTAATGATGATGATAACAGTATTTTTGTTACTCTTACTTTCAGAAATACATACTTGAGGAATGTATAGAAGGGGACTGAATGTTTTGCAGTTCTATAGATCAAAAAAAGAAAAAAGTGAGCGTCCTCGTCGTCACGTCAGCTCACGAGTACAGAGACGTCCTTATGCCTGTTGCACAACACCGTGCTCACTGACTTATAACCCTTACAGTTAACGCCTTTATTAATGTTTAACTTTGCTTTTTTTTTTATACCGGTGTAAACGTATTTAATGTTGTGTGACCCAGGCGAGTTTGTGCACGTCGACGTGGTATGTTTTACTAATAATAAGGCAATGTCAATAAAGAGTCAGGAAAACACGCAGCATCCACCTTTATGTTGTCATTTATTGCTTCTTTCCTTCCATGGCACCGAGTCTCATCCCACCTCCCCACAGCCTCCTCCTCTCCTGCTCTCTGCACCGGTCAGTCTACCATTTCACTCATGGTGGAAACATTGATCTTCATCCCCTCCAAATATTGTTAACACAGATTCACAGACCCTACAATACACTGGATAAGTTAGTACGTAACACACAGCTGGAAGTGGTGGCGCATTTTCCTCTTTTTCATTATTTGCGTTTTTAGTTTTTTGATGTTTTTACAAATGGAAGTTGATTTTGTACAGTTAATCAAGAGAAAACTATCGCAATGCTACATGTACATGACTGCCAAGGTCTCAACACACACACACACACACACACACACATGCACACACACACACATGCACACACACACCCTGGCATATAAGCCGCAGATATGAGGTCTTTCATTATTTTCATTACCAGATCATTATTATTATTTTTTATTTTTTTTAGGTTTTGCTCACTCAGAATAAAATGGCAGGTCGGGAGGTCGCTGAACTCTAACACGGAGGCGCAGAAAGGGGAAATATCGCAGCTCCACTGGACACATCACACTTACAGAACAAGACGGGACGTGACAGCACAGAGGCAGGGAGGGGAAAGCCGGGAAGGGGGGGGGGTTGGGTCGGCGAGGTAGAGTCAGAAGCAGAGCGCAGGGAAATGACAGCCTGTGATGATTGTACACGTGTGTAAGTTTGATCTTCTTCCATCTAATCTTTGGTCCATTTGTCCAGAGCTTCATCAGAGGTTTGGGTGCATGACTCATCTGCACTTTGCTCTTACTGGGCCCCGTGTGGTGCGCATGCATTTGGAATCGTTTGTGTTTCTCTGTGTGTGTGTGTGCTGTATGTGTGTGTGCGCGCGGTGATGTGGAGGGTGTGCGTTCTGCGGGGCTCAGCTTATCAGATGACACTCTCAAAGAGAAGCGTGCTCTTGGTTCCTGCAGGGGGCAGCAGTTTGGCTTCGCTCTCAGGGGCCAGGTACTCCAGGTGATGTCTGCCCCACACTGGGCTGGTGAGGTGCTGCCAGCGCTGCAGGGAGACAGAACACAGACACAACCATCAGTGTTTACAGTGCTGACCATTCGGCCTCCTCTCCATTGAGACGCGTTCCTCTACAGGCCGACTGACCTCACGCAGGGATCCTTTGCAGCGCAGCAGTTTGTACAGGACAGTGACAGGGATGCAGAGCATGGAGGACAGAGCCAGCGCCCAGCCGAGTGCTTCACCCCACAGAGGGTACGTGTACACCGTGTTGTAGGTCAGAGGCTTGTAGTTCACCACGTGGAACAGGAACACTCCCTATACGCACAGGCAAACACACTCAGCTTTCTATGAACGGCAGGAGGCAGAAAGTGTTGGTGAAACATAGAGAGCGGCGCTCACCACACACAGAACAGGAGTGATGTAGGACCAGCACAGCTTCATGTAGGGCAGCGGCTGGTAGCCGATCATACGAGCCACGTCGTCCATGAAGCGGTCGGCGCCTGTCGGGGGAAACGCAGAGGCCATGATATGTGATGTCCTGAACGGTGCTGTTTGTGTTGCAAATGTGTTGCAAATGATTGTTGTCTCACCGTAGACCCACGCAATCACCACACACTCCCAGAAGGCCTGCCACAACAAAGTGATGCCACTGGCAGAGTAGTAGTCAAACAACTGGAAGACATACATCCCTCCCTGAGAGAGAGAGAGAGAGAGAGGGCGGTCCGGATTAGGACGGTCCTGTTAATTCTTTATGTCTGACCTACTTCCAGCCTCGTCTCGGCCCAGTTACATGTAAAGTACACGATCCAAAATTCATTTAAATAAACTTCTCTGAGCAGAACCATCACAAACTCAGTGGAGAGACGACGGCGTTTCCTCTCGTGTCAGAGTGGAATCGGATTTGGTGCATTAGTTATTGGCCAGCCTGTGGCTGACCTGTATGGTCCACCTAATTGGTAAACCTCTGGGAAAAGCACCGTACCTCTGTCACCATGGACATGTCGATGAGAAAGCAGATGAAGCAGCAGATGGCCGCCACCACCTCTCGGCGCAGAGAGCCCAGGACGGATTTCGGGGGCAGCATGTCCATGATTCCCGTGATCAAACCCTCGACTCCGACAAACTGGGAAACAGAGCGGCAACGGACAGCAGAGGGAAAGAGAGAGGGATAAAATGAATAATCCACTTATAAACGAAAGGTCAAAAGGTGAGGGAGGCTTGTCTGTGATGCACCATTGCCACCAGTGGAAAAATAAACGTTGACGATTGATGATCGTTGCTCACTCAACCCCATGACTACAAGTTAACACTTCCTTCCCAGTGTGCCTCATGCCAGATGCACCTGACGGCATGTCAGCTCAGACCCCCCCCCCCCCATCCCCTCCCCAGGCTCTTAACACAATAATGTTTATGTGCATCTCTGCAGAAACATATCTCAGCCTGCACACAGAGACGGAGAGTTCAAGCTATTTTTACACCGTGTAATAGAAGCAGCACGTGCAGGGGCAGTGTGGCTGTGGCAGGGAAAAAAAAAAGGTGGAGAAATGAGAGGGGGGGGCGATGGGGGGGTGGAAAGTGAGAGTCGATGAATGGATTGGAAAGGGGACAGACGCTCTCTGTGTGAATCAGACAGAAGCTCATTGACAAATCCCTGGGCTGTAAAACAATGGATGTAGGCACCAGCTCAAACGGACACACAACAAACAAGCTGCAAAGCAACGCAACGCAACGCTTCAACTGGACGTGCATGGACCGTTTGTCTGCGAGGAAGTGAGATGCTAATAAAATACAGAAACGCAGACTGGCGACTAAATCGACACCGCATTAAGTCGCCAAGTGCTACAGAATCTAAAATATAGCGGGGACGTGTCCGTACCTGGCTGTCCAAGCCCAGGATGAGCAGCATGAAGAAGAAAAGCGCTGCCCAGAGTGGAGCCAGGGGCATCAGGGTCACAGCCTTGGGGTAGGCGATGAAGGCCAGACCTGGACCTGCACGTGGAGAGACAGAGCAACAACCATCAAGTCTCAGAGGCGTGGAGGAGGTTATTTAAGGGCGAAGGTGATAATAGGTGGCTAACTTCCTCATCCTTAATGACATTAGTGTCAGTGTGACTGAGTTACACAGGTGAACTGACTTATGCCAAAACATGTATCTGACATGACAAACATCTGACAACAGGAAGTTGTTCTCACTGCCAACAGCTCATTGAGGGGTTTGATTGGGCGAAGCTGTGTAGATGCTGCTTCCTTACCACTCTCAGCTACCTTACTGATGTCCACGCCTTGTTCTGCAGCCATGAAGCCCAGCACAGAGAAAACCACGAAGCCGGCGAAGAAACTGGTTCCACTGTTAATGAGCGCCAGGACGAAGGCGTCCCTACACGAGGGCGAAGGGAGGAGAAGGGAAAAGAGAAGGAGGAAAAAAAAAGGTGCATTATAAGATTATGTAACTTGAAGCTCACGTAGGATGCTGTGTTGGTAAATCAGGGATCAATAGCAATTTCTCTGAAAGCTGCTGTTGTTGTTTCAATGGGAAATCTGGCTGGAGGTCTGAGACAGAAAACAGCTGAAGCGCCCCCTGTCCCTCTATTTATAATCTCTACATGCTGTATATACAACGTTTATCCATCCATCCCTCCATCCACCCATCCATCCATCCATCCATCCATCCATCCATCTAATTAGCATTGAAAAATGAAGTCCGTCTTCCTGCAATGTGGTGAGCAGAGTGAGGAAATGACCTCGGGTTGCTTCTGATAAGTCACGTCGATGAGGCAACACCAGCAAAAGAATCCTCCCCGTGTAAACAACACCACGATGGTTTCTATAACAGCAGCTGCGTTCCGTGGCAGCCCCCGCAGTCAGCTGACGATGAGCGCTATCAATCTGCAGCAGCACTCTGAGGAATGCTTATGGATGCGGACGGTCAAAACAAGCCAGAGCGGCCGCTTTGGGTTAAGGAGGCCGTCAGCATCAAGGCCACAACGATTAAACAGGACTGTGAGTGTAGAGCCGCACTCGTGGCCTCGTGAGAGGAAGCACTCCGTGGAGATGATTGCATCTAGGGATGCAAAAGGTTAAATGGCTCATCAGGGAGGTGGATGTGTAAATATACAAAAAAGTGAATTTGCTCTCCCATGTTTAAATTCCAACATTAAAATCAGCTTTTGACTACAAGTAAAAAAAACAAACAAACAGTGGAGTTGAAGTTGAACGGGACTGAGCAGGACCTCACAAGATCAGGTCCCGAGTCTTAAATAGATGGGTGGACACGCGGGGGCAGTTTATGTACACATGTCCTGGGATATTCCTGGGCTACTTTGAGCGTGTGTGAGAAACAGAGCTGAGCGGACATACCTCCCAATCCCAACTCATCTTTTGACTTCCAATTAAGGTCACGGCAGAGAAACGCCAGATGGCAGGATATTCCCGAGACTCCTGCAACTACAGGCATCCACAATATCCACTTTTTCAAATGATCCACGTCCACCCCCTGCGGAGCTAACTGTCACTGTCATAATTGTCCGGTGTACCTTTATCAGATCGCGGTTTGTTAAGATCATAGACGTGAACCTGTCTCCAAAAAAAGATACTCGGGTCGACTTTGTTTAATTCGTATGATGAGATAAAACTCTTAGATTCCCCTGGAGAAACCTCTTCCTGTGAGGAGTGTGTGGAGAAGTGTGGAAAAAAACAAAACCAAATTCCAGTGAAAACACTATTTCTTGAGTTCCAAAGTGATTGGTGTTGGTCTCCCTCCACATGGCAGCGGTGTGTGATTTGTATGTTGTGTGTAAACTCACTGGTAACAGTTGTTATGGAAGCGGTTGTAGCTGCCCAGTGCGGTCAGGGCACCCAGTCCGATGGCATAGGAGAAGAAGATCTGAGTGCCGGCATCGATCCACACCTGTAGCAAAATGGGAAGTGCGTGAGTGACATTTTCACCCAAGTCACTGCTACAAACACACACACACACACACACAACGTGTGTACGGATACCCAGTACCTGTGCTTCACCAAGTTTGGACCAGTCGGGTTTCAGGTAATAAACAATCCCGTCTAAAGCTCCAGGTAAAGTGACTCCATGGGCCAGAAGAACAACCAGAACCAGGTATGGGAACAGAGCTGTGAAGTACACAACCTACAGACGGATACAAACAGAAGCAGCAGTGAAGTACGTGTCTATACATCACAGGGCTAAAGTGTAAACTGCACGTGGAGGTGTGATGGTGAATTTTCATCGCTGTGCATTAAAGGTGCATTAAACAAAAAGCAACAAAAAAACAAAACTCCACAGTAAACAATTAAATTCTTGCATTACATGAGGTGACAGCATAAAAAGGTGTGTGTGTGTGTGTGTATATGGTGAGTTTAACAGTCCATCAGCTGTAGTCAAACGTTTCATTGCAACAGCACCTAAGTATGTTTTTAGCACTTTGATTAAGCAATTACCTGCTCTGCAAATACTCAAGTCTTAAGCAGAGGCCCATTAGGTCCTTCCTGTAGTAGATGTGTAATGGGCCCTGCCATGTTACTTTGAAGAAAAGGTAGCCTGTAAATGGAAAGGCAGACAGTTTGTAAACCTCCTGCTATAGCAGGGGTTTTTTGCCAGACCTTTCCTGCAGGCAGTCAGTCTCTGTCATTGTTATTCCGAGAAAGCCGCCACATGCTATCACGCAGAAGCAAGTTCCGGGGTAAATCAGCATATGAAAGCACATATTTGCCTTGATGTAGGGGGAACACGGGCAGCTCTGAAACACCTACATAGTGGAAAGTTACTAATCGGCTTACAGCCGCGCGCCTCAATCGCCTTCATTATTTCCCCCCTTGCTCAATGAGCTGCAGCTACTCTGGAGACACGGCTATGCAAACACAGACAGCTCCATACGCCGCACAGTACGGACGTATATGTTCTGGCAACGTATCAGAGCAGACAAATTAAAAATAAATACACAAAAAACAGACTACTAAATGAAAATCACTCATGTCAACAACGTGTCGATAGAATATACACATTAGTAGGTTTGTCAACTGACACAAACGGGTTTATATACACATACACACACACGCGCGCGCACGCGCACACACGCACACACACATTACATAAAAGGAAAAAAACAACTACAGAAATTCGACTCGTGTGTGTTGAGGTGCTTCAGTCTAGACACTTATCCTCTCAATATACCAAAGCTGATTTGGGGGTCAAAGGGCAAAATGCTGCAATTATTTAAATGCTTCCCATGAGGCCATGCAAATAATAACCTGCACTCCATGAACCCTGACACCGACAAGTCACATTTTATACACAGTCAGAATATGAAACCATAAATAACGACCAACCGCAAACACCCTCAGGTGACACGATGCATGAAGAGCACCGACAGGATGTTATTTACCTTGCCAGTGGATTTTACACCTTTCCACATGCAGAAGTAAACAATGACCCAGGTGGCTAGAAGACACAGCACCATCTCGTAGCTGATGTCACCAGGCTCGTGCAGCCCACCAGACAGACGGAGCACTTTACGCCTGGGAGGGAGGACACAGAGATGGACCCGTTAGAAACAGCGGCGGTTTCCGAACGCACCACCGGGACGTCTGACGCCACCGGATGATTCACTAAACCAGTGTATTTAGAATTAGAAAACAGCAGAATAAACATTTGGTCGACTCTGCATGAATGGAAACTCTGGACACACAGCAAACAAACTGTTTACCCCAACGACTCCAAATTCAACAAAAGTAGCTTTAGCTTTGGGACGAAATCATAACATGCACTGTTTTTAAGTGACTCTCTGGTGTAGCTCTTGGTGTGGCGGGATATGACGTACTCCCAGAACTCGATGACCGGAGAGCGCATGCCCTCGGCCTCCATGCAGCTGCCGTTGAGGAGAAGCTGGGCAGAGGACAGGTTGAGTGGTGGCGTAGAGGACAGGAGGTTGGAGGGGGTGGCGGCAGGCGAAGGCGGAGCTGCCTGGGCTGCACTGCGGTTGTGGCAGCCACGCCGGAAATCCTCAGTGCAATTGGGAGTGTTCCAGAGATGTCCACATGTAGCCCAGGGCAGAGGGTTGGTGAAGGAGTGGAAGAGAAAGTAGAGCCCCCACACCAGAATCATGATGTAGTAGGTGTTACAGAAGAACACAATCACCATTGAGGCCAAACCCAGACCTGACGGAGAAGGATGACAGCATGAAGATATTTTCTTTTTGCAGAAATACAGATAGATGAAGGTCAAGGGAGGCGGGTACCTTTAAAGAGGGGCGCGATGTTCCAGGCAGAGACCCCACCTTGCTTCATGAACTGTCCCAGTGCAATCTCCAGGAAGAAGACCGGGATGCCCCCGATGAACACAAAGAGCAAGTAGGGGATCAGGAAAACCCCTGCAACACACAACATACTGTCTTTGCTATCCCATCATGAGAAATACCAAAGCTCAACATCACAGATGATCACTTCTCCGCATGAATGGTCTCACACTGTTTTGAATCGATACCTTCCTTGTTATCAAAAACAAACGCATCAACTATTTGTCTTCTTCCACTCCTGTTGAGATTGAATTGCAATTGCAAAAAAAAATATTACTAAATTACATCCATATCCAATTTTCTATTTATTTTTGTCAACTGATGCCAGTAAATTGGATGAATCTTTTCAGATGATGTGTTAACATTGTAAATATACTGCACTAAAATGGCACATAAACGGTCTAAAGTGTAAAACACTCTTTCTGCGAAATATCCTTTATCCTCATGAAAATGAATAAAGTCAAATAATGGGGACACACACAGGATGCACGTCAGAGTTTCCTATAAATAATCTCCCTTTGAAGTACTGCTCTGCAGCAGATGCTTGTTGTAATCAGGAAGAGACACGGAGAAAGCACCAAGAGACTTTTTAATCCACTTAACAGCGAGGTTTGATGAATGATATAACGAGGTGATGCCACCACACTGCGCAGATGGGGAGGGAGTCACATGACCAGCTGTGACGCAGAGCAAAGAGAGGCTGAGGAGAAAGGAGGGAAAGACGGACCGACCGGAGGAGGGAGGGGGGGACAGGGCAAAAACTGGGACAACGCTGCGGTAGAGGTGGTTCAACAATCGCACAAAAACGACACAGCATGGCATCGAGCTGAATGTCCCTGCAGCCGCGCTATTGATCGCCAATTTGTGTCTCATTCAGTCCATCACTCTTGATGTCATTGTCTGAGAGCAGAGGGCTGCAGCCTTATAAGGAAACATTCGTGAGCAGGAGTCTAAGACAGCGCGGGGGGGGAGGGGGGCGGAGAGAGAGAGAGAGAGAGTCAGAGAGAGGGAGACGTGACAGGAGGCGGGAATGGAATGAGTGGACAAAGTCCTTGTGCAGAAACACACCAACACACAGTAGTCAAATCAAAAAAAAAAAAAAAAGGGAGCTGCCAAAGTAAATCTGATGCCGGTGACCACACCGGACACGACGGCCCAAAGCAATCCGTGTTGCAAATAAGTAAACAAATGAGATTTGCTAATGTGCTGTGTCCTTGATGTGATAACGCAAAGCTGTGGGCGCGAGGCGTCCTGTGGGTCGATCAGATCACGCAGGTTCTGTGAAAGCGGACGTGGCCGCGGCGACACAGAGGGGAAGTCACAGTACAGGACGGTTACTGGGTGACACACACACACACACACACACACACACACACACACGTCTCCTTATCAGGAGCAGAGCGGAAGGCAGCACCTTTGTGTTGTAGGTAAGTGCCGGGCAGGAGCACAGAAGGTGGACTGTGTGAGTCAGCCCCACTGTTACATGATACCGGCCAGTGGGTATCAAAGCCACGGGTCACAAGACCCGCGCACACACACAGGGGTTGGGGGGTGGGGGGCAGGGCCGTACGAAGGAACACAGAAGCCAGAGTCGTGCCAATTCAGTGTCACTATCTGAACGGCTCATAAAACAACACAAAAGTGGGCAGGGCGAGAGATAAGGCGAGTCAAGGCCGAAAGCCGCCGTTGCGGCAGGTTACTATTGGCCAAACGGGCACAGGTGCAAAAGGAAACGACCCATGTTAACGTATGACTCATAGCTTCGCCCCATACGGTCACGTACACACTGGGAAGAGCAGCAACGCAAGTGTAACGCTGCTTATTCAAAGTCTACGTCCAGCTGTAAGACAACATGTCCACAACAAATAAAGTGCTGTCCTCCCAAATGTCAGGGGCATCTGAGTTAATCTAATCACGTACAAAACGACTATAGAGAAATACCAGGAAGATGCTTCAATTTGGCGAACTACCCTTTCCCATGGAGACTTTCCTTCCATCCATCCGTCCATCCATCCATTATCTGCGCGACTGATCCCCTGGGGGTCACAAGGGGAGCTGGAGCCAGAGGATTTTCTACATTTTGATTTAAAGTGTAGCACTTTCAAATACCAAGGTAATGGCAGCTCTAAATATTTTATTTCTGACTCTGCAGAACCGTGACGACATCTCCCAGTGTGTGAGAATCACTGGTTTGGAGACACAATTATTGCCCAGATTTCAAACAATGGGGCCTGATTATACAAGCAGGGAGGTGGGGGGTGAGGGGTGAGGGGGAGGCTGCGTCCTTGCACACAAAACAAAGTAATACTTGCATATGAACATTTCATTCTTGATAATCTTCTAACGTCACTGGTCCTGCGGCTCACCTCCTCCGTTCTTGTAGCAGAGATAAGGGAAGCGCCACACGTTGCCAAGGCCAACGGCGAATCCCACACAGGACATGATGAAGTCCATCTGTCTGGTCCAGGTCTCTCTCTCCACCACTGGTACCGCGACCCCGTTTCCAGCCACGGCCGCAGCCCCGTCCTGGGTCTGCGGCGGGCAAGGGCCACCGCCCTCACCACACCCGGAGCCCATTCCACGCACAGGCACCAGGGGGCGAGCGGACCCCCCGCCTTCCTCCTCCGAGAGGGTCCCTGCCTCCAGCTGAGGGAGACTGATATCACCTGGACAGGTAAACACAGAGGGTCAGATGAGACAGTGCAACGACACCAGGTAACAGTTGTCATAGCTGACTTCCTGCTTCAGTGGCGTTAACAAATAACATACTGTAAGTCCCTGGTTATAGTGTAAGGTTAATGCGGCCTTGCTCACAGAGGTGTGTAAACTTTTTTTTGGGCTCTTACAAACAACAATGTACGTTTTCCTGACAGTTGCCGTTCACAAACGATAGATTTGCATAAAACTGCAAAAGGCTGCAGCTTTTCAAATGGGAACATGGAAGCAGTAACGACGGAGGCAGATGGGACATACAGGAAATACATTTCACTGTTTTCATCCAGTGGATTCTTTAGTCCTTAAACAACAAATATTCTGAGTTCCCATTGTGATTCTGTTGTGCTGACATCACTGAGTGCCCCCTCCGCCCCCGCGTTTCATGCCTCGTATCTGTCTGACTGGCGGAGTGATTAGTGTGCTGCAGTGCAACACAGCAGAGAGCCGGCTCAGGCCATATCTCACACCAACCGTCATCATCATATCTGTCTTTTGTTGCCTATTCTGCAGACATCAGTTAACACACACACACACACAAATGAATGCACTTCTTCACGGCCATCCTGTGATACATCAGCGTGAGCCAACGTGAGCTGGGTGCAAAGCGAGGCCGCCGGATCCAGATCAGAGCAGTTTCAGACGGCGCGTGTGTGAGAGCCGAGGAGGGGAAGAGTGAGGAAGGTGATGGGATGTCAGCATCTCCGGTTTAATGAGATAAACATATGTGTGTGTGTGTGTGTGTGTGTGTGTGTGTGAGAGAGAGAGGGAAACACACCTTCATGTGTAATAAGGAGGAAAAAAAAAATCTCTGTCCTTGAAAATGAATGGGGGTCTATGTGAGGAATGTAACCTCTATTAATCACGTGTCACCTGGAGACGGACGAGTGAGTCATCACTGATCCAAACACAACACAATCATTTATTATGCGTGTCTATTCATTTGGCTTCGGTTTGACCTCAGAGCTGCTGTGAGGGTTGTGATGCTGAGTGTATATTTAGATACCCTTGTGTGTATTCACAGTGTAATGGGATGTGACAGGCAGGTTGGAGGGTTTGGTGGGGAGGGGGGGGGGGTTGTGACTCATTTCACCAGCATGGAGTTGGAAATACAAAAAAAAAAAAAAAGCAGTGCAGGTGGTTCAGCATACTCACCTTGGCTGTTCTCTTCCAGCTCGGGGGACATGTTGTGGTGCAGGAGAAGAGATGGATGGATTTGCTGTGCAGGAGGCAGGAGGCAGGAGGCAGGAGGCAGGAGGCAGGAGGCAGGAGGCAGGAGGCAGGAGGCTGCAGCCAGAGGCTGCTGGAGTCCGTGTGGACGCTCCTGGCACCTGGCAGACTCACGCAGCCACAGCCTGGGCTCTGCAGTGATCACTGTACTCTGTCCCTCTTTTTTTTTTAGTTTATTTTTGCCTTTTTGCAGTAAAAAATAAAAATCAAATTAAAAAAATAGCAGTTTTTTGTATTATATATATATGTATATATATATATGTATATATAAATAAATATATATATATATATATATCTGGGCTCAGGCAAGAGATGGAGAAATGTCACCAACGCGCCGCGTTCCGTTCCGTTCAGCCGTGGCCGCAGCGGATTCAAAAGCAGTCGACAAAGCACTTGAAGGTAAGCCTGAAGAATCTCATGGAGGACACTTAGATGGAAATGATCCTGCGCCTTAGGATGAGGAGCCTGGTTCGGGTCTGTCACGCGGGCCCGGTCCCAGCGTCGGTGAGGCTGTGCGTAACGCGGCGGATCGACAGGAGGAGAAAGTGACCCGCTCCGTGGTCCGACGGCGAAATACTGACGCTCTCCTCCTCCTCCCCTCTCTCTCTCCTCCTCCCCCCCTCCCGCTGCCGCCTCTCGCCATTGGCTGAGAGCGGCGCACAGCATCAGCAGCGCGCGCCGCGCCGCAGACACAGAGATGCTTTATTCGGCGTCTCTCCGTCCTTGACCTGGAATCACGCAGAGAAAGTGCAGACAAAGGCCAAAGCGGCGTCTGCTGGCGGATTCCTTCTCTCCACTGATGCTGTTTGCTCCGCGTATTTGGTCTACGGTCTGTTTGTGGCCCTGTGGGGGCAGGGTTTCTAGACCGGGAGTGGGGGGGGGGGGGGGGGGGGGCTCCTGCAGGGCCACTC
The DNA here is from genome assembly GCA_016785345.1 of Trinectes maculatus. Taxonomy (NCBI): domain Eukaryota; kingdom Metazoa; phylum Chordata; class Actinopteri; order Pleuronectiformes; family Achiridae; genus Trinectes; species Trinectes maculatus. The sequence continues at coordinate 100,569 of JAFBJQ010000732.1, read as the reverse complement.
CAGTGGCTGCCAGGGGCCCCTATACAAATACATGGTTGTGTTACTGCATTCACTTGCAGAGGAGTTTTTTTTCTTTTCTCTTCATTGAGACCGTTTGGTCATATCTGCCACCACATCCTCATGACGAAGACCTGTTTGATCAGGGGTCATAGGTCTATGTGGGGATCTGTGGTTAGATAAATATAAATTAATAATTTTTTTTGAGGTGGGGGTGGGGGGTCTTGTAAGATACAGCCTTAAAATGTATGTGATACTAGTTTAACAATAGTAAAAACTATTATCCAGCCTTGTGCTGGTATATGTATGTATATGAGATCTGAATATATTATCACAGCACTGATTAAGAAGAGGAGGCTGCGTGTGGTGTTTCTGCTTTGGTTTCTTTTACTAGACAGAGTGATCGTGAGGTTTAAGTGGTGTGTTGGTCCGAGCAGTGTCCATCCTGCATGTGCAGTTGCCAGCAGCAGCAGCAGCGTTTCGGATACACATCGGCACTGACATGTTTGTGTACTGTCCATGGGGGAACTCCTGCTGACAGGACGCTAATGGAGCAGTTGTAATTAATAGCACAATTATATCAATACGTGAACTTTCTCATGTTTACCATCACAGAGGCTGTCCTGCTGTTTCTGAGAGTGGGAGACATCTAGTGGACATTTCTTACATCGTCAGGTTTTGCAGGAATGAGCTCAGTCATATTATTAATAAAACGCAGCTTAATATATTTCACAACATAGGACAAATACAGCGACAAGTTCAGTGCAACATCAAGCTGTAATAAATAATCTGTCATTGAATTTAAATCACCAGAGGGTGGTAATAAATAACACTCAAATAAATACTTTCAGACAATTAAATATGTTTTGAGTTCTGATGATAAGAAACAGAAGTTGATAATATTAATGACCTAAGTTTAAATTACACCTGAGGAACTGGCCTCCCATAGCCAGTTTCACAAATGAGCCTTTTCTCCAGTGTGGATCAGTAACGCATTAAATAACACCTCACGTTATTTAAGATCATTGAGTCTGGAAACAAAAACCTGAAGAACTGATTATGACTAAATAAATATCCCTCGGTACACCAACAGAGGAATATAGTGATATGGTTTGTGAGAACAGGCTTTAAATCTATACCATTAAAAACACTGACTCAGCATGGACGGATGCCTAAATTGAAATGGAAGGCAAGTAAGCAGGCTTATCCCTTACATAATTACTGCATCCGCTCCGACTCACTGATCCACTGATCATCTGTTATGTTAAGTCAAACAATCTTTTCTTTAAGGCTTAATTTACTAGAATAAATAATGGCATTCACTGTTAAACTGATGTATACATCTGCTAGTAATGTGTTTTAAATCAACTGTGAGAAAACCAACAAACTCAAATGTTCTGTGTTAAATTCACCAATTGTCCCAAACAAGATCGACTTGTATAAAGTAAACAGGGATATCAGAGCAGGCGGCTTCAGCGACGTAACGTGAGGGTACAACAGATTTATGGAAATGAGAAAATGTCTGGGATCATATATTGTTCAACTATAAATTAAACTACCGCCTCTGACATTGTGAAAAGGGTGATGGTTGCTTTGTCTTATCATTATATAGGATACTGGTTATAGATCCTGGTGGAGGTCACTGTGTGAGAGAGGCTGGTAATGCTCCTCTATGTTCGACTTAGCTCGATGCCTCCGAGCGACTAGTCTCTGGTAGCGGGCCTGTATCTGAAGATCTGGATCCACGTTCACCCAGCTGTTGGCCACCCACTTCACCCCACGCCTGACCGGGCAGTCGCCGTGCAGGGAATACTCGTCTAATTCACCCATCCAACCTGGGGAAGTCATGGAAGATACATCGATTAATACATTTCAACAAGTCCCAATTAGTTTTTGAGATTAAATCATAATGTTGCCATGTTGCACTCATATGATAAAGGTCTACACAGTTTTAACTATGACAGAACAACAAGCAGGGATGGAAATGAAAAAAATGAAGAGGAGAGAGGACAAAGATTAAAAAAAGAAAGGCAGGAACATCCTTTTGAAAATATTGTTTAGTTCTTCACCCACCTGCTACATGGCTCCCTGGCAGATTCTAAGAAAGCAGTCCAAACTTGTAATTTGTGAGCAAATACAACTTCTGTTTCTTACCTCTTCCATCGGACAGATGGTTGTACCAAAGGAGCGCTGTCCCAGCTGTTGGTTTTATTCTTAGGTTCCCTCGGCTACATGTCTCCTGGGTGTCTGTCAAATCAACTCCATCTTGGACCAGTGCCTACAGGACACACAATACTGTAAACAGCTTGTGTCCCATCATTTGTTTTGGAAACACTTTGTTCACTTGGACGTCAGATTCCTTGTCAAGGGTCAAGAGTGAATCTCTCTTATCAGCAGCATTCGGGTCAAGCACGGTTGTCCTCGTTTCACAGTGTGAAAAAGGAAAAACATGTTTGTGACAGTACACTCACCTGCTGCTCATACGTACGGTTGTCTGCCACTGGGAAGGTGGTCTCACCACCTTCCTCTGCAGAGCTGAGGTAGAATGACACAGTGAGATACCTGAGATAAGACAAGATAAGACACACACGAATTGTTGACATAGTTCTGCCAGCACCCAAAAAAGTTGTGTTCTGTGTATCAATTCTCTGAATAACTGTTTATAAGGCAATGGCTGCAGTGTGTCGGTGCAATAATAAAGTAAGAGGTGGGAAAAAGGAAAATGTGCCAATACTCATCAAAAAAATATTTTTTCATTTATTCCATCAAGATAGTGAAATCAGTAGCTAGGCTAATATTTGATAAGTTCTCTCAGTGTTGTAATTTTATTCAAACCTGCAAAGCAACCGGCCGTAAAGGTAAATATATAGTGAAATACAATGCATGTAATACCTGCAGGAGGCCTCTGTGAGAGCAGACGTGTTTCCTGCCAGCCGTGTGTGTGCACATGCTGTCTCTAAATGAGAATGGCTGCTGTCATGGTGGGCATTACTGAAGTCTCCATGCTCGTAGCGAATCACCTGCAGTGGCTCACTCAGTTCGACCAGTGCAGAAGGCAAACGAGTCAGTCCGATTACCCTGAATTCAGGAGACAGAGATACATAGATAAGGGAGTTAATTGTTATTTTATATTATTAAATAGGAGGTATGGGCTCCAAAGAGCATTACGATGGGTGTGGATGTGTAGTAGTCACCTGTTCCTGAGTGTTTGTAGAACATGGTGGGATCCAAGGCCCTGGTAGAGCCAAGTATGTTTGCTCCTCTGTTTGAACGGACTCCAGCCCGTCCTACTCTGCTGTTGTCCTGGGCGTTGTGACACATCATAAACACGCCCAAAGTCCTCCAAGGTCAGCAACCCTGCCAAGCCCACATACAAATACGTCGAACCCTTGATTGGTGCTTTTTCCAATAAATAACAGTTACACAGCTACAGCAATACAGTACAATCAAAATACTACCCCACTACCATGGATATGAATACAACCATGGGAAATTATTAAACCAGTCTTTCTGATTCTGTAATATACGCCAGCTACCCCCTGTCTCTTAATGCCCTCCTTCCCTCTTTGTTCAACCCTGTGCCATTACCCTCAGCTGAATAAATGATTGGCCCCCATCACGTCTGCTGGGACGCCATGCCACAGTGGCGACAATAGCTCTGAGGTGCCAGTGAAGAGGTGACCAGAGAGGGGAGTAGCTTAACAACAGTGTGTGGAGGTGTGAGCTGGGGGGGATACAGAGGATCTGGGGGAAATTAGTTTTGTTTTTTTTTTTGACAATAATCAGCCTTTAATGAGTTGAGATGAGGCACATCCGGACTATGTGTACAAAACTGTGTCAACCCTCTTCCAGCCTGGCTGCTCACAAAGGCCTGTGCACAAACACAGTCACCAATCAGCAGCTTACTGTACTTTAGAATACACTACTGCAGAAACACACACATGTAATAGAGGGCGCTATTTCTAATAGATTTATTATTTACATTGCTGAATTTGACGGAACTACTGAATTTATTTGTTGTAAGGAATTTCCTTTAAATTGAATAATATGCATTTATGATGAGGTTAAAGGATAATATGTCCTATCATATCCTAACACATCAATACTGTCTCACTTCAAATTGTTTTATAAACTTTCTCTATACAGCAAAAATGAACCGATTCCGTTTTCTATATGGACTCAGTCGTAACAATCTGAAATGTACGGACACAAACCAATCACGTGATCACAAACCTGCTGGGCGAGCTTCCAGACCAGTGAGTATTTGCCGCAAGTTGTGTGGGCTCAACCAGGTTCCATCTTGAGAGCGCGAGTGAGTCACAATCTGGAGAAGAGACCAGGATGCTGCTCTCAAACTAACAATAACCATAACATGAAATTTTGGATGATTGTATGTTTCTATCATATCACCTCCTGCTTCTCCAGCAGCCCATCCTGGTTGAGGTCTAACAGACTGAAGACCTCCTCTGTGCTGAGTGAAAGTAGTGGTTGGTTTGACTCTTCTTGACCCTGGCTGGGTGATGGTGTCTGGCTCTCCGTCAGACCCTTGAGCTGAGCCAGCTGCACTACAACACGACACTCCTCTTCTGACAGGAAGCCAGGAATCTCTGAAAAAGTCAAGAACAAGAAAACGGTTAAAAACACAATTAAAAGTAAGGGAGTAAAAACAAACATCAAAAACACGCAAAATGTGACTGAGACAGCTCTATACAGGCTGGTGCCAGTCCACATTATAATGCAGGGTGAGAACTGGTGTGAACGAGAAAGTTATTAATACCAGGTGAGGCCCATTTCTCAGGCTTGAAAAGTCCTCTTACAACCAAGTGCAATGGATCTGCGTTACAGAGGGAACGACCCTTAAGTGGATTAACGTACTAACGTCTGTTAGTAGTGGTTTGATCTGTGCGACTCCTAAATGGATTACTTCTGATTGCCTATCAAAACCTGTGAGGACGAGGGGCAGTTTGGAGATCCTTTGATCAGTGTGAGCTGATAATCTCATGACTGGGACACGGAGACTGTAAAACAGACAGACAAATAAAATTCACAGATCCTCATATATTGACCAGACTTGTTTTCATCATACAGGAGCTGTTAAAGCACAGGGACTCCAGTTACCATACACAATGCATTGACTGTGTATGTAATGAGTAGAACCTATTCCCTTTTGTCACTCCCCAGCGGGTCATTTGTGGTATAGTGTATCCCACATCCCACTGGAGAGTTTAATGAGACATCATTCTTCAAGGTAGAAACAGTCCAGTCTTGTGGGACTCAGTAACTGCTGATATTAATTACTGCTAAGTAAAAGGAATACTAATCCTAAAGCATTGCGAAGGTCCTATTTTATGCTTTGTTGTACAGATGTATTGATTTATTGAGGATCTCAGGTGTTAATCCTGTAGTTCTTCTCATGGACGCATCCATGTCCGTTGATCCTACTCTCTTTTAATAAAAGGCTTCCGGCAGGTCCCCTGCTTGGACAGTGCGGGCCTTGTTTGTCCCCCATGTCTTTTACACTGCACCCACTTAGATAATCCCCATTGTCCGGCCGGGCCTCATTAATTAGGATAACTGATATGAATAAAGGGGGACTCTGGCTCTCTCTCTCTTTTCTCCCCCCCACTGCTGTTGCTTTCTCCACCGGAAAGGAAGTGACCTGCTTGTCTGAACAGGAATCAGGCCACAGCCACACAGCAAGTCAACGCTAATTGTATTTGTTTCCAAAGAACATGGTGCCACACACACACACACACACACGCACACACACACACACACACACACACACGGGCAATGATTATTTTCTCTTGGATGGGTTTATCATGGGCACCTCCAGTCTCTCATAAGAAGCTAAGAAGCAGCAGTGGACTAAAACCTGCAGGGGTGAGGGGGGGCTTGAGTTTCACCACATGAGCTCATGAGTCACTTCCACATCTCAAGCTGTAGGGATGGAAACAGCTGCAATCCAAATCATCAACATTAACAATCCTGAGCTCTATCAAATACACTGAAACCTGAAACCTGAGAGAGAGAGAGAGAGAGCGAGTGAGAGCAAGAAAGAGAGAGAGAGAACGTCATCTCTAACAACGCTTGAATGTGCGCCCCACCTCTTCTCTCTGCTGTTCTCTGCACCCCCACCCCCCCCCAACCTATGCAAATGGGATCACTGCCCACTATAAATACACCTATTCAGCCATCCTCTCCAGCACTGTCACACAGAGGTCTTCTTCTCTTTCTGCCCAACTTTGCTGCTGGGATGACTTCACTGCTCTGTCCTCATTTTGTTTCCAGAAAGTCCCTCCATGCCTCTGCAGTGTTCCTCCTTCTGCTTGCTGGGCCTGGCAGCATGTTAGTGCTTGCTAAAGGAAAGGCAGGGGAAGAGAGGCGAGCGCGAGCTGAGGGTAGAGTTAGACCTGGGGTAAAAGACAAGAGCTGGGACAAGGCAATTACCGAGGGTAACGCCGAACGTGGATATGGAAATAGTCACGTTTCGAGACCAGAAGAGGCAGCAGGAAGGGATGGAGAGATGTGGGGGGACACTGCCGCGACTACTGGCTTCAGGTCCATGCTTCCTATTGGAGACGGTGGTCTGTGGGAGCCTCGCAGCTCCTCTCGCTGTGTGCCCATCCCCTCTGGCATGGCCTTATGCCAAAACATTGGTTATGACACCATGAGGATGCCCAACCTACTGGGCCATGACTCTCCAGCTGAGGCTGTACAACAGAGCGCCAGTTGGTTGCCACTGCTCGCCAGAGAGTGCCACCCTGATGCCCGCATCTTTCTCTGCTCTCTATTTGCACCCATCTGCCTTGACAGGTAAGTTTACACATAATGGCCTTTTTCCTTTATATACACATTGTGAACCTTTTGAAGTCATAATTTAACTTTTGTTTGCAAGTTTTACTGGAAAGTTACCATTTCAAAAGTAATTTTCTATTGCAGCTTAGGTGTAGTAGCTGGGGTCCCAGAGTTAAACCACCTTTACAGTGGGCAGAGAATAACAAGCTTCAATAATCGGACAAAAATATTAAGATACCAGGTGGATTACAAAGTTATATAAGGACTGAGTCATCGAGGGTTGAGGGCCTTTTGAAAGCGATGTAGCTTAGCATTAGTCTCTGAAAAAGAGAAAAGGCTGTGGTTTCACAAACAAACCAAAGCCTCACAGCAGCGCGTCCCCTTTTTAGTCACATTAGCACTTTCATTTGAGAAAAAGACAAACAAGCAACCAAGTGGTTTCTAATCCAGCGTTGTTTGTTTTCCGCCACATCACTATCGATTCAAATCCTTTCATCTATTCAGCGCTGCCCGTGTCTCCTCTCTATCTCTTCTTTATCAGGTTTATATCACCCTGCAGGAGTTTGTGTGAATCTGTGCGGGACAGCTGTGCACCGATAATGAGTTGCTATGGCTACCCCTGGCCAGAAATACTGCGCTGTGACCAGTATCCAGCAGACCATCTCATGTGCATCTCCTCCATCGCCAACAACACTGCTCACACAGGGGGGCGTAGAGGTAAGAAACATATGGGCACATGACTGAGGTGACTTCATATAACAAATGATTCAATTCATGTTTTTCTTTTTTATGTAATATTTTAGCGCCTGTGGCCAGCTGTCGTGATTGCGAATTGGAGGAGGCCTCCTCTTCAAAGGATGCACTGGAGACCTTTTGTAAGAGTGATTTTGGTAAGTATCAGTATTATTTCACTTCTTTCTCCAGCTACATGCATCATAAGTTTTTCATTAATTCTGTAAAACAGATAACAGACAGGAGTTTCGACAACACCAATCAGGCTCTGTCCCTTTCTGCCTCCTTCCCAGTTGTGAAACTGCGTCTGACTCGGCTCAAGTATAGTCCAGTAAGCCTGTCACAGTTCTCGCTAGCTGCCAAACTGGAAGTTCTGAAACACGGACCCCTGCTAGGTGGCCAAATCCGTTCCCATATCCAGCTGTGGCTAGAGAGGGACGCCACCTGTGTGAGGAACATGACACGGCTCCACCCACGGGGCGGCACGTTCCTAGTGACAGGCACAGTGCAGGGGGAACGCCTGGTTGTCAAGAAGGCTTACGCCTGGCAAAGACGAGACAAGAAACTGAAGGGAGCTGTGCGCAAATGGAAACAGCACAGGTGCAGGAGCTAAGATTTTGTGTTCAATTCAGACTGAATTCTTACGAGCATTAAACAGCTATATGTAACAGAAGCAGGGGAATAGCATATATATTTATTTACAATAAACCAGGAATGGCAAATAAAGCTTGGACTAGTCTTTTTATATGACTAGTCTCAGCCTAGTCATCGAGCATGAACTGATGAAGCCTCTTGGACGAGAGGTGAAACGTCTTCAAAAAAGGCAAAAACCAAAAATCCAGTTGCGTTCGATTCAATCTCCTTGAGACATATGATGTTAAAGTTTCTCTGGTTATAGAAGAGATAATGCATAATATGCTGGTCATGAGATCATAAATTATGAACACTGTCTTTTGGGCGGTCAAGGTCAAAGAAATAAAAAGGTGTGTAACATCAATTGTACATAGATCATGTGAATTTTCAACTAAATATTGTTGGTCTATATGTGTAGGAAACAAAGAGTCATTCAACATTGTGTTCATAAGCCTAATGAAATGTAATTCATTCACAAATACGAGGTCAAAACCAAAGACTGACACCAAACTTACCAAACAGCAGAGGTTTCAAGCTTAGCGTCACCATCTTGTGGGTCCTGTCTGGCACCAGGGACACTTGCTGGACATGTCCCACCTGCAGATGGACAGGAGACATTAATAACACTCACAACATGCGATTTCAGATATGCGACTATTTATCTTTTATTGCCTGTGAACCAGCAACTTTGCCCTACATCATATAATGTAGATGAAGTAACAACTGAACTAATACTTTGAGCTCACTTGATGTTTACTTACATACAATATAACCATACTATTGCATTCAAAAGACATGGCACTGAAGGACTCTTGCAGCCATTAAAGACATTTTACGGTGATGACATTTATGCTAGTTTGCTCACCCGTATTCCCTCGATGCGAGGAAGACTAAAAGTCAGACTGTAGTCCTCCACATGTAGGTCTCCTGGGTCCGGATCAGGATGAGATAACGAGCTGCTACTGCCGGTCACCGGTGTCGAGGAGGCCCCGTCTCCAGCCTCCAAGTCCCCGGGTCCGTTGTTGTAGTGCACGTAGAGCAGCAGGGCGATGACATTCAGGATGTACACATGGAAAAAGACCATGATAACAACGAAATAAGCCCTGGAGCAGACATTACTTCTCTGGATGTGCAGCCGAGTGGAGCGAAAGGGGGGCTTGAAAGGAGACAACAGTGTTTTGTCGCTAACACCGCATTCATCATTCTCCATTAAATTATCTTCATCGTTTTCCATTTTCCCCAAACAAAGCTTTCGCAAAATGAACCGCAGCGTGGCGGTGTAACGGTAATGTCTGTCGCTTTACGTCTGCCGTTAGCAAAGCTAGCAAGCTACGGGACAAACAGCACCGCAAACCTCCGGCCGACACGATAACAAATGGACCAAAAATAAGGGGCACGTCCGAGAATAAAAACACGTCTGCTGCCAAACGTCTTCTGCCTTAAATAAATGTGTCATCATGAACTAAAGTGGCCTAATCCACTGCTAGCTAACCGGGCCGGTTCGCTCCCCCTGACAACCTGCCTAACAACCATCTTAACAACGAGACGGAAAAGCTAACGACTGCACAGGAGGCTGTTTCCGGTTTAACAAACCGACAGCGACACCTAAAGCCAATAAAAGTTATAGCACATAATAGTAGTAAGATGTAAGTAACGGTATTAAGACCATTAACATAATTTGTTTATTTGCATCGATGCGCTTGTTATGAACATAAAAGACATAAACATCCACACACACTAATGTTGTGTTGTTGGCAGCTTATTAGGTACACTAATCTAAAAACCCACTATAACAGTCTTAATGGTTGGCGTCATGTTATGATTATTGAGGTCTACATTTCCCAGCATGCAACTTTTCTCCAATGAATGACTTTGTATAAATAAACCACACGGTGGCGCTGTAGACCAGCAGTCACACATGCACCGTGTTTGCTGTGTCATCTGAGATTGTTGGTGATGCCACTTTGGAAAAAAAGTACAAATTGTACATTTTTGTATGATGTTTTATTAAATTATTTTTTAAAATAACGTTGCCGTTTTAAATCAGAGAAATTTAAAAAATGTCAGCCAGGCAGAGGTTGCATTTCCATAATCCCCATCTCATGCATTATTAATCAGGAATTTTCTCCGAGGAGGAATGTTTGGTTGGGAATGACGCCTGGATCATGAATCATAATTAACCCCCCACCAATTAATCTATTCCACCCTCTTTTTTTAATTGAGTGAGTAGGGGTAAGATATAGTGGGGTAAGAGACACACACAAAAGCATACACTCACATGCGTACACACATGCTCGCGCGCGCGCACGCACACAAACACACACCCCTTGCGGTGTTTTCCGGGATCACGCCACTGCCTCCACTCGGGAGCCACTCGGCAGCAGCAGCGATCATCACCGGACGGGACGGGAAGCGAAAGTGAGGGCGGTTGGCGCAGTGTTGCGGGACGGCGATGCGGCCACGCGGGCGACGGGACGCTGCGCCACGGCGCGGAGCGGCGCACTGAGAGCGGCCGAGGCGCCGCGCTTTGCCGCAAAGTAGTTGGAGGAACTTGTCGCAGTGGATCCATCCCGTGGTGCGTGATTCCACACAGCGGTGGAAACAATAGTCACACACACTCTCTCACACAGGTCAGTGCAAGCGGGTTGTGTGTCTGTGTCTGTGTTTGTGTCCTTGTGTGTTTGTTTACTTCCTCACTTAGCCCGGAACGTAGCAATAATAACAACAATGACGCGCGGGCGCCCACACCTGACATTTTAAAACAAACGTGATCCCACGTTGTGCGATTGTTGTGTGTGATTGCGTTGCGCGTGGTGCGTTTACGTGCAGCTCGTGTAAATACGTGGTCATAACGCAGAGCCGGGCCCCGAGTGCTTCCCAGCCCCCCCTCCTACATCTTTTCCACCGAGTTACCGATCCGGTCCGGTGGCTGTGCAACTTTTTCCTCGCCCTGCCCGGCTCCCCTCCTCCCGGACACGCGCGTCAGGAAAACCCGGGGAGAGAGCAGCTGGCCGGAACGCGCCAGGCCCGCGAGCCGGAGGAGTCTCCGCCGCCTGGTCGGACATGTGGGCCGTGCGCAGCGCGCCCTGCCTGCGGTACCAGAGTCCTGCAGGGCCGCCACGGTCCGACCAGCGGTGCCATGTGTCCACATGTGCAGGACAAGTCGTGTCCACAGGAAAAGCATGTCTCTGATCAGTCTCTGTCTCAGGGGACGTCATTAAGGATTCCATTATTTATGTCCCATCTCGGTGTGGGATGTCCGGATTGAAACACCTCACTGCCACGAGCCAATAACAACCCAGTGTTATTCCACTGTCTGCGTCATAACTGTCATGTTACCACTGATTATTACACATATTTAACACACACACAGTAAGGTCTGTACCATTCTGTGGTCAAACGTCCATCACTATGATAATATTATCACACACGCACACACACACACACACACACATTCTGTGACAGGGAACTGTATAACACAGGGTCATTGCTGAACAGGAGTTGGATTGTTTTCATATGTAATAGACCTGCACATTTGTTTCCCATATCTTTAGTGGCAACATCAGTTGGCCCTGAATGACGTCATGGGAATATATCTGCTCTTTGTGTCACCCCCCCCCCCCCAGAGTCACACTGCCATATAGCAGCACATGAAAATGATACTTTGAATCTTTAACCTGGTCTTTTTGCAGTTTTGTTTTTCTCTGCAAATTTGTGCGTTACTCATGCATCCTCGGGCCACTGTGCTCACAACGAATCGCCACTCTGCCACATTGTGTGTATGTGTGTGTGTGTGCATGCATGCGTATGATTCATGTGCAACAGGACTGCAGAAGAACGCCTGTTTGTCTGCAGAGACAGAGACGTAGAGGGGGGGAAGACAATATCCTGCTATAACACAATAATCCCATGCAAAACCATAGCCTCCATCAACACACAGTGCAGTCATTACAAACAGGAGCTTGTCCGACATGCGTTGGGGGTCGGGGGGCAGGAGGGGGTGGACACTGTAGGTCCTCAGGTCAATTAATTATTTTTCCAGCTAAGACCAAAGAGGAAGAAAAAGAGGAATCCCAGAACCCGGCAGACGAGTGCTGTGTGGCATCCCAACACTGGAGGGCCTTAAGTTTTCACAGTTGAGTGTGTGTGTGTGTGTGTGTGGGGGTTTGTGCATGGGGTCGGTGATAGAGAGTCGATGCCAAGCTGCTTCTGTAACCTAGCAACCCAAACGGTGTGGAGGGTGTGTCAGATCACCTCTCCTCACTGCTGTGCTATCACGTCCAATACAAACACCCACACACACACACACACACACACGCACACACGTGGAAATAGATGTGCAGGGCTCACGGATGGGCCGATGACTTGGTGCTAAGTTGGAGGAGGTTTATTTCTTCGCTCTTTTTGGATCATGAATACAAACAGGACAAGAGGGTGATGTGTGTTTGAGGAGAGAAGGAGCAGCTTACGTCATCGGGAGTGCGTCCCTCCGTGAAGTGGGAGTTGTGTGTCAGGGTTGTTTGTGGTTTTCTGGGTGTCTGGTGAGTGCGGGCTGCTCGCGTCTCGTCCCTCGTGCCGGTGCCAGGCTCTGCGCGATGCCACGTCAGTCAGTGCCAGGGCAGACACAGCTGGAGTTAGACGACAACTACATGACAAAGTCAGAATTTGTTTTTGCACGAGAACATACATTAGCAACTAGGATTCAAGGAATCAACATTCAGTGACACTGACTGTGACATATTTCTCTAAAAATACAATAAAATCAGATGTAAAAGTAAAGAAGTTCTTACTTATTTATTCTCCAATAAGTACATTATAACTGTAACTGCAGTATAATGTATAAATAAAATACATGGGTGCATGGACGGCTGTAAGCACAGTGTGCTACAGTGATAGCGTTTGTGTGTATTAATCTGTATGTGTCGTCTGTGCCCACATAACGTGAGTCATTTAGTCCTGAGATCTTCTCCTCCATGCAGGCGTCCTGGAAAACATGCAAATGGGGGTGGGGGAGGGAGGGGGGGGTCGGGGTCGTCCCACAGTGATAATCCCCGGGTGATGGATGATATGAAGTGAATGTGAGCTGCTGCCATTTTCACTCTTTTCTTTCTGTATTTAAGTTTTTTCCCGCATCCAACTGGGCTCCTGTAAATCATGCATGCGTGATGTTGTTAGCGAGGGACGTTCGCTCGCCTGAACGCATCGTCCTGAACGCATCGTCCTGAATGAGGATCTCTGGGCTTGAATTCCCTCGCAGCACTGGTCGTCTCTAACAGGCCTGAAAGACTGAGAGCCTGAAAGGATGAATGGCTTTTGTTAGCAAGGTTGGACGCAGAGAAAGGGAGTGGGTTCAGTGTGTGTGTGTGTGTGTGTGTTTGTGTGTGTGCGTGTGTGTGTGTGTGTGTGTGTGTGTCAGCTGCTTAGATGGAAGGAGCAGGGAGTGGAGGGGAGACAGAAACTCTCTACCTCCAGGCCAGCAATGAAGAAAACTCAACGCACAAAGTGACTTTAACACACTTTTGCAAACACAAAAATAAATCACATATAACCATATCTGCTAAGGGGCACTTTCAACTCTGTGTGTGTGTGTGTGTGTGTGTGTGCGTATATATAATGTTGATAGCTCGCCGATGTAGAAGAAGTATATACACATTAGTACACTGAATATAAAGAAAAACAACTGGCTTATAAAACTTTTATACTTGGTGTACTCACATTTGTCTGAAACCTCTGGGGAGCTGTGCTGTAAGTTATTCAACACTTTTTCTTTTGTGTTGCTCTGATGTAAAAGTTCTGTGTGAGTCTCCGGGCCTCGGAGCCTTTATCGTTTTCTTTCTTCTGTTGTGCGATGTTTGCACTTGGGATCCTTAACAACGAGGCTGCACTGCAGTCACCTGACTGCACGCTGTTGATGGTTATAATGAGAGATAAGTCCTTTATTGTGATGATGATGATGATGATGATGATGATGATGATGATGTTGGCGGTTGTCCCTCCTCTCCCTCAGCCTGAGGCCCCGGCGGTGCTGTCCAGAAGATGGACAGGATGAAGATAATCAAGCGGAGACTGTCCATGTCTCTGCGCAGCGCTCGGCCCGTCGACGACTCTCTGTCTGAACTGGCAGAACAGATGGCCCTGGACGAGCCAAACACAGCCAGGGACAACGGTGAGACACAAGTACACTGACGTGTACACACACACACACACACACATATAATATGGATTCACCTGTGTGTTATGTCTGAGTTGTTGTTATGATGAATAGAAATGGTTCCACCTCCGTATCCATCTTCAGGGTTTGAAGCATCTGTTATCATCTGTTGTCCATTTTCCAAAAATGTCCCTGATGTATGTTGTGTATGGCTCATAAAAACACAAAACCACGCTCACGCACACGTACGCGCGTTTCACCTGAGGTTTTCTGCCGTATCCATCCATACCTCCATCACCTTCACCTCATCACCATCACTTCACTCCTCACTGTACTGCGTTAAGGAGTCGACACACCAATTTGTGTTTTCACGTGCGAAAAAGAAAAATAAAGTGCAAAAAAGCAGTGTCACCCTGTGATGGTCGGGCTGCCACCTGGTGGACACCTCTCAGGCCTGCAGCTCTGCAGAGACTCACCTGAGTGTGTGTGTGTGTGTGTGTGTGTGTGTGTGTTCACGTCGTTATCTTGCTCGCAGGCAGAAACCAGGTCAGACTGTAGAGTGGCAGGTTTTCCTTTGTCGCAGCCAATTCCTTTGTCTGTGTGAGGATAAAAACGACAAACGGAGGCAATAAGTGTGAGAACATAGTTGCGTTACAGGCTGGAGGGGTTGAGTTGGGACACACGGGGGAGTTCAGTGCGTTGGTTGTTGCAACATCTACATTTTCACCTGATTCATTTCAACTATTTTTACTCTGCGCTCTAACTTTAATGGCTCCAGCTGTGGGAGAGCGTTCTCTCAGAGAGAGAGAGAGAGATGAGCGACATTAAACATTTACCACTGCTGTACATCTTGTATTTATCATCCTCCCTTGACCTTCTCCCTCACTGCATCACACACACACACACCCCACCCTCAACCCCAACCCGGCCTCCACATCTTTATATATCTCAGACTGAGAGAAGAGAGAAAAAAAAATCCTCACATTTTTCATAGCTGCTAATTAGTAAAGGACGTGGAGGCAGTAGCTGACCTCAGGTCTGTTCTGGAAGGGAATCGTGCGAGGATCAGTGGCGGTGTTTGTTTCACACATATGATGGGGATTACATCAGAGTCGTTTGCTTTGGAATGGCCCTTTATTTGCGCTGAAGCTTTACTTTGACACGCAGACGCAGGGCTCGGTCAAAAATCCCTCATCCCTGTTGTCGCTTTCCTCTGGGTTTTCATCTGCGGATCAGTCTATACCTGTGTGTGTGTGTGTGTGTGTGTGTGTGTGTGTAACATATTTTCCAGGCTGCATGCCACATACTGATACACTCTTCACCACTGTGTACCAGCTGTGTGTACTCTGTGTATTCCCACCCTGTTATGTGCCACTACTTCACACTGTACTGTTTCTTCATGTCTCTGTCTCCGCTGTACATGTGACCTT
Source organism: Trinectes maculatus (assembly GCA_016785345.1). Taxonomy (NCBI): domain Eukaryota; kingdom Metazoa; phylum Chordata; class Actinopteri; order Pleuronectiformes; family Achiridae; genus Trinectes; species Trinectes maculatus. Next base: position 84,828 of record JAFBJQ010000732.1, on the reverse strand, counting down.
GTGTCGTCTCTTTTCCTCCTCCTCCCCCTTTTTCCTCCCCTCTTCCATTCTTTATTCATTTGCCCCGTAACCTTGTACCCCTCGCCTCTTCTGGATTCGACCTCTCACCTTTCGTCAACCCGCCGTCCTCTCTGGTGCTCTCTTCACCCGCCTGTCTCTCCTCCCTGTCCCCGGCTGTCCGTTTGCATCATGCGTCTCAGAGCCCATGGTGGCGTGCCCCCCCCTGCACCCTCCCGCTTCTCATAGTGCTCCCTCCTTCCTGCGTCAGTACGCCGGTCACCTGGGCCGCACCGGCCTGCGCAGAGAGCCGGGCGGGTGCCTGGAAAGAGACCGAGCCTACATGAACCTGCACAGGACTGGATCTCTGGGTACACACACACACACACACACACACACAGGCATGCATATATACATTTCCATAGTAACGCATGCATGCAAAAAAAAGAAAAGAAAAACATCCCCTGAAATAATCAGGAGTAAACATTCTATATGTTATACTGTATGTGCATTTTCTACAGCAATGGTTTGTATATGTCAACATATGTAAAACCATAGTTACACAAATACACATTTGCTATCCTCCCAATATTTGCCTCAAATCTGTGAAGCGAAAACACTATTGACCTTAGTCCATACACACACACACACACGTGCACACGTGCAGAAAAGGCCACATACTCACACAATCACATCTTCCCTCTGTGTCTCTGGATTGTGTAATGGAACGTGCGGTCGGTGGTTCTGTGGACGCCTGTAATCTCATTTCCCACTGTGGTGGAGCGGCTCATGTGAGGCGCGGCGGGATGTAAGGGATGGCGGGAGAGGGAGGAGCTGGAGACAGACCGGGATGTTACATGGGTCAGGGATGAAGTGAAGCTTAGGAAACAGGGAGAGGCGAAGGGGAAAGTATAGTTCCCATTAGCTCTGTTCTATATGTCCCCCGAGTCACCGCTGCACCAACTGTAGATAAAGTACAACATGACTCCTGGCGTTCAGTGAACTCTGGCTGACCAGAGCTCTGTAGATCTCTGCAAACTATAATCCCCTTTTTCATTATTTTTTTTTTAATTTACCAAAAGAGGCCAGCGTTCGTCAACATTAAAGGTCCATACTATTTTTGTTTGTTTGGTTGATGGTTCAGTGCCTTGTATCAGGGACGAGGACTGAATTTGAATATGTAAAATAATATGATACTGGATTTTCTTATCACATAACGACAATAACAATACCGTTTATTTACATGGGGATATAACCGATCGACAGTCGATACTTCCTTTTGGACTGATACTGCTTTAGTCTGCTTGTAATGGAGAGCTGCCAGTCATGTGTGTGTAACGTCTATGTCTCTCAGATCTAAAAAAAAAAAGGCTTTATAATAGGAATAGGAAATAATAGGAATAATAGGAAGTCGTGATAAGGTGTAGTTTGAGAGGTGTGAGAGAGAGAGAGTGTGTGTGTGCGTGTGTGTGTTGGTCTCGCTGACTCACTGTGAGCCACTCAGCAGTCGCAGCACGTTGCAGCCTTTAATGGAGCAGCATGATGATGATGATGATGCAATCTCTCCGCCCCCACCGCGCATCACCCACCCGTTAACTCCTTCTCCGTCCTCTGTCTCTCCGTCTCTCTCTGACTCGGACCGTGACGTGTGGCGTCTGTGTGTGTGTGAATCACCAACCAGCTTTTCCTGGTTTGTGATTCATCGGCGGCATCGTGTGGACATCCCGGGCTGCGCGGCTGTGGATGAGTCGGCCTCCTGTCTGGGTTTAACCGTTGCCGTCACAGACGTCACCTCGAAACGCTGTATTTAACCTCCAGATAAAACCTGAGCGAGGCAGAGCTGAAAGACAGGAGGCTTATCTCTTATATCCCTGTGTGTATTGTAAACCGTGACAGGTCGTGTCTGTGCCAGGGATTTAACGTTGTGCTTTAACACCACTCCACCACCCCCCACCCCCCACCACCCACTCGGATCGGGTTTAATGGGAACAATGGAGTGGACTTCTTTTATGTAGCTGGTCTGGTGGGCTTTTATGCCTGAGATGTCGACTTTCTCCAGGGACGTCAGGAATTCTGGTGGTTCTTCACAGGGCTGTATGGAAAGAGGGTGGAGGTGGGGGGTGGTGGTGGGATGAGACTTCAGGGACCAGCAGATGCAGAGCTGGTTTCTTACAGTCGGCGCTCTGCTCCCTGTAATTGAATAATGAGATTTTTTATGTCCAGATAAAAGGTTGAGATGTAATTACTGCAGTCACGTGCACTTTGGGTTTTATCGTCCACTCACTGAGGCAAAACAAAAAAAAACACACATGTGTATTTCCACTGAGATCACATGTGTAGCCGAGCAAAGTGTGAAACAAGGTGGCAGGAAAGGTGAACTGGGGTGGTGGGGTCGGGGGTGGGGGGGTGGGGGGGTGTTTTGTCCTTGGCATCTTATGCAGCATTAAAACCCAAGGATGCTCTGCATGAATAATGTCAAATATAAAATGCACCTCCAATGCATGGAGTCGACACTGCACCTCATCACCTTCCCAAATATTTGCTTTAATGTGCTGCCGAACAAAATACTAATGTGTTCGAGATGTGTTATGTATACAGAGGTGATCTCAAGAGCCAATTATCCCATTACATTTTGGCTGCTGACAGGCGTGTGTGTGTGTGTGTGTGTGTGTGTGCGTGTGTGGAGGCAGTTTCATCACTAAGTGCATCATTATTGACATGCAGGGTGTGTTAGGACAGTTAGGGCACATCATAAGACATATGATTATTGACATGATGGGAGCGGTGCAGCAGCTGAACAATATTTTTAAAGTATCCTTGACATTATCCTGATGGAAAATGGTTTTCTTTATTCTTTGTCCTGCTGATATTTCAACAGTTATGTCTATAAACACGCACTCCATGTTATGTTATGGCCTTTAAAGCGTCCATTGAAACAGGCATCCAGACGTCCTGACAATGGCGGCACTTGTAGTGGAGTGTTCATATGTGTGTGTGTGTGTGGAAGAGGGAGACAGCGGAGAAAACGTATACAAGTGGGGGATGATGGGATGCCAGAGGCGTCACTCAGGGTTTCGGTTCTGGAGACGGACGAGGAAGAGGGTGAGGGGATGGAGGCCACAATACCACAGAGCAAGAAAGAGGCTGATCAGGCGGAAAATGTTGCCATTGGATCTTTAACTAGAAAAAAAACAAAAAACAAGAAGGGCGGTGTTGTGTATTCAACACCATCTCTGGCCACAGACAGAGACAGATACAGGATGTGCGGGGGAGAGGGGGAGAGAGAGAGAGCGAGAGAGAAAGAGAGAGAGAGAGGATGGTATCACATGAGAGGGAGGGGCCTAACAGAAAGGTAAAGGGAGGGAGCAGGAGGAATAACAACACTGATCGGGCAGCCGGAGGCGAGGAGGCAGCAGCGGAGAAGGAGGAATGAAGAGACGGAGAGACGCACAACATCCTGAAGAGAGGACGACAAGGAGGACATCTGAACGAGGAGGAGGACATCTGGACGAGGAGGAGGACAAGAGGAGCCGGGAGTCATAGAGGACAGACAGTCAAACACCAGACGGATGAAAGTGTTAAATGATGGAGACGGACACCCGTCATCCTGAGCCGGCGTTTCTGGCGGTTTCCAGCTCAAGCGTGTTCCAACTGTCCCTGCAGCGTGTCCACGACCTGCACGCCGTTTGACCTTCCTGAGTCTGCAGGCAGAGAGCGACTGCAGAGGGAGAAAGAGAGCAAGAAACGGGGGGAGGGAGTGTCCACAGGAAAACAGACCCGCGGACAGAGAGAGGGAGACGTGCTGAAAGTGGAGTAGCAGCCCAGGCAGGGAGTTGTTGTTGTGTTGTGATACCTGTGTAAGACCGTCAGTCCACTGCATGGACTCCTCCTGGACATAACCACACTTATAGCTGGAGCGGTTGTGACACCTCAGGGACGATGGACGTGTCAGGCAGCGCACAGGGTTGCTCCGCTCGTGCTCCGCGGGCGGAGGAGTCGAGAACAGGCGAGGGGGTGAGGATGGGGGAGAGAGACACCCCGCTGAGGCTGTCACCCTTCAGGATGCTCCGGGTGCTGGACTCCTGTCGTCCTCCGGGAATCCGAATCGGTGAGTCTCCTCGCGCTCATCCTCGTAAACAGGTTTGGCGACGTCCCCGCACCCACGTCTGCCCCCAAGGATAAACGGATCCAATGACAGCAGCTTTTAGTAACAGTATATATGTGATGTCATGTCGAATAGATGCAATGCTGTTCAATACGTGATACTGAAATTAATCCAGAGAGTTTACTACTTGCAAAGACATAGATTTGTGCCAAATTGCAGTTTTTTAAAATCAGAATCTGCTGATCCGGCAGTTTAAAAAACCTCTCCAACCTAAAAGTTCGGTTTCTGCTTTTGAGGGTTTTTTTTATTCATTTGTCTGTACAATAACTGCAGTATTCTACCACCGATGCCAAAAAAAAACCCATGCCAGATGGTACGGGTTGACTGTGATTACAATCAGTCTGAGAAAAACTGGTCCAAGAGGAAGAACCGGTACGTTCAAAGCCTTGTCAACAAATCTATTTCTCAGTAAAAGTACCAACGCGCACGTGAGCGAGCCGCTCAACCTGATCAAGTAATTACTCATTACTTCCTGTAGCATCAGCGAGGCCGCACACAGGGAGGCAGGTGTAGCCGCGACAACTCCTGTCTGCGATGGAGGGATGAGGAGTGACCCTGTTTGTGTGTGTGTGTTCTCGCAGGACATAGAAGTCGTACCTGTGTTGTTGTCGTGGCCGCGTGATGGAATTTTCCTCAGTCGTCAGTCATTTTCGCCCTCATCCCTCCTCCACTGTGTTGACACAAACACACACACACACACACACACACACGAGAGCTCGCGGCCTCCTGAAAGTGAGAAAGACCTGTGACATAACACACTAAGTACTGGATACTCGTTTGTTAATGTGTGTGTCCGCGCGCGTGTGTGTGTGCAGATGTTGTGGATCAATTTCTCATCACTCAGTTGGGTGTTGGTTACCTTGAGTTTCATGTTTCACTATCAGGGTTGGGTCCGTGCGGGTTGAGTTTTCACTGCTCACTTTTCTTACCGAGCTGTTCTCTCGCCTGTTCGGGAAATATAAATATATATAAATATAACGTATATATAAATATATAAAGTAAAGTACCCCATGGAGATTAAGGCGAGTAGTGCACTGTTTACTGAGTGTTTACACAGATGGACTGTGTTTGGGTTGTGGTTTTATAATGAGCCAGATAATTGGACTAATTGACAGATGTGGGCGGAGTCTAGCGTTGAGGATCTAAACAGGTAGTTGACTGTGTCGGTGAGACAAACCTTTTTGATTCATGAATGGAGTCACAATCCATTTTCACCATGTAGAAAATTGTTAGTGTTGTTATTGTTATTATCTCATGAGTAATGTATCTGGTTTGTCACAATATAATAACTACAGACGCCAGATTTTGTAAATATTCAGCACCAAAATCAAAAGCAACCGAAAACAGCGGTCGCCGACCTCAACGATGACAACGATGACAACGATGACAACGATGACAACGTGACGATGACCTGGACTCCACCTCTGGAGGTGTTGTGTTGTGTTGTCAGGAGGTGTGACAGACACTGCGCTATAACAAATAGCTTTACCTATCAGCCTCTCGCAGTTGTTATGTCTTGTGGCGTCACCGTCACTCATGGGACTTATTCTCTCTCTCCGCTTCATCACTTCTTCTCATCAACCCCCCCCCCCCCATTTCCCCCTCTGTCTCCTGCGTCTCCACCGATGGTGGCTGTGTGAAATGAAAACAGTGAGATGTTACGAACAATAAGCAGAGAAGTTACTCCACCGAATACCCAAACACACACACACACACACAGAGCACACACACACACACACACACAGAGCACACGAGAGCAATCAGACATCACTGAAACCAAACCTGAATAGAGCCCCTCCCCCCTCCCCCCCGCTGTTACTCCCACAGCACTGAGGGAGGCAGTCCTGTCTCCAGCACCGTGACTCATTAATCAGATGGATACTGGAGCAGATAGAGGTGTGTGTGTGTGTGTGTGTGTGTGGACGGGGTGGGGGTGGGGGCTGGTTGGCCAGTGATGGGAAGGCTCCCGTTGCATGCACATCACTGAAACCAAACCTGAATAGAGCCCCTCCCCCCTCCCCCCCGCTGTTACTCCCACAGCACTGAGGGAGGCAGTCCTGTCTCCAGCACCGTGACTCATTAATCAGATGGATACTGGAGCAGATAGAGGTGTGTGTGTGTGTGTGTGTGTGTGTGGACGGGGTGGGGGTGGGGGTGGGGGGCTGGTTGGCCAGTGATGGGAAGGCTCCCGTTGCATGCAGGGTAATATCGATCTCAGACCTGCACTTGGCTGACACCCCTGACTGGTGGTACGATCCGTAATATGGGGAAGTGGGAGCCCGGTGAATGAAATCGTGGAAAGCCGGAAGGTCGTGTCCTCAGATGGGCACATGGAGAGAGAGAGAGAGAGAGAGAGAGGGAGGGAGAGGGAGAGAAATGGAGGAGACAAATTAAAGTCATTCAAGTCATTAAAACAGAAACACAGTCCAGATGAGGCCCCACTGAATCAGACTGTGTTTTCAAGATGAATGTGAAATATACAGCTTGAGTTTGGATTCTCCACCAGTACAATGTCACTGAGTAGTAACCATCTCCCTCTGCCCGTGTGTGTGTGTGTGTGTGTTTGTTTGTTTCAAAGGTATCGTCCATGAAAACGTGAAGATGGGTTCAGATGGAGAGAGCGACCAGGCGTCCGGGACGTCTTCTGACGAGGTCCAGAGTCCAGTCAGGGTCCGAATGAGGAACAACCACCATCGCCGCATCTCTAATGAAGTATGCACACCTGCGAAACACACACACACACACACACACACAAACAATGGTGCATACAGTGGGATCAACATTACATTGCTTTCAGTGTGTCACTGTGTTACATGTGGTCAGGTGAGTGCGGTTGTTGCTGCTCGTGTCTCAGGTCAGTGTGTGTGTGTGTGTGCGTGTGTGTGTGTGTGTGTGTGGTTGAAGAGCGTGGCAGTGTTACAGGAAATGCCTCTGGACACACAGGCTGCTGTGAATGGTGGGAGCGACTAATTTAGACCATGTTTACAGTGGGGGGTGGGGGTGGGGGTGGGGAGAAGGGGGTGCAGTGAGGGGGGGGGCAGTGATTATGGATGTAGGAATAATTATTAGTGAGACAAGAGGAGAACCAGAGGAGCAGAGCTCAGGAAACGATCAGGGAGATGGAGACACGGAGGACAAAATGTTTCCCATCTGCCCACCCCCTACCCCCACCCCTCCAGGAATCTGTCCGTTCCTCTCTCCTCTGCTCATGCATTCCCCTCTTCCTCCTCCGCCTCCTCCTCCAAGCATGTGGATGGCAGCGCTCCACCACTGTGCCATCCTCTCTCTCTCTCTCTCTCTCTCTCTCTCTCTGTGTGTGTGTGTGTGTGTGTGTGCGTCAGTGTGTGCAGTCATGTGTCAGGTCAGAATCAGAAACATGCATCGTTGAAAGCGAGCGCGTGTGTGTGTGTGAGAGAGAGAGACACGTTTCAGAGGACAATGAGGGAGCTACTAGAGCTGTTCTGCATTGTGAGTACGCCCATGTGTGTGTGTGTGTGTGTGTGTGTGTGTGTTTATTCGGTGTGTACGTGTGAATAACGGGGCGACGCGAGGGTCATGGGGTGAACTTGTTGTGCTTTTTGGTGACGGGCTGTTGTTTGGCACGTCTGACGTCCCTGCATGACATCTAAAGTGTATTTGTGTTGTTGTTGCCTCCTCCTGTCCCGTATTGTAATATTGTAGGAATCAGTAAATCTACATATTATCACTAAGTCTACATATTAGTGAAGGTCAAGTTGTGTCATTATTAATGCTGTAGCCTACTTGTACATGTATATTGTAATACTGCATGTTAATGTGTTCATCCATGATCTCAGATAAAACCATTACAGGCGTAAAATCCCTCTGCCTCACATCTTAAGCCCCCCCCACCCCACCCACACACACACACACACTACTCTGTGCTCAGTAATATGTAAATACACATACACACACATTGAGGGTACATACCGTGGGGGCGCTTGGGACCGGGCCAGTCACCGTTGCCATGGTAACAACATGTGATTAGCACCTTGCCAGTGAACATGTCCTACATTGTGGGCCTACAGGAGAAATGCATTGTGGGATAGGTAGCGTCACAAAAATTGCAGAGCGGCGAGGATTAGGAAATTAAAGTGACGCCAGCTGATGTGAGGTCATCCGGTCAGTGGCGTTTACTTCATACGTGAAAGGTGGTATTGGTTATGATTAGAGAAGAAGAGGAAACTATAAAGTAATAAATATGATAAGAGAGAGAGTGTTTCCAGATGTGGTCCAGATGAGTCTCAGTGTGTGTGTGTGTGTGTATTGTAAGTAGTGCCTCTCTCTCTCTCTCTCTCTCTCTCTCTCTCTCTCTCTCTCTCTCTGTGTGTGTGTGTGTGTGCGTCAGTGTGTGCAGTCATGTGTCAGGTCAGAAACATGCATCGTTGAAAGCGAGCGTGTGTGTGTGTGTGTGAGAGAGAGAGACACGTTTCAGAGGACAATGAGGGAGCTACTAGAGCTGTTCTGCATTGTGAGTACGGCCGTGTGTGTGTGTGTGTGTGTGTGTGTGTGTCTTTATTCGGTGTGTACGTGTGAATAACGGGGCGACGCGAGGGTCATGGGGTGAACTTGTTGTGCTTTTTGGTGACGGGCTGTTGTTTGGCACGTCTGACGTCCCTGCATGACATCTAAAGTGTATTTGTGTTGTTGTTGCCTCCCCCTGTCCCGTATTGTAATATTGTAGGAATCAGTAAATCTACATATTATCACTAAGTCTACATATTAGTGAAGGTCAAGTTGTGTCATTGTTAATGCTGTAGCCTACTTGTACATGTATATTGTAATACTGCATGTTAATGTGTTCATCCATGATCTCAGATAAAACCGTTACAGGCGTAAAATCCCTCTGCCTCACATCTTAAGCCCCCCCCCCCACACACACACACACTACTCTGTGCTCAGTAATATGTAAATACACATACACACACATTGAGGGTACATACCGTGGGGGCGCTTGGGACCGGGCCAGTCACCGTTGCCATGGTAACAACATGTGATTAGCACCTTGCCAGTGAACATGTCCTACATTGTGGGCCTACAGGAGAAATGCATTGTGGGATAGGTAGCGTCACAAAAATTGCAGCGCGGCGAGGATTAGGAAATGAAAGTGACGCCAGCTGATGTGAGGTCATCCGGTCAGTGGCGTTTACTTCATACGTGAAAGGTGGTATTGGTTATGATTAGAGAAGAAGAGGAAGCTATAAAGTAATAAATATGATAAGAGAGAGAGTGTTTCCAGATGTGGTCCAGATGAGTCTCAGTGTGTGTGTGTGTATTGTAAGTAGTGCGTAAATGGACGGTTATAGTTTGCATTGTTTGAGGTGGATATATTCCAGTCATCATGAGCATTTCTCTTCTTCTCTGGCTCTTTCAGGACATAAACAAACGCCTGTCTCTGCCGGCTGACATCAGGCTACCGGAGGGCTACCTGGAGAAGTTTGCCATGAACAGTCCTCCCTTTGACAAACCCATGAGCCGCAGGCTACGACGTGCCTCACTGGTCAGTGCTCAGTGTGTGTCTGTCGTTTCGGTGTGCTTCTCTGCATCTGTGTGTGTGTGTGTGTGTGTGTGTGTAAGCACTGCTGGGTGTGTGTCGTTCTTTTGATGCTGCTTTGTTTTGAAACAAGGGTAATATGAACTTTCAGTGCTATTGTGCACTATTTACATGGTTGACCAGCACCATTATATCCACTGACACACACTCACACACTGCAAACACACACACACACACACACACACTCACACACTGCAAACACACACACACACACACACACTCACACACTGCAAACACACACACACAGACACACACACACACACACTATGGCTTTTTTACAATGGCTCAGCAGGGGATGAATGATGGATATATTATGTATCCAGGCCAATAGGAGTTCAAGTGTGACACTGGGGGGTGGGGGTGGGGGCGGTTGGGGGTGAGGTCTGCAGAGACGTTTGTGTCTTGACGATATAAATGAGCAGAAGTTACTTCCTGACATCGTTTGTCAGCCTGTGTTCTGCTGTGTATCTTACGGTTGTCGTATGTACGTGATGCAACAGATGGATCAATAATTCAGATTCCTCTCCTGACGGCATACCTGATCACATACTGGGACACCTGGAATGTGAGCGTGGTGATGTAACGGTTCGGGGCGCCTGTCATCCGTTACCGTAACATAGAGCGTGTGTCCGGTGTCGCGGAACAGAGGCATCACATCTGAAACCGCGGAGTTTGATCTGTGGAATGGCTGGCGGTGGGTTGGTATCAGTTTTCTCTCATGGCCGCTGCCCATCCATAATCAATTATTCACAGCGGCTCAGTGATACGCAGTTCATCATGGTGCTCACTGACTTTTCCATCTTTACGTTAATTCAAACAGCTTTGAACTACACGTCACTGTAAATGTAGATTCTCCTGTTGTGATCTGATTGGTGGAGGTCGAGTCCACTGCTTTGGGTCTGTTTACACAGCGGAGAGGATGTTTATTGGCTGACTGATTGACTGATTGACTGATTGATTGATTGATTGATTGATTGATTGAAGGCTGCATCATGTGACGTATAGGCCGTCGTTCTGCCTCGAACACTCACTCACTCAGGCCTCTCAGTAGCTCCTCAGAGGTAATGGACTCATGACTCATCTCTGATGTCTCTCTTCTCACATTCCCACATTCTGCCTGTCAGTCCATCTCTCTGTTTGTGCCTTCACTTCCTGTACAGACACACACACACACACACGCACACACACACACACACACACACACTCTGTTTGGTTTTATGTTGCTTTAATTTTATCACTGAAACTCGGGTCTGACCTAGTTCTGCTGAGACAGCTCACTGGAGCGCTTGAGGAGAAACGAACCCGTTGCCATTAAAGGCACGCATGCACACACACACACACACACACGCACACACACACACACACACACACACACTAAAGGATTGTCAGGTGCAGTTGCACATTGTTAGCTGAGAATGGGTTGGAGCTGATTAGTTTGTTTACTTTAGTGGTGTTTTTAGTGGTGTACTTTTTGATTGTGTGTCTGTGAGTGTGTGTGTGTGTGATGTAGGAGAATGTGTGAACACTTAAACGTAAGGTATCTGTCTCATCACAGGCAAACAATATTCATTAATTAATTAATTATTCATTAATTATGCTAATCTGAATTTGTCCATACCTCCACACACACACACACACATGCGTGTTCACTGATGATGATCTGCCTTTAGGCCGATGTCACATGCTTCATCAGATAACCTGGTCACAGGAGAGCGCCGCCCGCGTAACCAAGCCCTGGCCTGTCCCTCATGTCAGCATCATGACGGGGGCCATTCAGCAGCAGGTGGAGGGAGACGCGTGGATGAAGGCAGGATAAACGTGACGGCTGAAATGAACTGTGACAGAGACAGAGAGAAATAAGTGAGGAGAAATGTCAGGGCGAGAGATAAACACCAGCAGACTTATGGGGATCACAGCTTGACATAGCTACATCCATCTATAATTCATGATCCTGAAACCCAGGGGCTACATCCATTATGCAGCTAAACCTTCATTAACGATGTACAGGATTAATGATGTAAACTATGCCATTTTCATAAAAAATAATATTTAATCCTCACTAAGTCTAAAACCCACTGTCATATACTGTACTCTGTTGCTGTCTTTGTTATACTGACGTCCTGTGGCCAGAAGGTGAACGTGCAACTGACTATGGTGTCACAAGAAAAACACAAGAAGCTGCAAACACACACATGCACAGAGTGACAAGTCCTGGTGACTCACACGCCTGCAGTCATGGTCCAGATGTCAGCAGAGACACAACGTTGGCCTGGAGGATTTGATCTGAACTCAGTAATTCAAAGAATTCAGGTCATTCAGTGTGGTGAAATGACCTGGTCCACAATCAGAGTGTGTGTGTGTGTGTGTGTGTGTGTGTGTGTGTGTATAAAATATGTAAGTATGCACTTTTCCGTTTGCAGTCTGAAATCGGCTTTGGGAAACTCGAGACCTACATCAAACTGGACAAATTAGGAGAGGTGGGTAAAGAGAATGAGAAGTGAAAGCGACATTTCCCCAAATATTTATTGATAATAATACATATAATATAATATAATATCATATTTATTGTTTTTATCTCCCCAGGGGACCTATGCTACTGTGTTTAAGGGTCGCAGCAAGTTAACGGACAATTTGGTGGCTCTGAAAGAGATCCGACTGGAGCATGAGGAGGGCGCCCCCTGCACAGCGATCAGAGAAGGTAGCCTCAAAACACCGGTCTCCATCTGTCTGATGTTGGGACTGCTGATGTTGTCGGTCTGCAGCGCCGCGTCGCTCCCTCAGCTGCGGCACGGATCTATTTGTGTCTTTAACCTCGCAGGTCGTCACAGGTGTCTTTCTCCTCCTGTCTCCCTCTCCCAGTGTCTCTGCTGAAAGACCTGAAACACGCCAACATCGTCACTCTCCACGACATCATCCACACTGAGAAGTGCCTGACGCTCGTGTTCGAATACCTGGTGAGCGTCTGCACGGCGCATGTCCTCTGTGATTAGTAATTATTAATGCTAACCTTCATACTCCATCTGTCCTTTTTTCCTTCCTTCCTTCCTTCCTTCCTTTAGGAAAAAGACCTCAAGCAGTACATGGATGACTGCGGGAGCATCATGAGTGTTCACAACGTCAAGGTAATTCAGAGTAAAATAAATACATTGTTGATACTCAGCAAATACTGCAATCACATCCATGATCATGACTACAATTTTGTTTTTCTCGTTTTGACCTTTTACACAATTTGGACAAAATCATAAATGATTAGGTTAATGAAGAAACATTTAATGACATTTACCTACTGTCTTGTGCAGATCTTTCTGTTCCAGCTGTTGCGAGGTCTGGCGTACTGCCACAAGAGGAAGGTCCTGCACCGAGACCTCAAGCCCCAGAACCTGCTCATCAACGAAAAAGGAGAACTCAAACTCGCTGATTTTGGTACTGCCACATTTTCCACTACTACATATATATATGTGTGTGTGTGTGTGTGTGTGTGTGTGTGTGTGTGTGAGATGTGTATAAGAGACAGCATATATATATATATATACGTGTATATATATATATATATATATAAAGATAGAAAGATAGATAGATAGATAGATAGATAGATAGATAGATAGATAGATAGATATTTTTTACAAGTCTTCGCAGACCCATTAGCGGCCCCTAGAGGGCAACTCAAGACCTTGATGTTGATGTGGTCTCACTCTGTAAATGACTAATTATTATTATACAGTGTATTACATTTGAAACAGGAATATTTATATGTTAAATTAATTTTTGTCTCCCATTAGTGTAAAGATAAATTGTGTAAAACGCACGTGCAGCTGTCACTTTGTGTTTTTATTTCTAATTTAGTGTCCCATTTTTGTGCGTTTGAATTCAGGTTTGGCACGAGCCAAGTCTGTCCCCACAAAGACATACTCCAATGAAGTGGTGACGTTATGGTACCGACCGCCAGATGTGCTCCTCGGCTCCACTGAGTACTCGACACCCATTGACATGTGGTGGGCAAACAAACGCACACATACACAAACTACACCGAGTTTCAGAAAAAAAAAAAAAAACGTTCGTGCATGTCATCGGTGACGTAAACGTTGTGAAAGTTATTAAGGAGTATTGTCGAATTTGTGCATTTAAATGTAAATCGACCCGTGGATTATTTACAACAGCATATTGTGAAGCACAGTTTTGGGTCATGTATTGTTGTATTGTTTGTGTACCTGTGTCCAGGGGTGTGGGCTGCATCTTTTATGAAATGATCACAGGCAGACCTCTCTTCCCTGGATCCACGGTGGAGGACGAGCTTCACCTCATATTCCGCATCCTCGGTAAGAAAACACCAGTGTGTGACACGCATCCTATTCATGTGTGTGTGTGTGTGTGTGTGTGTGTGTGTGTGCGTGTATGTACAGTATATGTTCTGCATATATCAAATCCTCCTCACTCTGTCAAACAGGGACTCCTACAGAAGAGACCTGGCCTGGTATCTCCACCACTGAAGAGTTTAAGACATACAATTTCCCACAATACAACGCAGAGCCACTCGTCAACCACGCACCCAGGTGTGTAGATTAATGTGTATTAACCCACGTGCACGTGCACGTGCACATGCAGGCTTGTGTGTGATGTAGTGATCGCCGATGCTCCGTTCCCACTCACCATCTCGTTCTCCTTTCCTTCTGCTACAGAATAGACAGCGAGGGTCACGACTTGCTCTCGGTGCTTCTACAGGTAAACAACATGCAACACACAAAACATTATTTTCATACATTTATAACTAAAGCAGAAAACGAAAGGGTAAAAAAAGCTGTTTTTGTTTGTTTGTGTGTAGTTTGAGGCAAAAAAGCGAGTATCAGCTGAGGACGCTCTGAGACACTCGTATTTCCGAAGTCTCGGGGAGCAGGTTCAAACACTGGCCGACAGTAAGTACACTCACACACACACACACACATATATGTTCTGACATGTTGGACATGTGTCTCACACACACACACACACACACACAGACTCACTAACTGTCTGTTATCGTTTCAGCTGCGTCCATCTTCTCAGTGAAAGGCATTCAGCTCCAGAAAGATCCAGGGAAGAGATCTTCAGTCTACCCAGAGTCAAGTAAGTCAGAGATGGGAAAATATGACGGGAACACAGGGAACGAGCGATTCCGACTGGGAATAGAGAATAGGTCCTGCTCCCTGTCCTCTCTCTTTCTTCCTTCGTCTTTGCTTCGTCCACTGTGATGTCACACAGTGTCTATCTTTTTTTTTTCTTTTTTGATTATAGTCAAATACTTTAATGGCCATAATTTGAATTTGAAACTTTAGGGAAAACATCCCCTTAACTTTTCATCTAGCGCCACCTTCAGTTTAAAAGTTCAGGCTTTCCCAATGTTTTGATTTGTGCTCGACACACTGATGATATTCATGACACCTCTCGTAATCCTCAGCCATACGCTGAGATTACATATAGTTTAGCTAATATTTACATGCCGACGTGCAGCTTAAACAGGGTGTAGGTTATTCTAATCTCAGAGATGTCAGTCTGTCTACACACACACACACACACACACACACACACACACACACACACACACACAGTAGTGTATAAGTGTGTTTATGTCAGTGCAGTTTGCTTTAGTTTGAAACACTGTTGTGTTCCTGTGCATGGTCTGTCTTTCTGTCCTCGCTGTCCCGTCCTGATAAACTGTCCCTTCTCTCTCCTGTCCCACCCTGTCCTCTTTCGCAATGCTCATCTTTTTCCTTAATCCTGTCTGTCTCCCCTGTGTCCAACTTCCCAAACGCTTTCATATCCCTAACCCTAACAAAGCGATGGCCCATAAGCTGGGCTCTGCACCCTCGCAGTTCTTCCAGAGAGAAGCAGCCAATCCCCGGGCTCAGAGCCACAATCTGTCCTCCACTTCCACTGGCTGAGTGGTCCCCTCCATTCTGGTAAATACTGTCTCTTTCATTCTGTCCGTCCTCCCTCTCCCTGTTGTCCACCGCCTCTTTCTCTTTATCGGTCCCATTTGCAGGCCTGCTCCTTCAGGCAGCGTCTCAGCTTTCATCCATCTGATTCTCTCCGTCTCTCAGAGGGGGGGCAACGGTGTTTTTCTAATGGAGGAGACTGGGGAGTCGTTTGATTCTTTTCATTTGCAGTCCTCTTTAGGTTTCTACAGCGAGAGATGTAGACTGTGTGTTCAGTCTGTAAGTGATGGTCTGGTGTGTGTGTGTGTGTGTGTGTGTGTTGTAAATGCTCTTTCTATTAGCATGGATAAGAGCATTTGTTTTTACTGTGTGTTGCAGTTACTGTAAATAAGACTTTGTAAGTTAGATTCACCATAATGTGGAGAAAAGCTCGTTACAGCAGTTGTTTCTTTAAGAAATGCCACGCGCCAATAGCTGCAACATGTGGTTGTTTAATTGATTAGTTGATCAACATAAAATTAATAAATATTTCATGATTCCACCTTCTTAAGTGGGACAGTTTGCCAATTTCCAGTGTCTTTTATATTTAATTCTGATCAAATGATCAGTTGATACTTTGATCAACTAATTGATAATAAAAAAAGTTTTTAGTTCAAGTCTCGTTGTGTATGTTTTGCATTTCTCGCATGGAGTGAAATTGTCTTGCTGTATGGTGGAGTGTGTTTGTGTGTCCACATCAAATCTCAACCTTTTTTGCCCCCCCCCCCCTCTCTCTCTCTCTCTCTCCATCAGCCCAGGGGAAGAGCAGGAGGCAGAGTGTGTTGTTTTAGCACTGCCGGGGTCGCTGAGGTCAGGATGGCAGTGACACATGATGCTGGCCTCCCCGGACACACATTCACTGATCCTGCCACACATGCTGAAGGAGCTACACAATCTGCTGTGTAAACACACGCACGCACACACACACACGCACACACACAAATCAAAATGAAAACCATACAGAACTAAGACTGAAGACTTCATACTTGATGAGAAAAGACGTCGAGTTCATCACTAAAAATGAAAAACAGGAATCGTGATCGGTGCTGGAAGAAAAGCGAGAGAAAAAAATAAAAGTAAAATTCTCCTCGCTGCTGCTACAGCTGCTGACCTGAAGAGGGCAGCGTTATTAGGATGAACTTGAGTGTTTGAAGGGAACTTGCTGCGTCAGTGAAGAAAATGGGACCCGATTGAAAGGCAGAGAAAAGCAGCAGGAAGCCATTTGCTCTCTTGGGTAACTTTATGTTTTTGTCTTGGACTGTGGTTGTACATAAACAGACTGAGCTGTAGAACTATGCTTTTTCATCACACGCCTCAACCTGAATCCAATCTCTGAATATTGCAGCTCAACCCTGCACCCTCGCCTGACCTTTGACCCCCTCCAACTCTCCACCTTTATGTATTTCAAATACACAACCTTAGACAAACACACACACACACACATATATACTCATGATCGGGGTAGATGATCGGGGTTTACAGAGATAATCTTATCTAGCACCTTATGGTCTGGTGGAGGTCGGGGTGGAGGTCGGGCTGGAGGTCGTTCGTTACCTCACCAGTCACTCGAGCAGAGTCGGGTGTAAAGTACACACAGGATATTAGAGTGAAGAAGAATCAACACAATAAACCAAATTTTTTTAAAATAAATAAATAAGTAAGATCACTCATTGAAACAAAAAGCACTGCAACTCACCAACGGTCGTAGATAATAACATTTCCATTTGACGTACACACACACACACACACACGCACACATGCTGTAAAAACACTAAGATGCAAGTTGTTTCTGTACATAAGAAGGACGACGCTGAAGGACTGAGAGGTACAGGAAGTGCACAACTCCTCGCCTGCATGTTCATACACGCCCACTTCCTGTTTGGCCTTGATTTGTCTTGTCCAACAGGTGTTGATGTTCATCGTTCATCTCTTTTTCGATCATGATTCAGCTTCCCCAACTTCCCCAACTTCTCCTGCCCATGTGCATTGACGTTTTTGTTTTATGTGATTATTTCTCTTTTTTGGAATCTGTATATATGTGATCCTAAGTGTTTACTCGTCGGAAGCGATGAGAATTCCAGGACGCTGTTCTCAGTTTTGCGTTGTGGCGGGATCGGCCACAGCCACGGCCTGGGAACGTGTTGCACATTCCTTGAGCTCAGGACTTATTGCTTATTGTCGTTCAGCGGATGCTGCGAGGTCTTTCTATGTGTCCCCTCTGCAGGACATGGCAACATGACACACTTTGCAAAATCTGTTTTCAACGTGAGAAGAATTTCTCACCATCAACCCGTCGGTCTCTCTGTCTGTGATTAGTCGCTGTTAACGCCGCAGTGCAGACCACCTGACCCGCGTCTTTACTCGTCACCCCCTGTTTGCACGGTTGTGTACTGAACACACACGTTTTCAGCCGGTATGTGAAATAGCTGCTGCTGCTGCTGCTGCTGGAAAAGAAATACCTCCTGTCGGTTTGAGCACGGGACGTGATCTATAACCTGATCGCCTCACACCCGCAGTAACCCGCACAGGCTCGTCAGCGAGTCCGGCCACGTGACTTTACCCTAAATGAAAATGACGGTGACAGCAGGATGTGCTTCCTGCACTGGGACCATATAGTTTGCATGACAAATCTTACTCAAGGTACAAAGTGGCAGTGAAAACTGTCACACAAACACACACACACACACACACACTGTTGTTTCGTGCCGTTGCTGTTGCACACTGCCAGAAACAACAGGACCAAAGTCAGTCCTCAGAGCACCGGGTCTCCAAGCACACAACTGTTTCACACACTGATCAGCCGACATGTCAACACGTACTGTATCTGCAGGTGAGGATGTAGATTCGAGTCTCCTGCTCCTCACTGACCCCAGGTCAGGTCACAAGAGTCAGTCAATGTTTGTGTGTGTGTGTCAGACGGACGACTTCTGCACCCAGAATGTGACAGTATGTAGCATGTACATTAACGACCCCTACTCTGTATATACTGACGTGTACAGGTTTGATACAGCTATTCACATTCTGGCTTTTTGTTTTTTTCTTTAATGAAAGTCATAGCAATATTTCTGTAATCAATACAAAAAAGCCAAGGTAATAGGATGATTGGATTTGTGATTATGTAGAGGGGAGATGACTGTGAATGATCAAACTGTGAGACTTGACGAAAGTGATGACAGGGTGTTGTTGTTGTTGCTGTTGTTGTTTTTCCTGCTGTTTAACTTGCTGGATCCAAAAGGCTGGAGTGAAATATCATGTTTCCACAGAGTGTAACACACTGAGAATTTAGATTTCTTTTCTTTTTTTTTTATCAACGCAAGCCATAAAGGTCATATAAAGGTGACAGAGGTCTGATTGTGTGTGGTGGGAGTGTACCATGTTTGAGAACAGACCTGAAAAAGCAAATGAGGATGTGAACACCTAATAAAAGTATAAATCCTATAAGTGTTTTTTTTTCTTGTCGTAAATCACTGCTGAAAATATGATGGATACAAAACTTATTTGGATTCTCAATTTTGGGATTAGTATACATCGCGCATAATTTAACCATAAGAATGTTAATTGGTTTGTAGTTTCAATCGTCTTTTTTTAACCCAAAAAATTCAGCAGTCAGACAAAAATGAAAATGATTATTATTCTCACACAATGGAAATGAATAATAAATAAATAAAAAACATATTCACTCACGTCATTATTTTCAGCAAAACCTCGAAAACTCTCTCTAAATCTAAAACTGCTGTGTAATCAACACATTGATCATGATACGTCTGTTTTTACACCTGCTCTAATCATTTTGTACATGGGACTTATAGAGCATCACATATCACTCAGACTGATAGTATGATATTAGATTCTTATTGTTCTCAGTGACGCCTCGGGGAACGAGAACTCAAGCCATTGGTGATTTATTCTTTTAAAGACTGTTTGGACGAGACCTTTTGGCTCTTGTTGAGCGTGGCGACAGTGGTCTCACCTTCAGACGTTTGTGCATCTGAGGCCCACGGGTTCCACCCGCACAGGATGGTGGGCACGGCGTAGCCTCGAAACTGAAAACGCACAAAACAGACGAGGTTCAATTTACGATCGCATTGTTGATTTCTGGGAGGCTGCGAGTACGTATGTGCGTGAGGATGAGGGATCACCTGTCGGTTCATGAAAACGTATATGATGGGGTTGTAGAACGTGCTGCTTTTGGCCAAATACACAGGTATGGTAGCAATGAAGGGGTCAATGCGTAGACTGGAGTCTATGATGACAGCTAAGGCCATGGCAGCGTAGGGGAGCCAGGCCACCAGGAAGGCCAACACCATCACCACCACCATACGCGCCACCTGCATCTCCATACGATTGGTGCTCCCAGCCTCAGATACCTGCAGCTTGGTTACCTAGGAGACAAGGCACACTTTACTATGATGTTCACTGAAAGTATCCCGTGTCCAGCTCATGTCCGTTGCTCACCTGACGAAGGGTCCACAAGAGTCGCGAGTAGGACACCATGATGACGGAGAAGGGGACGACGAAGCAAAGGACAAAGTAGATCATGATGTAGGACATGTTGCCCGCGTCCCTGCTGTACCAGTTGGGGGCGCAGGACGTCTTCACCCCCTCCAGCTCATAGCTGCCCCAACCAAACAGAGGTGGGGTGTTCCACACAAACGACCACACCCAGGACAGCACCACGCCAGCCACTGCATGTCTGACGGCGACAGAGATGGTGTGAGACAGCGCGTGTCGGTCCGATGGTGATGTTTTATACTGTGTGTGATGCAAATACCTGGTCTGAAACAGAACAGCACCCATGGGATAACACACCACTATGTAGCGCTCCACAGATATGACTCCTATTGTACACAGGCTGGCTATACCTGGAGGGAAAGAGCAGTGGTGGTTTAACTGGATTCAATTTTAAATATATGTATAAATATATGTAAACATGAGAAATCTATGAAGCACAATGTGTCATTTAATTAAATCTTTTTTTTCCTCTCATTACACAGAAACGCTGACTTTTAGGTGACATGAAGTCATTACAGGTCGGACACATGATGATGTAAAGGAAATAACTCTGAGATCTAAACTGTAATCACAACTTATATAATATATAATAAACTATTTGCCTGGAAAATCTATGCAAATTTCAACACATTTATTGAGGCATTCATTTATTATTACATTTTGGCTTTTGAGAAACACACACACACACACACACACACACTTCAATCACCATGCAAAAAAAAAAAAAAGAATTAAATGAATTAGCTCACCGAAGAAGGCGACAGCAAAGCCCTCTAACACGCAGCCCACACGTCCCAGGCTGAAATGACCCATGGCGCTGGTGACAGTGGTGGGCAGCCCCCCGAACACAGCACAGCCCAGGTCACAGATGGCCAGGTTGACCAGGGCGTAGCTGAGCGGCTGCCTCAGCTGTCTGTGCCTCACCGTCACCACGATCACCAGGACGTTGAGTATGATCCCGGCCACAGAAAACACACCCATGATCACAGCCAGTGTTGTGTAGCCGGTCCGAGAGAGGGGCTCTGTGCTGACTGAGCTGTGAGACATGGAGGAGTTTTCCATTTCGCTCAGTGTGTTATCACAGGTGAGATGGACGGATGGGTGGAAAACACAGTGTGACTGGCTGCTGGTGCCAAAACAAAGTGTCAGGGGTCCATGGACGCGTCCCAATACAAAATCCAACGCAAGCTTCTCCTTCTCTACAGATGCATCATGTTTTCTGTCCCGGAGTTTGAGATGGACCTCAGTTAATAAGAGAGTCCAGTAAGAGGCTCTGGGTCCTGACATTTAATTCCTGGCACTAAATCCTCAGATCCGGATTGTGAAGATAATAATTCCCTCTAATAGCCCATAAGACTGTGCTTTCCATGATTGCTGGGTTTACAGCTGTCCCTGAGTAATGAAGCAGGGATTCACTAACACACTGTGGCCCTCAGAGCAAATTTCACAGAACTGATTTTTAATCTAGCAACGTGAGTGATGTACGTTTTTTTTGCATAGAGAAAATATGTTGTAAATTAGGTTTATCAAGAAAATTTAATTTGTTAAATTTAAACAAAATTGTTAATTTATTTTAAACTGGTCTGGCATCTTGGGTAAAGAATCCAGCCTTCTGAAAGAGACTTTATTTATGGGTTATTTACTCAAATGATTATTCAAATGATTTCTTCTATTTATTTACTCCAATATTTACCTATGCCAAACTCCAGCCCAGTGGGTGGCGGTAATGCTCCTATTACGTTGGTTGCCACCCGCCATAAATACCTAAAGAAGAACAAGACGGAGCAGCAGCAGAAGAAGAAAATCCGTATTGTCAACATGGCGGCCTCCATGAAAAAGGCAGCTCACGACATAGAAACACGAACGCGGACCGATGATGTGCTCTTGTCGGAGGGGGTGGACTTCGGCTCCCTGCTGCTGTCTCAGGCCGTGTTGGAGGGACTGTCCGCCGCGGGCTTTCAGAAACCCTCCCCGGTGCAGCTGAAGGCCATCCCGCTGGGCCGCTGCGGCCTCGGTGCGTCCCTACAAACACACGGCAGCTCAGATATCATGATTAAAAGCATGGCCGGTTGTTATGTCGGGAGTATTGGATAAAATTATATATTCTGACATGGTTAATTTTTAGTACATGCGTGAGTGTTAACACATGCAGCTGTTACCGGAAGTAAACAGGAAGTAAACAGTAACTGTAACTGATTGGATGCAGTACATCACGCCCTCTGCATGTGAAGCATCATTACTGCACCCATTTAAGTTGAATTAATAGTGGCAGCCTACACTGAGATCGTGATTACACACATGATTCCATTGGCTGATTGTTGGGGTCAACGTTGCACATCTGCCGTTTCAGATTTGATCGTACAGGCCAAGTCTGGTACAGGAAAGACGTGTGTGTTCTGCACCATCGCTCTGGACTCTCTGGTCCTGGAGAATCCTGCAACTCAGGTGAGCGACTTGATTCCGTCGCCTGTGGAGGTGGTCACCAATCAGCATTAACATTATGACCACCTGACTAATACTGAGCGTAATATTGATAATCAGCGTTATGACCAGTGCCAAGTGAAGTGAATAATGTTATTGCTGAATAACAAAGAGAAATTAACACTTCTGTTATGAGCAAATAATTAGATAAAAGCTAAAGTGAAATCAGTTACTTTTGTAATTAACTTCTGTGCTCCCCCTCCCCCCCAACAACAGATGGTTGCGCATAATAATCACTTTAATTTTGGGCTCTTAATCTGATGAGTTTAAGCAGCTCAGTGTCATAAGTGTAAGTGAAATTGGACATTGATTGATAAAGAAAAAAGAAATGTAATCTTGTTAGCTGCTGGGGTATTATTTGCTGATGGAGAACCACCCAGCACCTGTTGCTATACAATCTGCTCCCAATCAAATGTAAAAATTACAAAAAAATTTAAAAAAATCTTACTTTCTGCAGGTCCTTGTGTTGGCCCCTACACGTGAGATAGCGGTGCAGATCCACTCAGTAGTGATGGCCATCGGCTGTGCCATGGAGGGTCTGCAGTGCCATGTATTCATTGGGGGCAGGCCTGTAAGTCAGGACAAAGCACATCTGAAGAAGTGCCAAATAGCTGTGGGCTCACCCGGTAAGGGGCCAGTGGCACATTAACAGAGAGGGGAAAAACCTGGTTGTGTCGCTGGTACTTTTGTTTTGTAATGATGCTGCTGGTTTTGTACACAGGTCGGATCAAGCAGCTTATCGAGTTGGGCATGTTGTCCACCGCCAGCATCAGGCTGTTTGTTCTGGACGAGGCAGACAAGCTGTTGGAGGAGGGCAGCTTCCAGGAGCAGATAAAGTAGGGTTAACATATAATTACACCTTTACAACAATATGGCAGCAATAAGGTGTGTTTGCTATTTTTGCTGAAGCTCTTTACAATAAAGCTGCATGAATGGAATGCTGTTTAATTAATTTATGCACATTTGTGAACCTGCACATGCTCAGACGCTCCAATCTCTCCTTCTTCAGCTGGATCTTCTCCTCTCTACCCGTCAACAAACAGATGCTGGCGCTCTCTGCTACCTACCCAGAATCCCTTGCGCAGCACCTTACCCATTACATGAGAGAGCCGACCTTTGTCAGACTTAACCCCAGTGACATGGGTCTCAAAGGTCAGATCCTTTTTCATGACATGACTGCACAGTACCAGTAACTACTGTGCTGGATAAGAGAGAGCCCTCAAAATATAATATTATCAAATATCATCAGTATAATCAAATATAATCAGCTTTAGTTCAACATGAATTCATGTTTTCCCTCTCACTCCCTGCCAGGTCTGAAGCAGTACTACAAGTTGGTGCAGTCCCACCCGTTAGCTCACAAGGTTTTTGAGGAGAAGGTGCAGCACTTACTGGAGCTTTTCAGTAAAATCCCATTCAACCAGGCCCTGGTGTTTTCCAACCTGCACACAAGGTAACACATTGTTTCAAACATTATAATCAATGATGACTGTTGGGGAAAGAGTTTGTGATAATGGTGCTGGGTTTGCCTCCATAGGGCTCAGCACCTGGCAGACATCCTGTGCTCCAAAGGCTTACCTGCTGCTTGTATCTCAGGTGAGGCTGTGTCGTTATATATAGTAGGTTTTGACAGCCAATCAATATTTCAGCCTGACACTGTTTTTAATACAAGAATGGATTTCCTGTAACTAATCTGTGGCCTTTGTAATTTCTTATGCCATCTAACACTCAAAAACCTATGATTAAATTGAAGCAGGTGGAAAATAACTATTATTTTAAATGTCAATTAATCTGATTATTATTTTTGATTGATTTGATTTATTTTAATGCTGGAAAAATGTGCAATATATAAGTTTGTTGTTTATAGTATTTAAATTAAGATATTTAGTTTATTATTGTGTAAGCTAAAAAAAATCACATTAAGAAGCTGAAACCACAGAATATTTTTACTGTTTTACTTGATCAAATAATTGATTCAACTTTTCTTTCCCTTTTGTGACAGAACAAACGTAGGGTTTTGTATGTTTGGTTGTCCGTTGATGTGATTTAATGTGACAGTGTGTGATGACCTGTACAGGTGGGCTGAGTCAGGACCAGAGACTGGAGGCGCTGTCAAAACTGAAGCAGTATCAGTGCAGGGTGCTCATCTCCACTGACCTGGTGAGACGCACACACGTCTCGAATCACACCTCTTTTTCATACGACGACTCAACACTCGCATTATCTGCATGTGTCTCCTGGAGGTTTTACACCAGGGATCTGTGATTTAATCCAGGTTGTTTTCCCTCCCATCAGACTTCCAGAGGTATAGACGCAGAGAAAGTCAACTTGGTGATAAACCTCGATGTACCACAGGACTGGGAAACCTACATGCACAGAATCGGACGGGCGGGACGCTTTGGTTAGTATCAAATACTGCCAGAACTCAGAGTAAAGTGATCCTCAGCAAACCTTATCCAGTGTGCATATTATATTTTCGAAAAAGCCAGTTCAGTGTTTCAGTGTTTGTGTGTGTCATCTTGAAAACAGAGTTTCCACACTGTCTGTGTGCATGAGTTTGTGTACCTGCCATTCCCAGAAATACAACTCACACACCCTTCTCCTTCCCTTCCCCTTTACGTGAATCGGTTCTTATCTGGATTACATCTCGTTTATAGGCACTCAGGGTCTGGCTGTGACCTACTGTTGCCATGGAGAAGAGGAAAACAAGATGATGTCAATTGCGCAGAAATGCGGCCTGCATTTGTCCGCATTGCCGTGTAAGTCTCTTAGTTTTCTTGTCCTTAATTGTAAGATGATAACAATAGAATATTAATGTGGGAAAGTCCTTCCACCCTCATCCATCTTCTGTCCTTGTAGCCACCATAGAGCCTGGGTTGATGGATGAGCCGTGTGACTGGGATGTCTGCACCGAAGCTTCCTCTCCGGCCTCCTTATCCCAGCTCGTCTCCCGGGCGGAGAAGAAGAGGCGTCCCAAGGCTGAAATCCACACTGCCTCCATCACGGATCAAACTGTAGAGCAGAGTGGAGCGACAGAGAAGAGCCACCCAGCGCAAAGGAAAGGAGGACACAGTGAAGGGAATGCTGGGAAAGTGCCTCCTGCTCGTTCTGCTCAGGCCGAACTGACTCGTAAACAGCTGCAGGAGGCTCTGCCCAAGATCCCCCCTCTCAGCTCGTTCAAGAGTTGCGGGTCACGGTTTATGACCTTTGAGGAAGCTGAGCAGGACTTCCACAGCTTCATTACCACAGGACTGGGGAGATCAGTGGAGATCATCAGGGAGTTCAGAGGTAAAGATGGAGATGGTCTCAGTGATCAGAATGGGTATAGAGAGTCCTTCACACTAAATGATGACGGAACTCAAACCGTGACGCAACATGGAGATGATGAGGAGTCCAGTTGCTCGCCTCCAAGGTCAGCGTCTGGTTCTTCAAGCTCCCAGTCGGACATGGAGATCCAGCAGGACGACGAGACGCCGAGAAGAGAGCACAGAGAAGTGATGCAACCTCAGCCTGATGCAAGAAACACACCATCTGTGCCAAAACTAAAATCAAGTCCCAAAGATTACACCATCTGTGCACCTGATACACGTCACCAGACAAGATCCGAATCAAACGGTAGAGCTTCGTCTCAGCAGCCCGAGAAGCGATCAAAGATGGAAACCAGTCAGGCCACATGGGTCAGGCCACAGGCTCACAGAGCTGGACCCCGCAAGGTGAAAGAGGAGAACAAGAGGCTCTCGGAAAAGAACAGAGAGCGAAAGAGGGACATGGATGAAGGACAAGGAGATGAAGAAGAAGACGAGGAGGAGCAACGTGCTGAAGTTTACTGGAGAGCCTGCTACAGAGCCTGGAACCATTACTACGCCTCAATGTCCTCCTCTCAGGGGCAAAGCTACTACAGTGTCGCTCCCAACTGGATGGCAGCTTATCGTATGAACGCTGTCTACATGGAAGAACTCATGAAGCAGTGACTTTTCATTCTCAGGTAATGGCACAAAGCCAGAAACACAATGACTCACTGTATATAACATCTGTAAAGGATATAGCTACAGGTTTTTTGTTTTTTTTTTTGCATTTCTGTTCACAATGCATTTAATAGTTTTTTTCTTTCGGGCAGGTGTGTGTGTGTGTGTGTGTGTGTATTTTTTTGCTAATTCATACTGATCACTGTTACGTCACAATTATTTTGTTAATAAATGTCCAGTGTTTCAAGCTACGAAGTCGTCTGATTTGTTTGTAGCACGAGAACACGACAACATGTGCTCATGAAGTGAACAAGGTGTTTTCAGGTTTCCCATTGAACCTGATGGTTGTGGGGGGTAGGGTGGGGGGGCGGGGTGAAGGAGGAGGCTAATCTCTTCAGTGGGCCACAGCAAGGTCAGAGAACTTCACCTGCTCCTGATTACAGGCTAATCAGCCGCCGCCTGCCGTTCACCCAATCAGCGCCGAGCCAAACGAAAGAAAAGCATCCTTGAATAAATGAATTCAAACCCACTTCATCTAATTTGTACCATGTGTATGTCAAATCCTCATCATGCATCAGAGGAGACTTCTCAGCTGCAGACACACCGACACAGACTCGAGTGTTAAACAGTTTGTCTGGACAGAGAGAAGAAACGATGGACGTTAACGTTTCGCACAACGAAACAGCCGCACACCAGGAGTCAGGGTTGAACACCTTGTTTCTCCTGTTCAACTGCACCGTCCTCACCCTCACGCTGCTGCTGGGTTTGCCAGGCAACCTGTGGGTGTGCTGGGTTGTTTTCAGAACCAAGACCCTCCAGACCTGCAACAACGCGCTGCTGGTCAGCCTGGCCGGCAGTGACCTGCTCAAGTGCTCCGTGGACACGCCGCTGCTGCTCTTCTCCTTCCTGAGCTATGGGCGGGACAACCAGCTGTCGGTGACCGTCTGCACCCTGCAGCAGTTCACCTTTGCCCTGTGCAGCTGCGTCCAGCTGCTCACGCTGGTCAGCATCAGTGTGGAGCGCTTCCACGCCATCGCCTTCCCGTTCCAGACGGACAGGAGGAAAGCGAGGGTCCGCCTCTGGATCCTGTCCATCTGGGCGTGTGGTCTCGTCTTGGCCGTCATCTCCCTGAACCTCTCAGAGAAAACGCTGTTCTACATGCTCTGTCGTCCACACATGGTGGGGCTCGGCGAGGAGCGTCCGCAGTACTCGGACCCGTTCGGACCGTATGTGCTGGTGCCGGTTTGGGGATTGTGCACGACTTTGATCGTCATCCACTACGTCCGGATATTTAAAGTTGTACGAGAGCACAGAAAGAAAGTGTTCAACAGCGGGGTTCAGCTGAGGCCCACGGTGTCAGAGCACGTGTGGGCCTGGGTGAGTGTCCCCACCTCAGCACCACGGACAGCGCCTCATGGACTTCCTGTGAGCCCGCGGCCGAGCCGCAGGACGGTGCTGCTGGTGGACGAGGCCCGCGAAGGCGCCACGGGGGGGAGGCCCCCGGAGATTGTCGGGGCCGTGTGTCTGATGACACCCGGGGCCAGGGAGCGAGGGAAGAAACAGATGGAGGGGAGGGTGGCTCAGCGTTTCGGTTACATCATCATCGCCTTCACGCTCCTCTGGGTCCCCATGGTGGTTATTCTGCTGGTCAACGTCATCTCGGCGAACGACACGGACAGAGTGAGTGTCCCAGGTTGTTGTTGTTGTTGTTGTTGTTCACACAATGTTACTACAAAAAAAAACATTTAGAGAAAGAATCGAGTCAATAACCAAATATAAGAATAAAAATGTCTCAACAAAAACCTTTTAAAAACATAAAGTTCATTGTAAAATGACGATTGCGTTTCACAGCTTCGTCTATAACCCGATAAAGATGCACTGCAGGGGAAGCTCGTTCAGATTTATACAGCGACAGGCTTTTTTGATCCATTTATAAAAGTTTAATTTGCATTTTGTGTCCTTTTGTGTCTTTACAAACTGAATCTCTTGACTTTGACAAAAGTCATTAGAGTTTGTGGCTTCGGTTCCTGAATATTCACCTTATTCTCACTCGTTAAAACTTCATGAATTATATACATATACACACACACTCACACACGTATGTATATATGTGTGTGTGTGTATATGTATGTATATATATATATTTACAGTTCTACTAAATGCAGCAGCTGCTGTGCAACTGAATTGGCACTGTGTGTTTCCCACAGTTACTGATGGAGCTGGAGACGTCGGCCATCGTGCTGACCTGCATGCAGGCCGCCGTGGATCCACTCATCTACACATTAGTGACCAGACAGTTTCGCTCTGAAGTCAGCAAGATCCTCTCCTCCGTCCCAGGATGTCCACTAACACGGAGAACCTGAGGGACACATGGTCAGGACACATGGCCGGGACCGCACCACTGGGAAATTGTGAAACACCAGTGAACCAGTGAAGTGCACCCGTTGTGTTTACATGCAAAGTGAGTCAGGCGAGGCAGCATGAAGAAGACAACGCACAGATTCAGCATTTGTGGCAGATATAGATGTTTTATCAGGCGTTTTTCACAGTCGGGACACAAGACAAGGTCATACATAATATCCAGCACCTGACAAAATACGCACAGCAGGAGTCTCAACGACGACAGGTGGCACCGGAGGGCAAAGCAAAGAGTGAGAAGTGAAAGTGACTGATTCCAGAAGTAGAGACAATCAAAGGAGCGAGCGAGCGAGAGAGAGAGAGAGAGAGAGAGAGAGAGAGAGAGAGAGACACAATCACAAAGAAAAGACGAGACCACCTCAGTGTCTGTGACGAGAGATGCGAATCCTTTGACACTTGGAGCAGAAATATTCCTACACAATAAATCAAGCCGTGTCGCTTGACACAAAACGACCCGCGCTGAAACAGAGAAGCAGGAAGTCAATCACCTTTAATCAACCCCCCCCCCAACAATAGATCCATAAACAAACAAATGAATCAATAAATTAAAAAAAACAGGGAGCCTCACTTCTGCCGTTTCCTACGTCCGACATTTTTCATCTTTAAATGTTGCATTGATGTTGTGAATAAATAAAGTCACTGTCTTGAGCCCAGTTTCCAAACTGCACTGAGAAAAACAAGCTGTGTGCTCGTCGTCGTCGTCGTCGTCGTCGTCGTCGTCGTCGTCGTCGTCGTCGTTGTGGTGTTGTTCGCTCCAGGCACAGTCTGAATGGATGTAGGCAGCTGCTGTCGCTGTGCACACAACCCAGTGAGCAGCAGTCAGTCTACACTACGTCACCACTACACAGACACCGGTAAGTAAAACACAACCTGTTCCAGCTCTGAGGAGCATTTTTGGCTTCTGGCTTTGGGCTGATGTTAATGCACAGCGGAGGAGGAGGAGGAGGAGGAGGAGGCTGTGATGTGGTGTGGTACCACTTTGCTTTGTTGCTTTGTCGATGATGCATCATGATTTTGTGTGTGTGTGTGTAAGTGTCTCCATCGTAAAATGATTAAACGTGTTGTGTTAATAATCACAATCCACGTGGCTGCTGGTTTAACAGCTGTTTTAAATCACCGTCGACCTGTGTGTGGAATCAAAGCCTCATCATGTGACCAGGTGCAGACGGCGCCGTCTGCGGAGCCGCTGGACTCTGAGTGACATTAGAGATGAAAAGGGGCCAACAAAGAAAAGGTCATCGTCCAAAGGTCAACTTTGACGGGGTTTGGTGATGGTGAAGTCAGAGGGTGGAAAAGCTCCTCCATCGCTCCTCCCCACCGCCACCCCCCCACCCACCTGTGTCTCTGTGATCACCGTGGCGACAGCCTCGCCTCCTTTAGGGTTCTCCAGAGAATAACGTGAAACAGAATCATTTGAAACACCAAGAAAGACAAAAAGTACAAACACCGAGTTTCCTAACCACATAGAGTACAACAAACCCGACAGCTGGGAGAAATGCCCGCTGAGTGTGGGGAAGAAAAAACACTGACAGCTATAAAGACTACTGAAAGCATACTGTTGTTCACACAGGAGGTCGGGATACAACAGGACAACAACGAGAGAGAGAGAGAGAGAGAGACAGCGAGAGCGAGAGATAAAGACAGAGTGAGGGAGAGAGAGAGAGAGAGAGAGAACGAGAGGACAGCTTCACTGGTTCTGCCAAACAATGGTCAAATATTACAAAATATTCTATGAACAATATTCACAAAGATCCCGGGTTCAGGTTCGCGTCAGAAAATCTCAGCGGTCGCCTTGTGCTTTTAACTGCGGTGGTTCAAAATGTTTGGGTTTTTGTTTTTTTTTTGTCTTTTTGTCTTTTGTTGAAGTGTAACTTGTGGAGAACGGAGTGGTTTGGGTCGGTGGGGGTTTGACAGCTCTCGTCTTGGCTCCAGCAAACAGGCACGCGTTGTGTCAAAGGCCTGGAGCTGAGGATTTCTGACACAAACGTGGGACGTGAACCCCCTTTTTCTCCCCCCAGTGGCAGCTCGTCAAATTACACCAAACGCTCAGCCACAGAGACGTCCAGAAGAACGGAGACACAGGTTTTCAATCAGCTCAGACCCACACACACACACACACACACACACACACACACACACACACACACATATACACACACAGGCACGTACCTCCTATCCAAAACATCACAAATCCTCTACCTAGCAAAAGGTCACATTCACTCACTCACTAATATGAAAGTCATTGGTGACGCCGTCACTGAGACACCCAGCAGATTTCACCTGATCTCAACTCTCTACCTGTGTGTGGAAAAATACCGGCCGCGAGAAGGAGAAACGGTTGCAGGTTTATCTACTGTTACACATCTGTATCATCGGAATGACGCACAACAGATCCGTTTTTTTTCCCCCTCATATCTCCTGCAAAAAAAAAATAAAAATAAAAATAAATAGAGTGAAAGAGTCAAACTGAGGTGAAAATAATAAAAAGGTGCTTCGTGCACAGTGACGTGTGACGACTCATCACACGTCTCCTCATCTAACTGACTCCTTACACTTTTTTTTACCCACACACACTCTCGTTCACACACACACACACACACACACACCATCCGCTAACATGAATATCTAAAAGCCATCCTCCGTCTGTACAGGTAGTCCATGTCGTTACAGTACACGACCAGCAGAGGGCAGTCTCCACCACAGCTCGACCAGGACCCCCCCCGGCGCTTCCTCCT
>JAFBJQ010000732.1:33035-48035 GCA_016785345.1 Trinectes maculatus | reverse complement strand
TATGTAGTGGCGGCACACACACCTGGCTCAGTGAGCGTATGCTAATGTATGGTAATTCAGGCTTATCGCCTGACTTAGGTTTCATTTACAGCATGGTAATGTTTGTTGACCTGAAGGTGGCGCATGTGGAGGGGTTTATAAAGAGGAGGGGGGAATATAAATGAACGCGCACACGCACACGCACACACACACACACACACACACACACACACACACGCACACACACACACACACACACACACACACACACACACACACACACACACACACACAGGCCCAGCTACTGTTTACTGTAGCATCTATAGCACATCCCAACTGGTCCCGAGCTGTTTACTGCTCCATCTCTACCTACAGCACCTCAGCTACATTTGTGCTGACACAGCACTCCCACAGGCCTCTGGGATCACCCGCCTTTATGTCCTGACATTGTGGGACTGACTGTCTCTCTCTCTGTCTCTCTCTCTGTCTCTCTCTCTGTCTCTCTCTCTCTGTCCCTGGGGGCCACAGGGCAAACAGGAGCACCTGACCGCGGCGGCGGTTGCCAGGAAGTGCGTTGGTTGGGGGGTGGAGGGGGGGTAATGGAGGGGACGTTCCGAACATGTCCTGCTCGATTGAATCTACTCCTGAGGTTCTCTGACAGATTCTCGGGGACTTTGGGAGCGAGGCCCGTCTGTGTGTGCGTTCAGGCAGAGCCGCCACGCGGCAGGCTGAAGGGTCACTGAGAGCCTGGTGGGGGGTGGGGGTGGGGGGGTGGGGGGGTCACGGGGGGGTTTCACTCACTTACACCTGCACATGCACACAATACCATGTGCAACGTTACACAGCACCGAGACACAAACAGTCTTCAGTGTCACCGAGCCACAGCTCAGCTCCGCTGGAGATGATAGCTACAGGATGCAACAGCATGTGCTGCCAGCAGGGGGATCAGAACCATAATGTCCTCAACACAGATTGGAAAATGCTCCAGATCCACTGAGCTCACACTCCAGGAAGTTCTGTTGGAAGCTCTTTTTTTTTTTTTTTAAACTTCAAAAGTAAACGTTAAAAAAAAGAATCACTGCACCCTGAATATAGAATTTGGTCACGTTTCGAGCTGCGAGACCAGATTAGGTTCAGCCTCGGGCCTGGCTTTGAACCATACGACACACACACACACACACACACACACGCACACACACACAGAGAGAAACACATATACAAATAGCTATGGAGGGGTCTCATTTTGTTTTGCACCTGTCGCTCATCTTACCAGTTGCTTTTATACGAGTTGACATTTCTGCCTAAAGGAAATGAGTCAGTTAGCTCCTCTACGGTGTGTTGCTTTATGATAACACACACACACACGCACACACACACACACACACACACACAGAGAGAGAGAGAGAGAGAGCAAAGAGACAACCAGGAGGAGCTCCTTGGAGAAAAAGCATTAAAGCAGGAAGGAAATTTGCACACACAAAAAATGGAATCTCTAAGAAGAATCCATCAGGGAGTCGATTGAAGGCAGGAACCGGAATGATGAAGAGGCTGTGGAGACATCAGGTCCTGTGACACCTCCTGCCTGCAGATACAGGATCTGCCTCTGCAGTGAAGGCATCTTAACCTCAGACTAACACCAGTCAGAGACAAAACACCTCCCGCCTTAAGCCTGGATTACAGAGGAGGATACTGATGGTTTTGGAAGGACAGCGTGACCCTTGACCCCTCAGTTAGTCCCCATGTCCACTTCCCTCCATCTCCCTGTCTGGTCTCTCCTCTGGCAAAGTGCAAACGACGTTATTGATTGTCAGGAAGAGGAAAACACTTTTTGACTCCAACTGTCCCAGGAAAGCGAAAACAGACACTTTGTGTTTGTGTTTGTGTTTGTGTTTGTGTTTGTGTTTGTGTTTGTGTTTGTGTTGTGTTTCCTCCGTCTCAGTCATCGAACCCGACTTGATTCTCAATCCGAGTTACAGAAATCCTCAAAGGACTTGATCACCTTATGCAAATAAGCCAGAGAGCAGCCCGTGTCGACTGGACACTCCATAAAACCAGATTACAGAGAGAGAGAGAGACAGAACGGGTCCACGTCTCAGCAGTGTCCTCCTCCCGTATCTGTCCTTTGCGCAGTGAGACAGATCGGGGACTGTCTCTCCTGCACCACCCAGATGGATGGATAATTGTGGTGGGAGCCCCGGACGGCAAACAATTAGACCCGAACGAAGATGGATGTGGATGGGACAGAGCACGTCAGGAAGTGTGTGTGTGTGTGTGTGTGTGTGTGTGTGTGTGTGTGTGTGTGATCAACACAACCCTTATTCAATGAAATGATCCGAGGATGAATCTGTGACCTTTGACCAGGTGCAGGTCGTACATACCAAGCAGGTGATGTTTTGTTCCAGTAAAGGAGCAGTCAGTCAGACTTGTTATTTGATGTCTGAGAGGGTCATGTGTCCGTCATGTGTCCGTCATGTGACAGTCTATGTTACGGAATGAGGCGAGGGTACAGGAGTATAATGTCTCGCTGTAGTGATTAGCAGATGAGCGTGCTCCTATAATGGCTCCATCATGCACCGATTACACCGCGGATTCCACCTTTACACCGCGATACATCATTATTATATTGTCAACGACAGGAAAACCGACAGTCACCATGGAAAACCAGGAAAAGTCAGGGAATGTGTGTATAAAAGTTCATGCTGATCGATCCAATAGTGATATGATATTTGATATGTGACGCTATGAGACAGAGCACATGACTTCTACCTTCTGCAGAGTGGGAAGAGACAGAGAGGAAAGACTGTTGGTTACGGAGCAGATGGGATGTGAAATAAAAAAACAGCACAATATGTATTTCCAGACAGCCTCTGCTGTTTTTAAACACCCGCGCTTAAACGCTGAGCAACACTTAATCCCGCGCTCTAATTAAAGACGCCGAGCGGTGCACAGATTGCAGCTCCCAGACGTTCCCCAACATCCCGTTTCTAAACCTCCAGCGCGGTCATCCCAAGGATCAGATGCTCTCCCAAGGATCAAGGTGTCGGGCTGGAATATTCCTACAGAGAAGGTAATAAAGTGTTTGAGTCATGCAATCTCTGTCCGGGACCTGCAGGTGCTGGAGCAAACAGCTGACCTCACTGCAGACAAAGCAGGGAGGCGTTCCATCGCCTCTGGGAGTCATTTAGTGGCGGTTAATGACGACAGCGGCGTCACGCTGCGCTGGGCGCCCGCTGCTCCTGGAGGTGTTTCTGTCGGGTAGCGAGCGGAGTGGAACGCCGCACCGGCCTGCAGCTCAGGCCCGGAACGACAACAACAACACATACAAAACATCAAGGTGGACGCAGACACACACACACACACACACACACACACACACACACACACACACACCGTCCTTCCAGCTCGCACCTCATCTGCGTAAGAGCTATTTCAGGAAAGAACGTTAGGACGTTAGGACACACGTCGCCTCCAGCTAACCCCCCCTAACCCCCCCCCCCCGCCGCCCGCTCTCCCCCCCCGCCCCCCCCCCCCCCGGTGGCCTCGGTCGTCACTGCTCCTCTCCTCTCTCCCTTCCCTGCCAACTCTCCACATCTCATCACCTCCAACAGGTTTTCAATCAGGATAATTTTTCCCAACAATATCCCAACGCTTTTTCACCCCCCCCACACCCCCCCGTCTGCATCTCGTCTCCTCTCCACACGCACTGCGGCGCCTTACACCGCGAGTCTTCCTCGGCAGACGAGGTTACGGTTAGTTAAGACTGGGCGGCGGGACTCTGCGGCCAGAGAGCGCGTGCAGAGATGGATGGCAGTAATCACACAGCGGGTCAGACGAGGGGTTAAGGAAAGGATGGATGAAGGAATAAGGGAGAGGAGTGGTAAAAGCCTTACAGGGCGACGTGTGAATGAGAGCGATGAGAGGGAGACAATGTGTGTCAGTGTGTGTGCGATCCAAACACACACACACACACACACACACACGCGGTTACAGATACCTGAGGGGAACTACGACCATCAGCCCAGATTTGTCCGGGCGCCAGGTGACGGCGTTGAACCGGACAGACTTTCATGGCATTCAGAAGCAAGAGAAAGTTTCCTCAGAGGTCAGGTAGGTCAGATCAGCCCGTTTCCACCGGGGACCCGAGCCACCTGCACCAAATACTGACAATCTGCTGACTCATCACGAGACGCCGCTAAACTGCAGAAACGACTCTCTCCCACTCTCTAACTGATTGATGCTTTGCATAATCAATCACCAATCACATGCTGCAACACCCACCACCACGTTCAACCTCAACCTACTGTGAACGCAGTAATTAAAAGTACAATATAAATATTCAATATCAAATAAAAACAAGTCAATACCTATGTCAATACATTAGATTTTTCTCTTTATCCACTTATCAACACAGTATTTGATAAAAACAAATAAACAATATTTGCTTTTGTATCTATACCACCTAAACTCTATATTACATACATATCTCTGCACCATTTCCCAGATAACCTCCAGAAAATGTTTTATGTTGACAATCACAATACCGCAGCAACGTTGACCTTTGACATTTTATGGCCAAAAAAAATGCATTTTGTGAGGTCACAGTGACCTTCACTACTTATTTGTGCCAAACGCATTGTAATCCCCTGAAGGTGATCCGGATGTATTGTGCTCACGGGAAAAAACTATTTTAATTGAGGTCAGACTGACCTTGACCTCTGACCCACATAACCAGTTACTCTTTGTGTCCAAATGACCATATGGGTCAAAAATGAGGCTATAGAGAGAGAGAGAGAGAGACAGAGAGAGAGAATTTTTTTTTTCATGCTGCACTCGCTCTTTGCGTCATCTAAACTTCCTGTTTGTTTCTTGATGGATGCCTTGCTGTTTGTATCGCGACCTGTTCTTCATGCAGATCAGCCGGCGACAGGCAGAGGAAAGTTTCTGCCTGGGCTCAGATAACTTTGGAGATGATCGGCGAGGCTGCACACACACGTCAGTGTTGTCTGACTCCGGCTGACGCGCGGTGATTTATGCCGTGCAGAGGGAAAATGGAAAGGTCAGGGTTTAGGTTTGCACGTCGAGGGACGGGGGCCATTAAAGAGCGCTGCTATTCACTGAATATGTATCTCTCTCACTGACTCGCCCTGTTAATGTGAATATACAGTAGGGGAATATACATTATCCACACATCATCATTAGTCTTTGGGAAGATGTGGACCCCTGTGACGTGCCTTCGTCCTGGGGGAGAGAAACGTCACAGCTCCCCCCTCTAAGCTGGAGGTCTGGAGGTCCGACTGAACCTCTGTGCCTCAGCTGAAGGTAAATAAAAACCGTATTCACCTGTACCTTCTGCGCCCGCCGCTTATCTGCTCTCTGGTTCTGGTGGTAGATGCGGCTAAAGTTGGAGACGATGACGGGAACAGGCAGGGCAATTACCAGCACTCCGCTCAGAGAGCAGATTGAACCAAAGATCTTCCCGGCAATCGTCTTGGGAACCATGTCTCCGTACCTGAGGGAGGTAACAGGGAGAGGAGTTTCAATAAGACATTAATACAATCTGTCTGTGGGAACGTCTCATTGGAGGTCATTCACGTCTCTCTCTCACACACACACACACACACACACGTCGATTCATTTCTCTGTTACGACGCTTTCATCTTTCCTTTTAGGCTCTTTCACGCCGCGTGTCTTCATCCTCACCGGAATGAAGCTCGACCTGCAGAATTCCACCCCGGCAGAGGAAGAGGCTACGAGCGAAGCTAAGTGGAACAGTTGAGTCCACAGACTCGTTCACCGGGAGCAGATACTATTAACCTTCGGAGAGGAGAAAGGGGATGATAGTGTGAACGCCAGCGACATTTCCCACCAGTCATGCAAGTCAAACGCTGGCGCATCTCGAGCCCAAAGATGGACAACACAATTACAATTACACAACATCAGCATCATACTGCCTTTTTTTTTTTTTTTTTTGGCCGAGGAAGAAGCCACACAGCAGGAACCGGGGCCGCACACGGAGCAGGCGGAAGACGGAGGAGGAACAATTAAAAAGCTAAAAGAGCGTGACTTAAGCTGGAGAAACAACCTTTATGTCTAATGGCGTTCATTTCTTATTCACGAGCAAGAAGAGCAGGTCATTTGTTCTTGTTTCCCACCTAAACAAGACGTTCTACTGAATTTATTCCAAGTGACTCTGAAGCCAGACTACAAATGATCCTGAAACTAACAGCCTTCACGGCATCCGGCATTATCCAGACTACTAATCCGGAAAACTCTCGTCTTACATCTTGTTTTTGTTTTTTTTGTTTTTTTGACATCCGCTCATGTGACTGTGTGTTTACTGCAGCTAAACTTTAAATACAGGACTTTTATTTTTGTACTTTTACACCATAATACTGCTTCTTAATTAGACTGAAAGATCAGAATATTTTTCTTCCAGCACCACACACACACAGTCAAACACACACACACACACACACACAGTCAAACACACACATGCACACACACTCACACACACACAGAGGAAAAACACACTATGTCTTATGTCGACATGATTTTCTGCACTTTTCTGTTGATCCTTCATAAACACTAGAAGCCAGTATGTGACAGATGGAACAACATGTTTTACATAAATACCAACAACACAACGATAGTACGACATTTGGCAGAGGCCACTTGATGCATGTGTAATATACATTAATTGTTTGTATTTTTTTAATTTTTGCAACAAAAGACTTAAAGGTTCTTTAAAAACTTGTCTTTGTCGTGTTTCACAGCAGCAAAATAATGACGCTGTTTGTGTCGACATGGAATGAAACAAATGTGAAATGTATTTTAAGTACACACGCAGTCATGCAAATATGGAAACGCTGGCATGAGGAGTTGGACAGCAGGAGCCCACAGGCTCTGCACAACTGAACAGTACTGTGAAGAAGTTTCACAATCTAATTAAGCACTTCTGTCACAGTCCGGTGAAAATGGTCAAAACACATGAACACACACTCACACACAAGCACATGCACACACGCACAAAAAAAAATCTCATTTGGTTCATATTGGGAAAGAGGTTGAGACAGTAGATGAAACCTCCTCCTCACTGGTCACAGATTTCATTGAGTGCTGTCCCAGTATGGAGCCATTTAAGTGGAGGGAGGTTTTAGGATGAGTACACACACACACACACACACACACCAGCCACTGGTCCACGGCCGTAACCCAGAGTGTACTCACACACAACATCCATCCTCTCTTCCTAGAACCTGAATGGCCTTTCTACCCAAATTAGGCAATAACAATCCTATCAGTGGTACAAAGGCCCGAGCGCCACAAAGCATTTCATCTCCTCCCCTCTCCAGAAGATGTTTCCATTAGGAGGAATAAAAAGCTAATCATATTCATCTGCAAGCCTTCTTTAATGGGATCCTATCAGATTGCCAGATAGATACTACAGTCGATTCTCCCTGCCCATTTAGTCCAGCTGGTCTGTCTGCCACGATACCATCTCTCAGCCATTATGCATAGCACTGAGATAAAGCGAGGCCCGCGCACATTAAAGGAAGAGAACGCCCTAATGAGCGGTCTGTGAGGGCGTGCGTGTGAGCGTGCGTGCACGTGATGAACGAGGTTAGACGTCATGCCCCTCCCTCCCTCCCTCCCCCCTCCCTGGATTAATGCTGAGGCTGTGTCTGTGTAGGTGGGGACTGAGGTGGAGGCAAACGTCTCCCAGGTCTGAAGATGCATAAGCAGCAAAGTGAAGTAAAGTGGTGGATGAGATATCGTCTCAGCAGGCGCACTGGTCCCAAATGTCTCTCTCTCTCTCTCCCTCTCTCTCTCCATCATCCCCTGCTCTCCCCACTCGCACATACCACACTCACACACAGCCATTATGCTCTGTATGTGTTTCCTCGCAAACAAACACCGACACATACACACACACACAGGTCAGGTGGTGGGGTCAGTCGTCGGTCAGGGTTGTCACATCCCATCACAGAAGAGCCAGATCGCCGTGGGTTACATTAATAAAGTCCGGGGAGGACAGATGGAAGGTTAGCGAGTCGGGCTGACGACTGAGTGCTGTTGTGAGGGTACGGGTGATGGATGGGCCGATCGGAGATGCTCTGAGGGCTGACACACACCGATTTGTGTTCATGGCAGGTCATGTCTGGTCCCGGAGAGAACAGCGCTTCCCCCGAAACTTTCTGCCAGTAGAAGAAAAACTAAACTCTAAAACTATATATATATATATATATTATATACACATACATGCATACATACATATGTCATGTTGTGCTATATCTATAGTACATATGCACAACATGATGATGCTCTGTAATGCATTTCCTTCAGCTGCCTCCACAGTTTTCCCATTGACCATACTCAGTGCAGAAACATGTTGGACCGACTCTTGTTCTGCTGTGGTTTTACTAAAAGCCACCTGCACAACAAACCATAAATATCGATAGCAGAGGATTTGTTTTCACTCACTGGATCATAAACCTGCTTTTATGTAGGTGTGGCACATTTGTAATGCCATATTTATTGATACGGTGAGTTCCGCGCAGGAGAACCGTGCACTGAAAAAAAGGGAAAGGGGGGGCAGGACAGAGAGAGAGAGAGAGTATGAAGTATTCAGGGTTGGGTCTCCATTTACCGACCAAGTCCTGTGGGACTGTTCTACTGTTCCGTTAAGACACAGTGTTTGCGTTTGGATGGAAATACCTGGCGCTGAATTGACTTAAATCACCTCCTGGAGGTGTTAGCACATCGAGTGTTAGCAGTTTGTGTGTCTGCTGTGTATGTGACACATATACAGTATGTACAGTTTACAGTTTCAGGCTCTAATGAGCAGGCTCGCACCTTTCAGCACCACGGAGAGCGACTACAGCTCCTGTCAATAGCAACTGTTCAAACAGAGTTTAAACATCTGATTCACTATATTTTCTATGTACTTTCTCAACTACCTTGGAAACAACCATTGTAAGTGTCTTTGGAATTAATAAAAAATGACTTTAAAATGAATTTAATAATTGGCCGTTGCATCTATGTGTTCTTATAATTCCATGAATATACACAAATGTAGCAACTTTATCCTTTTTATTTTACAGGGTCAGAAAAACATCAGTCATTCCTCTGAAAAAGTCTAATGCACAGTGCTCTGGTTAAGGTTATAGAAAGTAAAGTTATTTAAGCACATTTAAAAATACATCACTAGGATCAGTGGCCATAACTGATGATGCCCCATATAACTATCCATAAGTAGTCCACCGGTTCCTTTTTTATTGGAAACCTGTCACAGCCCGATGGAGCGAAGCTCTTTTAGATTCAGCAGAGTGAGAGATTGTCTCTCCGGGCCTCTAACCCTCAACCATTCATCCACCTGTACTCTCATCTGACATTTCATGGCCAGTCACTCAAATGGAAGAAACTCTGATGACACGTTGCTCTTAATGGATCGAACAACCGTCGAAAACCGCCGCCACGAAACATAAAAAAAGAAGGTGGAGTAACAACAGGCAGCGAGACGCATCGGTTGATGGACAAAGAATATGTATACATATATATCTATCTGTCTATATATATATATATATATATATATATAGATAGATAGATAGATAGATAGATAGATAGATAGATAGATAGATAGATAGATAGATAGATAGATAGATAGATAGATAGATAGATAGATAGATATCAACACAGACGTCAATGCTGGTTGTTAGCCTGATTTCCTCCCTTAAGCTCCACCAGCCATAAAGTGACGAGCTTCATCAAAACTGCTTTTACAAAAAATAAGTTTAAATGCTGCAGACAAAAAATATCACAGCTGAAATCCAACTCCTTCGTCTTGGAGCCGCACGATGAGACATATAGGGTGATTTCCTCACTTGCATTCGTCAAACGATGAGGAGGGAGATGGGAGAAAGAAACACACACAGATAAGTTGATAAAGTGAAGGTCATTACTCTTTCACTGCGCTGCACTCGGAGGAAAGGTCGTGATCATCACTCACTTCCCAACCAATTGCACCGTGAATCACACAGAGGAATCGCCGCCACCGCCACCGCCACCGCCGCCGCCGCCGCCACCGCTCTCTAGCACACATCCACTTTTACAATATTATGACCTGTATGCACCAATCTCCAAATGACTGGTATCAATACACACACACCGGGTTTCAGCCAGCACCAATCTGAACCCAGTCTTACTCTATTAACCCGAACGCCTCACTGCACGGACGAGAACCCGGATTATTCTTAAAGGACCTTGTGACCCAGCAAGCGTAAAATACCACAAATTTGCTGACCCCACCCGTTTTTTTTTTTTTTTTAGCTCTCGCCATGCTGCGTTAGCTCTTCTTAAAACATCTATCAGTTCACTGCCAACACATGACAGGGTCCTGGGACAAAGACGTAAATATTGAGTAAACTAGCATTTTTTGTCACAATCGGCCCCAGGGACGTTGATCCCTGCAGATGTTTCACACAAAACAAATGCTAACGTTGCTCAATATCAATCATGTTGAAAGTATAAATAAAAGAAACATATATTCTGTTTTCGTTATTTGCGCTGATAAACAAGTCAACCTGGGATGAGCACGTGCTCGTGCCGTGGAATCTCCATCACCTTGAAGATTGGACACGTATGTTATTGTCCAGATTTGTCCCACTGTGCGGCGTGAAGACACTTACTTCCTAGAATGTCAGTGACTAATAGCCAGGGACATTTATTAGCTTTGAATTGTGTGTGAGTGTGCGTGTGTGTATGTGTCTGTGCACGCATACGCCCTGTCTTTGCAATTAGCAATTACCAGACTGCTACCAACAGAACGCCTCAGTGACTTTACTTTCAGGAAGTGCCAACACAATTACCAGAAGAGAAGTGAGCATAAAAACATTTAAATATGAATTACATCTGAGATAAGAAATTCCCCACAGCTCGCACTGCTCTGAGTGTCTGCATCCTGCCCCAATCACAGGGACCAAAAAAAAACGTTTACCGTTTACCATTAAAACCATTAACATATTTATGCATCTGCCTATGTGCATATACATAGTTAAAGACATGGTAATTTTCAATGTGTGTGAGAGTGGGTATATATGCAGCCCTGATAATAAGCATATCTCTACAAGAGCTGAAACTCTTTCCAGCCCTGGAGGGCTGATGTATAGATAAAACCAGTAATGAGTGTTGGTAATTGAAATCGCAACCCATCTATCTCGGTGAGCCGGTGTGGCGAAGGAAGAGCGAGGCGTTGGAGAGAGGTTGAGGAGCTGGAGCATCGTTACCTTGATATGTGGTTTAATTAAGATGCTGATAACAAGAATTATCAGCAGCTGGTCGGAACAAGAATCGCTGGAGGAATATTTGATTTCACAGACCGATCTCTTTCCTCCAGTGCCACACGACAACCGCACACACAGTTTCTGGATCGTACGCGAAGCGCTCAGGTGAGACAGCTACAACAAGCACGCGGCATGTGCCCGGTGGTGTGTGACGTTACAGTCAGCAGTTTCCGCAGCCGGATGAGGATTATGTTCAGCCATGCCAGCGCCACGGATCCGAGGACGGAAACGATGGTCCGCGGGTCAGTTCACCATATCTGAACTATCCAGAAATAACCTGCGCTACACAGGTTAGGCTTTTAATATTTTTAATCTTACACAAACATTCACGGTCCCCAGAGGATGAAACCTATTATCTTGTGTTAACACCATTAGGTGTCTTTCATTTAAAACGCATGCCTATATTTAATGTTACGAGCTAATTATCAAATTTAAGCAGCTGAAAACCACACACACACACACACACACACACACACACACACACACACAATAAATACATTAAAAAAATAAATACATTAAATAAATAAATAAATAAAGTGTTAGTTTGTAAAACTAAGCTGAGCTGATCAAACCTAATAAACGGATTAATTACACTCTCTCTCCCCCCCTCATTTACCAGGCATGAAGTCTAACCCCCCTTGAAAGT
The DNA here is from genome assembly GCA_016785345.1 of Trinectes maculatus. Classification (NCBI taxonomy): domain Eukaryota; kingdom Metazoa; phylum Chordata; class Actinopteri; order Pleuronectiformes; family Achiridae; genus Trinectes; species Trinectes maculatus. Next base: position 36,071 of record JAFBJQ010000732.1, on the reverse strand, counting down.
ATAATTAGTTCTGCTTCGTCCTCGCCGACGTCACGTCAGTCAGTTAGTTAGTTAGCAACATTAAATGTGTTCCTGCTGCAAGGCTCAAAGGTCCGACGCATCAGTTGCGGTTGAATATTAACACAGAAATGGAGGCATGGACAGTAAACACAGCAAATCATCAAGCATCCAGGTCAATGGAACAGGTACTGGTCGTAATTCTATCCAGCGCAGCTTTGATCCAGCTGTAATCGAACCCGTCTGCTTCCTCTAGATGTGTTTGTTTAACACACGGCCCCCGTTCACTGCAGACCGGCCATGACCTCCCTGTGCTTGACCCCTGCTGGAGCTAATGTCCAGAGATGAAAAGAAGAGCGGCTGTGCGGAGCGATAAGGCTGAAGCTGAGAGGAAGGGGATGAGAAAAGGTCAGGGGCCAGAGCTCGGGGGTCATCTCCCCTCACAGCGGTGTGGTGACCCCGACGGCTGTTCCCTGCACAGATCTCACACAGGGATCAAAGGGAAGCAGAGACAGAAAAGGAAAAAAGGGGAATACATTAAGGGAAAGAGGATGGGAATAGATGTGGAAGAAGAGATGAGAGGGGAACAAACGGAGGTGTGGCAGGTGAGAAGGGGGAGTGAGTGTGTGTGTGTGTGTCTGGGGGGGGTGCAGGGTGACCCCTGCAGAGACAAACAACAAGTGAGACAGAGGGAAGACAAATTAAAGATGGGCTGATAAAGATAAATTGATAGAGAATAGTAAAGCACATTTCAGGACATCAGATCGATCGCATCTGTTTGACCTGCCGGGACGTGTGTGTGTGCGTCGGAATCTCAGGAGCGCGTTCATATGTCTGTGGATTGTTTGTGTGTTTGTGTGTTTGCTTTCATCTTTCATCTGTCGCACGATTAAACTCGGTGGTGACGCCTTTCTTTATTTTTCCTACAGCTTTTTCCTCACTTCCTGGTTCGGTTCTCCTCCAGACGAGATGATGCCAGATTTCCACAACGCGCTCCGGTGTCATGGTGTCAATAAGCTCCCAAATGCGCCAACAAACTCAATCTCAGCTCAGACCCCGGGGGCCCCGGGGCCGCGCTGGCGCAGCGGCTCGGCAGTGATTGACTTGACAAAAGCATCGAACTGTTGAACCCCCCTCCTCCCCCCAAACGGAGATGTGAATGAATGCAGCTTGGGCCACTGTTTGTGGAGGGCGTTCCCGTGGGAATGGTCAGGTGAAGTGTGTGTGTGTGTGTGTGTATATTCACCTCAAAGGCAGAACGCTCTCATCTATCCTCTATTATTCTCACTTCTTGGATGCAGTGTTGTCAGGCGCCCGGGTGAGCGCGGCACACGGAGCGCCATGTCAGCGTGGTTAAGAGGGCCGCGTTAACTCCAGCAACAGGTCACATGAGAGTCCGTCTACGTTACCCATTAAAAATAGAAAAACACATTTGCGGACAGGAACATTAGCATTCAGCACTCAGCACTCAGCCCATTAGGTTGGAGTGTGATTCGCACTCAGCTGGTATCTGAAAGCCACAAGTTCTCAAGTACTCGTCTTTGATCTACAGCTTTGGAACGACACAGCAGACAAGATGAAATATAGTCGTGTATCTGGAATAAAAACGTGCTTCACTTCACAGAAGAACGTCCAGAACGTTCCACTCCAGTCACCACAGTGGGTTTGATGCCGATGCGTCATCGCGCTGTGAATCAACGACGTCTCTGTCAGATTGTTTATCTGAGGCCGTGAATATTGGTCCGCTGCACTCTGAGCTTATCAGACGCCGTTTTACGCCGTGTGACTTATTGACGCCAACGTGGCTCCTTCTCGTCAGCGCGCCGCGGAACAGCGCCATCGACTGTGCTGATCTATGACCAGGTCTGATGGGGAGGCGGTCGATGCGGCTAACTAGAGCTGGCTGGTGCCTGTAAATCAGCTTTCGGACGCTCGATGCTCGTGTCGGGTCCGAGCGCTGGAGATAACAACGTGTCATGGCGAACTGACGTGTCTATCCATGGAAAGCTAACAGGGTAAAACTGAAAGGAATGAACTCTGTCACATACCACGCGCGAAAAAGAGCATCTAAGCAGCAGTGTTCCCCCAAAACCACCTGTGGCAGCAGACTGTGCTTTTCCTTATTACTGTGATAAAAAAAAAAAGTTAAAATGTCAAAAGTCCATATTAAAAGTCTCAAATACGGAGTTAGACAAATGTCAACACATTTTGTATTATCGCACGGCGGATGTTTTCCTCCTCTGAGTTTGTTTCTCATCTGTTCACACAGCTTTTACAGAGAAAGCCTGAGCAGCAATTTCCCCCGAACAACAAGCAGTTTGAGCTGAATTATGTTTTTCTTTTTTTTTTTAATTAATTAATTTAATACTGTGACTCATCCAAAGCCACTTTATATCTGTGTCCCAGAATAAAAACTCAGAGCTGGAAATTACCAACAGTCGACCCGTCAGTATGGATCAGTGGTAGTGGATGAAGGTAGCTGTCTGTGTGCGTGTGCGTGTGTGTGTGCGTGTGCATGTGTGTGTGTGTGTGTGTGCGTGCGCGCATAGTAGTGAGGAAAACTAGGCTGCAAAAGAAACTAGGCCATCGTTGAGACTCCAGAGAGGTGTCTCCAGCCCAGCCTCCTGTCCTATTTCACCGCCTGGCGAGACTGGTGTGTGTGTGTGTGTGTGTGTGTGTGTGAGAGAGAGAGAGAGAGAGAGCGAGATTCAGGGGGTGCACCCCGGGCGATAACAGGTGAGCTCCAGGGAGGCTACCTGTGGTAGAGACGAGGCCCAGTGACAGGCCTCTTGGCTGGGGTGGGACGGATGTAGCGAAGCCTCCGGGGCTCCGACCAAATGTCAGACAGTCTGTGCACACATTCAGAAAAAAAAGAAAAAAAAAAAACCCTGCTCCGAGCTTTACTGGTATTTGTCACCTGTGAGCGTGTGTGTGTGTGGGTGTGTACACATGTACACACTCTGACTCACAATGGAAAAAGATGAGCTGAACAAGGCCGTACAGATGGGGGAGGCGGGTGGGGGGGGGGGGGGGTGCGCA
>JAFBJQ010000732.1:0-30354 GCA_016785345.1 Trinectes maculatus | reverse complement strand
CAGGGGCCCGTGGCAGAGGGACGTGGCCCCTGCCTGTTATGCTCTTTGTTCAAACTCTGTGCACTGACCTTTACAAGAGCTAAATTTAACGTTGCACTTCGTTCCGTTCAAAACATTAACCTCGGTCTTAACCTTGGCAGCCGACTCTCCTCTCCTGTCCCGTCCTGTCATTCGGCCAACAGACTGAGGGGGGCGCATGTCTGCGTGAGCGTGATGTTTCTGAAAAAGGTAACCTCCATGTTGGTATCATCAAAACTTGCACCTCAGACATAAGAACACGCACAACTACACAGACACAAAACGAACACACGGCTGCGACGGCCTAACCACAGGCTGTCTGTGTGGCTGATGCTCCACTGTTTAGTTCCACGCAATTACATTCACAACAACCCAGAGCCCCTCAGGTCTCTCGCAGCCAAAAGCTGCGTTCCAATGCACAAAGCACCAGCCCAGTTCCAAAACACCCATAATTGGCCCAAATGTAATTAACTTACTGACACCATTTAAATTTGTTTTAAAATTACCTCTAGATCAGCGAGCGCTGCAGACTGACCCGTCTCAGCGCTGCGCGTTCCGGGAAGGGGACAAAAAAAAAAAAGAGACGGGGTCTCGATGGGGGAGACGGCGTGGAGACACACCGGACATTTCTGTCCTCTCTCCTTACTGCCGGAGAGGGGACCGTCCACTTTCACACTCTGACAAACACAATTAATTGGGGCAAAATGTGGTGCCCCTGGGGGCCCGGTGACTCCTGGCTCAGCGACCCCCCCCCCCCCCCCCCCCCCCCCGGCTCAGCGCCCCCCCCCCCCACCCCCGTTCCCTCCAGCATGGCTCTAGGCAATGACTGACTTGGGGCTGCGATGGTCATTCCCCCTCCGGCGAAGCCGTTTGTAGGAGAAAACACATCAACCAGAGAATAATTTCTCGCTCCCGTGGGGTTCTTTTTTTTGAGGAAAGCGTTTTTTTTAACTACCTCTGTGGAAAAGTGAAAGGCAAGGAAATACGATGGAAAAAGGAGAGATTGAATGTGGAGGAAGAAATGGGGCAGAATCTGCAGCCGCACACCGGCGGGCGCGAGGATGAAAATGAAAAACCTCGCGCTGCGTCTGCTGCAGTTTTCCGTCTTGATTAGAGCGTAATCAAGACAGAATGGGGAAACTGCAGAGGGACGCTGTGCTGAGGACACAAAAGTGCTGAAGGAAAACAGGACTTGGCAGAAAGTCATACATAAAATGCAAAAGAGTATATATATAAATATAAATATATATATACACACACACACACACACACACACACACGCATATGTATACAGCAAACAAAGTGACACAGCAAGAATGAATGTAAGCGAGAGTGGGGGGAAAAATGCAACGCAGCAAGTAAAGGAGCAGTTACGCAGTCATAAAGAAAGGAGCAGAGCTAAATTCATCATCAGGGGTGAGTGTGTTTAAACGAGTGCTGTGACTCCTACGCGGCCCTCGCTGCATATCGAACCGCATCAGGACGCCATGCAGCGGGTCGAGCGGGTCATCGGCAGGAACAGCGGCGGCTGAGAATAGCCTTGTAAGGCCTTGCCGGCTGCCAGCGTGCAGGCTGCCTGGCTGCGTGGTGTTTCGTGCAGAGCCCCAGGGGCTGATGGGAGGTGTGGGTAGGGTGTGTGTAGGCATGTGGCAGGATGAACACAAACAGACAAAGAAATAAAGTGGGAGGAGGAAACGCAGCGGCATCAAAAGGAGGCTCAACCGCAGCGGGAAGATGCGAGGACGCGGGGAACAACACATGCACACAGCATCGCCATGTTATTTGTCTGCGTCGCCATGAGGCGCCTCAGAGACACAGCTCGCTAATCCAGGAAATGACACGGTTTGGATTGAGTGGCGTTTGAATAGAAGGTGAGGAATGAAAGCGTGATGATGTCACCGCGCACGTCTAAAAATACGACAGAGTGTAATCTGCCGTGAGCAGTGTGTGTGTGTGTGTGTGGACGTACATCTTAATGACGATGACATCACCGGCCGGGACTCAACACGCAACATGAACATATAACATGTTAATCTGTGACACACAGATTATTCAACCACACAACGAGCTTTTACACTCGTAAAGTCACATACACCCGTTAACACACCTTCATGGCGCGTGATGGAAAATCTGATCAGAAATCAGCAACGTGACCTTCCCATTAGTGGATGACCCACTAATCTATCCACTATCTTCTCACCCACAGCCAGTCAATCAATCAATCAATCAACTGTCATGTCGGTCTCAGGCGATGTGATAATATGTGACTACATACGGTTCGCCACTTATTGAGGTTTTGACGTTTTGTGAGGCGGTGGTGGAAAAGGTTCATCTCATCCCTTCATTGTGTCTTACAGGCTAAAGGGGAGAGATCTCCATGACGTCCACAGATCTAACTGTGAAAACTGGACGGTTTAGTGGCCAGCTGTGTCGCAGACGTGCAACACGACGCGATCCAGAACCTCAGAACCTGCATCACCTGGATTCTGTGCCCCGAGAGGTGAAGGAGGAAAACGAGATAAGAGCTGGATCCAACCTGCTGGGACCTTTTCATGTTTAAAGAACCCCCCCCACGGCTCTGCTCCCAGGAGGTCTGCTACACACTGGAACTGGAGCCACACTGGGTTTCACTGCCACCTGTGGCCATTTCACACACACACACACACACACACCCACACACACACACACTGTGACAGTTACTGCGCCTGGCATCCTGACGACAGCTTAGAAACGAGATGCCACACTGCAACACTGCGTCATTCACATCTCCAGCTCTCGCCTCCTTAGAATTCATTATCACCTGAACAACTGTGTTACTTACTTCTCATCTCCTGTCACAACCACCCCCCCCCCCCCCCCCCCCCCCCCCCCCCCTCATCTCCTGTCACACCCCCCCCCCCCCACCCCCAACACACACACAGAGACACACACACACACACCCGATTACATTTTTACCGTGAGAGCAAAGTCGCGCTCTTATATTCCTGCCTGGCATCTTAAATTAGCCCTGACTGAGAGGACGTGAATAGCGAGGAGCGGCCTTTGAAGTGGGAACAAAGAGAATTCCTGCTCCCCTCTATCCTCCCTCTCTTTCTTCCCCTTCACCGAGAAGCTGTAATCACCGATTCCTTTTTAACTCCGCCATCCCCTGATAGGTGAATTACAGCGCTTCACCTTCTCGGGGACCTGACGGGTTGAGAACCATTAAGCTGTGGAGATCTGACTTCAGACTTTCTCCGACTCCAGCGACTCTGCCATCGCAGATCCTCGGAGGCGGAGGCGATTGCGGTTTGACAGCGAGGTCAAACGCGCCGTCTGTATTATTAACAGAATTGGATTCTACACAAACGCGCGTGAAGACAAACGGGTGCAGAGATAAGGAACAGTCCTGCAGATGCAAGATGCTCACGCCGGGAAACCTGCAGACACACTGACCTCTCTTCAGGCCTGTGGAGCCGCAGCTATTTTTAGCCTCTCAGTCCTCAGACGGCGAACTCACAACGCCCTCGCATCTCACAGAGCACGTCCCCGGGGGGGGGGCGGGCGGCGGCTTTCAGCGTGTCACCAGTTTAAAACATCCCTTTCTCCAAATCATCGCTTTAGAGAAACTGATGTTTTATTTTTGTTTGGTTATTTTTCGACAGATGTTTGTGCACCACAGAGGAAACGAGTTTATTATATGGCCAAAAGTATGCAGACACCCTGACAGACATATATGTGATGGTTCAATCTAATTCCAGAGACGAGGGTATCGATAAGCTGCCTTCTGGGAAGGCTTTAACAAGATTCGACCTGCCCCCAGTAATTTACTCCCATTTAGCCGTGATTAGCATCCAGCGGCGAGAAAGGGCTGTAACCAATGAACGCATATAAAAATGGACGGCCCACCTATAAACCTCCTCTCGCTGTGCAGAAATAAAACCAAAATATCCCTGGTGACATCTGGTGCTGTCTGAGGAGCTGGATTCTGCACAGCGGTGATTGGAGAGTGGAGCTGTGGTGTCAGGAGCTGTGGTACCACTGATCAACCTGCCTGACCAACCACTAGTCAATGTCACCTGTCACCTGGAAACCTTTATTAGACACATGCTTTGAATTTTTTTGGGGGGGGAGGGGGCGGTTGGTCAGTGTCCCACCTGACATGTGGTGGACTGCGATCATGACTCATACAGCCACCAGGGGGGGGCGGAGAAGATGTTTTGGGTTTGTTATCTATCATGTCATCCATCTTTAGAAGCAATCACTATTCAAATTATTAGAATAATCATTTTCCTAATTGTGTGCTCCATTAATAATCATTTTAATGACCTTGACCGGTTCACGGGGGCAAAGGTCACATCCAAACCGTTCAGCAGCTTCGGCATTAAAAAGCGATTCAGTGCAATACAACAATAACTTTTATTGATATGAATTTACTGATCGTCATCACCAGGTGTCTTATGCTAATAAAGTTTACGAGCTGCCTTTGACTTGCGTTAGAACGAGCTGTTTATGTCTCTTTAAATCAGAGCTCAAATTGATGTCAGGGTTTTTCATCTTCCCTTCATCCAGAGCGGGGCGAGAGCCTCCGGCCACACAGTGCTCTCTCCGCTCACTGTCCCACATTGCTGCCCAGCTCTCTTTGTGCTCGCCTGAGCCACTGTCAGTCCTCCCCTCTGTCGCGTCGCCTCGCTGTCTATTTCCGTCTGCAAACTGCACTAACGAGACGGGAGAGGGAGGCGCTGGTTGACCTTGGTTTGTGTGAGGACGATGAGGAGGTGTGCACGCCTGCTCGTACCACAGCTGAGTAAAGGCTGAGATGTTTCCTCATGGGAATCAGCGTATGCTGTCAAAGCGCATTAGCTCCACGCCTGTCTCTTTTTCAACCCCCCCGAGGGTGTCGCCATCAAACAACTATGACGATGCTGGATGTTAATATTATGAATCCAGACGGGTGGGTGGGGTGCGGGGCAATAATTTACGTACTAAACTTTTTCCTCAATCTATCCAATCAACGTTGAGACATTTCAGTAAAAATCCAAAAATGTTAATGCTGTTGCCGGGGGGAATCTTTAAATCATTACGGCTCAACCCCTGGGGACCATGAATGTTCGAACCAACTTTCACGGCAATCAATCAAACAGTCGTTATTTCTCAGACGAGACAAAGGTGACACTGTTGTACACAATCACGCCACCGCCAACAAACAGAAACTAACATCACATGGATTTGCAAATGGTCCGGAAAAGGAAATGATTTTTCTCTGCTGGGGTCAAACTTTCCTGCTGTTTTTTGCATATAGCAATAAGAATAACTTCACTGAGCAGACTGCGCCTCAGTGCTTAATGATGAACACGGTTAATTAGGCAAAAAATAAACAATGATTTAAAACCAAACAAACAAACAAAAAAAAAAAACACACACAGCCAATTAAGGCCTCATGTTTTCGTGATCTTTGGGAAAGTCAAGACTTTTTAAAAAAAAAAAAAAAGACCACATCATCAGTGAGTAAAATCAAGAAGCAGCCTAGATAAGTAGATTAACGAGCGAGAGAGGGAGAGAGAGAGAGAGAGAGCGCAGTATCGTCCTCTCAGTGGTGAAGCTGTTCTCACACACACACACACACACTGTGTGTGTCTGGGGGTCTAAAGTCCCGGTATTCACCCAATGGCAGCTCAACGCCATCTGTTTGCTATTTGCTCCTAATGTTCAATGGCAGCGTAAAGAGATTTTAGAGACACTGTTATGACGAACTTTATTATCATGACCAACGCTATAATAGCGGCAGAGTAAAAAAAAAACATCAGCCCTCGTGTTGTGCTCTGAAATGTACAGACATGTATTATGCAACAACACACACACACACACACACACAGAATTCCTTTCCAAACCCAATTAGGTTCTATATGTCTGTTTGATCCATGGAGCCGCATGGATGCAAATCCAACGCAAAGCGAAATGCTCCTCTGGAGATTACATAACACAGTGTAATGTGAACAACACCTCTCTCTCCTCCATCTTTCTCTGTCTCTTACTTTGAACTCCCAGGCGCAGTCCCTGGTATCAGACGATGCTCGAAACAGGCACAAGATTTATTCCCCCGTCTTTTACTTTGTGGCAAAGCAGACAAATTGGGGGAGAATGAATAATATGTCACTTAATCATGGAGACTGTGCTCCAACGAGAGAAAAGAAAAAAACTCTAAGGCAGAAATATCTTAAACGACCAAATGAATTCAGCTGAGGTCATCATAAATGAAATGCAGTTGGATAAGTTAATTTAGTCGAGACCTGGGAAAATACCTGCAGAGCGGGGGGGGGGGGGGGAGGGGGGGGGGGGGGGGGGGGGGGGGGGGGGGGGGGGGGGGCAAGAGAGAAAGTGAGAAGAGGGTAAAATGATCTAAAAGGCTTTTTCCTCTGTCTGCAGGAGTCGCTTCATTAAAGCCGAGGGAGTTCAGGCTGTTGATGAGTTTTATTCATCCGTTTTCTCGACAACCAGTTGAAATCTGGTTTCTGCGTACTCATATTATTATGAAACTTTTCACTTTTTTCTGAACAAATCCTCACGCCGACAGTCAGAAATCAGAAAACAGCAGCACCGCCTCCCCTTCAGAGCGCAGCTCAGAAAAAAAACTAATAACTGAGAGCTTTAGTTCCAAGAAATAAAAAGAAAATAAAGGCCACTAAACTTACAGTCAATTATTCAGCAAAACACAGAATCTGACCTTAAACTTGAAAAACTGCTGAGACGGCAAGTATTAAATATGATTAAATGAATTTATCTAAAATTCATTTATTTATTTTCTTGAACTGAACTTCCATAGGCGACATCGCTTACGGGAAAAAAGCAGCATTTTTCTCCAACTCGGCTTCAGACAAGCCGATCACTGCACACAATGGTTTTCCCATTGCTCTATAACACAACTTAAATGAGGTACTGGAAGGTGAGGAAGACAAATAATGGAAACATATTGTTCAGGAAATGTGCTACTTCGAGGCATCGGGTGAAAATAACTTCCCCATTGGAGCCACAGTTGGGCCGTTATCACCCACGAGGCACCAGAAAGAATTCCACCTTTATGTCTCATCCCGGACATCGCCAGTAAACCATTCTACCATTCGACATACCTCATTGACCTGGAATAACATTCTTCATGCTTTGAAAGATAAAGTGGGTGTACGTCACCATAAAGAAGATGTAACTGTCATTAAGGTGTCATCCGGAGACCCGGCGTACTGTATTCAAAGACATGGAGGGATTATTAGCACCACTCGCCCATCTCCTCTGGCGACCTTTTCCCATTCCCATTCCTAAAACTAACCGTGCCGCTGAATTCCCATGAATCTCATCATTGTCTAATATCATGTACTGTGTCTCAATTCGTCTCCTCGGAGGCGTCTTTCATTGACCCCTGCTACTCCCCCACTTCCAATATGCCACTCGATGAGCCGATGACCGGGCTGTGTTAAAGGTCGGCAGGGTCAATGGTCTCTCACATGCAGAAGCGCTGACGAACGTCCAGGCCGGAAACCAAGATAAAGACAGAGGAGGAGTTTGACTCTGTCATTACTCCACTAAACCATGACGCTGATGATAGCGTTTGATTGATTGACTGATTGCTATATTCATGTTTGACACCTCGGCGTCGACATGTGGCGTCTTCAAGAGGAGGAACTTCAGGATTATTTCAGAAAATGTTGCCCGTCGGCAGAAAAAAAAATCATCTCTTTTTCAACCTCGCTACTTCCATCTCAAGTATTTTCTCTCATCTCTCCTCCTCCAATATAAAAAGCCACAGCTGGCGCCGCCTGACACAGTTTGGCATTGCCAAAAAGTGTCCATTAACGTAGCGGCCCCCGCTCTGCCCGCTCTGCCCGCTGATGGATAATACCTGCTCGTGGGCATGGAAGCGCCCAGATTCATTTATAATTACTGATTTACCGATCCTCTGATCGAGTCCGACTCTGATTATGAAACAGCCTGCAGCCGCCGCCACGGCCAGCGCTCAGACGTGAGGCTCAGATGGCCGTGCTGATGTGTGCGATGGTGTGGTACTCGAATGCGTTTCTCTGTGACGAGCGCTGGCTGCCTCAGAGCTGCAGTAATGAGCCCTGTGTACAATGACAAGCTGCCTTTTTCTTTTTTACAGGAAGCAGGCCGGAGAAAGCATTAACAGCCTGCCTAGTATGCAAAGTTAAGTGTAATGGCGTCAGGCTATTTCCTGCCTCCAGCCGGGTGTTACTGGGGATGCATAGAGTGCCGTCGCTCCCTCTGGATCGGGCTAATTGCAGCATTTGTCAGCGGTTCCATTAGAGAACATTTCATTTCCACAAAGTTATTGTAATTTGCTCGCGAGGCACAAAGAAAACCACGAGTGGAAAGCTGCTCCACAAATTTCACTGTAAACAAGGGCGGAGAAGACGACGGGGACGTGAACGTGGGCTTTATAATTCTCCTTCCTAATGGACCACTGTCGCCGGAACCAGGTTTTAATTGGTCTGAGAGGGCGAGATCTTGCACACTGGACACGGGAGACACCGGGCTGGCGTACAAGTCCCTCTCCATCCCATCATCACACACACATGGAAGTACACACTCGCCAAACGCGCGCACACACACACACACACACACACACAACCCAAATGTTATGATGTGAGACGCATCCGCTGTTCTATTTTTACACCCTGCTTCCGAATCGCAGCCTTTCCTGACCGTCCACATGGAGAACATGAACCATATGCGGAGTGAGGGAGGATATAAATAGCCACGGCCACATGCACACACACACACACACACACACACACGTACAGACACCCAGCCAACACAAACACCGAGCGCTATGAATATTCAGCATGGCGAATGCATGATGCAGCTGCTGGCGGCCCACTCCAAGCATCGGTACGATGACGCCAATGTTACCACATAGCACAAACATGTTTCTATAGATGGCTGACGGCAGGTAACGTGGCAAAGACACAGCCGTCGAACCAGTGACTCACCGGTGTCTGTGTTGACGCACACACACACACACATGCAAACGTTTTTAAAATAGTCGTGGTGGTAATTAGAAATGTGTGATAGTTTATGAATGTATGATGCATATGTGACGAGCAGTAACTGATTTTCATCCTATGATGGTGCAAATAGGTGATGGGACAAAAAAAGAACCAAAGTTAAAAATCCAATTAAGAAAGTTTTGGTGCATGACACAACACTTTCAAAACAGGAAGTCAAATGATTCACCTGCGTCACACCGTTATATCCAATGTTTAATGTAAAAAAAAAAAAAGAATAACGCACCTGCACCTGAGGTCAGGCCCATCTGACCTCAGGTGCAGGCTGTCGATTGCGAGGGCAGTGGATAAGTGATGTCATTACATGCAGCGTGAAGGCCAGAATTTGACAGGTCAAACATCCCTGACCTGATTGATACCTCGACGACAACTTCATCACTTCACGTGACTTCCTGTACGTTTTATCCAGAGCAGCGTCCTTGAGAAACAGAGCGGTGACCTGTATATGTGTGATCGAATGTTGACACGTACTCCGTGTCACTGTGTTGATAAAGAGGGCAGAGTATTTGCGAGGGAAGAAAACACGGAGCTGAAAATACGCAGCAACAACACCCTCGGATGCCACATCTGGAGTCACCATGGCAACCGCTTCCCAAGAGTAAGCCTAGCTGACAATCAGATCACGCTAAAATAAACGCGCGTGCGAGCGCGTGTGTGCGTACGCTCCTGTCGCCAGAGTTTAATCTGGGCAGATTAGGCGTGTCGGTGTTTATCATGAGGATCTGATAAAAGACAACAGGATTTATTGGATTTCCACACTTCCACAGCCTGTGGAGGATTTCGTGGAAGAGTGGGGTGAGAGGGAGAGAGAGAGGACCAAAGGGTGAAAAAGAGGGTCACGGGAGAAAGAAAGAGAGAGAGAGAGAGAGAGAGAGAGAGAGAGCATGGTTTAATTAGACGGGCTATAAATAACCTGGGACCTGACATTTGAACATGGAGACCTACTGATTGTCTCTCTGTGTTTTCTCCCTGATGTTTGAACACATGCCACCATTTTTTTAAAAACCCTCCTTCTCTCTCTCTCTCTCTCTCTCGACCACTTGTCAATCCCCCTCTCCTCTCCCACACACTCGCGGACACGCCGTCCCACATGTGCACATGCTAGTCAGTCATTCCTCCACAGAACTCTTGCTGTATACGCACCAGGAGGGAGTGGAAGTGACAAATCAAAAACAGGTTTTTCGTTAGCTGTCAGCCAGAGGAATGAACACGCAGACAGACCTGGCACCCAGTATGATGTCAATACCCCGCCACATATAGCTCACTCTGACACCCAGCACCAATCTCCTGCACTGGAAAACACATCTGTCATTTCCAGTCGACACCGGAACACAAACTCCGGCGAGAGATTTTGCCGACAGGTCTATTACACTGTAAACGGAAACATTCCCTCCTCTCTCGTTCGCTCGCCGTTACCGCCACTTAGCATTTGGCGGTCGCGATCACTCTCTGTGATCCTCCTTGTCCTCGCGTCATCGGAAAACGCCCCCCATGAATCTCCGGGAAAAGTTGCTATGGGAACTCTGGTTGCGGCAACAGGAGGGATGGGCCAGGAAAAATGCTGCAGACGCTGAACGTTAATGGATGATGAGGGGGAAGGTTTCAGGAAGAGGTGGTGGGAGAAATGAATGAAAGTTTTTTTGCATGAAAAAGAAAGAGGAGGAGTGAGGAGAGAGCTGAACGGACATGAGAAGAACAGCGTATTGGAGGCGGGGACACGGAGGGTGTTCATCTCCGTCTCAGGCGAGCTACCTGATTTTCCAGCAATAAGAGCAGTCATTACTCACTAAAGACCGGCAGTAACACACCCGCACCTCCGCCCTCGCCCTGCCTCCTCGTCACGCACCCATCCATCTCTCCACCCTCCCTCGTACGGGTGGAGGTTGCTCAAACCACGCGGAGGTGGACACGTATGGACACATCCACGGAGGCGGAGCACAGGACGTTTCATCGATAGAGGAGGAGCAGGGGTGATTAGATGAGGTCACAGGAAACAGGAAACAGGAGGAAGCGTCACTGGCTTCTACTCACTCACACTATTACAACCGAAAAACAGCTATTTATTTTTATTATTTATGAAGTTTCCCTGCAAGGTAAAAAAAAAAGAGAAACAAAAACGACAGTGACTCTGAGGAATCAGCTGCGCACAACTTGTTCTTTTTTTTGGGGGTGTGCTTTTGTTGCACGTCGGAACAAATGTTTGTGTGTCCTTGTGCGACGAGTGCATGGCGACGTGCGCCTGTCGAAAAGCATTTTCTCCCCTCATTCAATAGGCTGGTAATAAGGGTTTAGTCAGCCAATATGGTGCAGGCGATAAGCACAAAGACCAATAATCCATACAAATATTAGCCCGGGTTTTAGACATGGCTCAGCTGAATGAGAGTTTCTGTCCATGTTTGTGTTGGCGGCTGTGCGTCCATTGTGCACGTCTGTTGACACTTTGTGCATTTGGACCAGAAAAAAGGATCATCTAAAAAAAACGCTTCATTAAATACCTGGCGGATTTCTCTATTTTGTGCAAACACACACACACATGGGATGTGCAAGTGTGTAAATTATTGTTTGTTTTTTTTTACTTCGGATCAGAACTCAGGTATCAGCAGATGGGAAAAGTTCTGGTACTGGAATCTTGAATTCTTGTCTGGTTAAACAGGCAGATGATACGATGAACTTCACCGACCCAAATAGCATTCGCACACAAAACCTGTGTTTTTCCTGCATCGCATCACTTTACATCATGGACGCTAAATTAAAATGAAATAAAAGTGTGATAATCAACAACAAGGCTGTGGTCAACAGCCTCTGGAACAACATTTCAAATGCTGGTATTTTCTACTTTGTGGCATGCGGACAGTTCAAACCCACTAATTTCATTATCGATCCCCTGAAAGGGAATCAATACTTTGCCTAGTTGAGGTCAATACATTTGCACCTAAAGGATGGAGAGCGTCCAGGCCTCCTCCATGATTCTTCGCAGTTCCTGTTCCCCGGGTGGCAGATTTATGAATTACACGTCAACAGTCCAGCACACGGACGAGATCAGTGCCTGAGTGTATTCACTGAGACCTGGTTCCAGGTGGACGGGCCCTGGGGGCGGGGTTTAACAGGAGCCACGACTCGGGCGGAGCAGGGAACCCGGCATCACTGTCGTTGCCAGGCGTCCGTACACAACTCTGAGTCTCAGAGCCTTTTGTTTTTCCTGTAACTTCACATATATATGTGTGTGTATATTTTGTCGTGTTCTGTTTATATCCCACTTAGTGGAAACCCTGCACAGGCAGCCACCTTAATTGCAGGCTGTGTGCAGAGATAATTGCTCTGTGACGGTGATTTTTAAACTGCGAGATTAAATCAATACGGATACCACGGAGCTTAGCGTCTACCGAGTCAGCATTTTTACTTCTTCGTTAATTATGTATAAATGTTTCTCCGGTTGTAACACTGTGTTTGACATTTCTATCTATTTAATGTATGTTTTGATGATGTCTTTTTGCAGCAAGGTGAGGAACCCAAACCAAATTATCTATAACATGGGACAATAACATTTGTCTGGAATCAGTGAGTCACTGCCAGACAACTTCAAAACTTGGGGTTTTGAAAGTCAGAGTTTCAGAGGCAGAAACTGCTTTTCAACACAAAACAGCAGAAACGTAGACGGACAGTCTGTTTTCATATATATTTGTCTATTGAAATAGAAATTACTACACTGTACCAAACCACAGCTGGAAAAAAAAACTCTGAGATTTATAAGATTTACGATTCTATCTTTCATTAGATCCAAATAATGTCGGTATATCTGACTTGCATCGCCCCAAACAGCCCAACAAAGCCCGACTTTCATTTCCCCTCATCACACAAACACAAACAAAACACAACAAAACAGACTCTGCTCTTTAAGAAAGCAAACGAAACCACAGGATCGAAAGCTGCTGTGCTCATCTGTGGCCTCCAGGTAACCACTGTGCCACTGTATTAGCCCGACCGGATCGCTCTCTGTGCCCGCTAATGGACGCACTCAGGAAGACTGGACCCTAAAGTAAGTCAGTGGAGCATAGAGGAGACACACACACAAGCACACACACAAGCGCACACATAAGCGCACGTTTCTTGGCAACTGTAGCACATTTGGGATGAAAGACTTTCTGGGTCATCGTGATGCTGTTCACTTAACAGGAGAGGATGAAGGATGTTTCAGTTTCGGGTACAGACACTGTGAAGTCAGGTCCTGGTACGTGCAGTTTGCTCCCCTCTGAGCCACTGCGGCTCCAAATCTCCATTAGCTCCCTCGCACATTAATGCACTGGCAGTGTCGTACACATTAAGACTCGGGTTGAATGCTGTCCGCTTGCTCGGCGCTGCTGCAATGAGCCATCTGAGCTAATGATTTGTTTCTATACAGAGCTTTTCTGAGGGGCGTTATTCATCGATCTTTCTGCACGGTACCGCGTGTCTGGCCCAAATATGCGATGGTGCAATCATGACTGTCAACGTGTCGGGGTGCATGACGCAGAAACTACCAGCATGCAGCAGAAAGCATGTGTCCTTTAGGACATTTTGTCCATTCAAGCCACAAACAGAGGGACAATTTAGACTCCATTTACAAGGTATTCAAACGTGTTTTCGGAAACTTTGCATCTTTGCAGGGAACTGTTTTTTAGTCCTTGAAACCAAAACAGAAATATGCAACCTCTGCGAGTGTTATCCAACATCAGTGCGTCAGCGTGTTACGTCCCTCAGTGGTCTCATCTGCCTGATGATTATGCATCCAAAGAGCACAGGAATGAAGATTCCCAGTGGGACCTGTATGTGATTTGTTGCTCTTGCACAGGGGACCTGTGCGTTCACTCACGCGCTCCCTGCCACGGAGACAGGCGTCTCTCCTGGGAAGCATCCGACAGTCATGTGACGCGAGTAAACATTCGGATGAGGCAGACTTGAACTAAACGCACTCCAGAGACAGGCGGCGAGGGGACCCGACAGCGGCTGAGTGTCGCGAGGCCCGTTTTCAAACAAACGGACACGTTGCAGCTTTTCCGATAAACAACAGGTGCGATGAATTTCAAACGCGCGTTAATTCCATTTACGGGCTTGCGTACGTTACACACAGGAGGAGCGTAGATTACCGAGGGTTCGGCCCTTCTGCCACTGCAACACGCCATCTTTGTCGTTGTCATTTCCCTGGAAATTGAGGTGAGGGTTCGGTGGTTTTCTTTCTTGCGCGTCGCAGGAAGCAGCGGCGCGGGGCCGGAGCACGGCTGAGAGAGCGCACACTGGTTGGGTTAATGCAGGTTAAATTATCGACATCACAAAGACGGAAGCCCGACTAATCAACCTGGTTGGTGCAATTTCCCATTCGCTTGGAAATGAGCAGAAGTCAAGCAGCAGCGGGGGGTGGGGGGGTGGGCGGGGGGGTGTTTGGCCCAGCGATCTGACATGTGCACATGTGTGCAGGTACATGTCTGTGTCGTGCACGTGTGCGATTGCCCGGAGGCGGCCAGGGATGAAGCTCCTGCAGGAGCTTCATGGAAAAACTATTTATTTTTATTACTGACCATAAGAAAGGACATGATTCTATATTATGGTAATAAATTGCCTCTCTTCAATAGCTCACTCAAGGGAGGAGCGATGGAGCTGAGGGCACAGCAATAAGCATGTACACACACACACACACACACACACACACACAGACTTCATACACAGACTTCATACACAGGGTTATTAGCTGAATATTCGGAGAACACTTTACAACCTGGATCGTATTTCTCTCTTACTTTTCTCCGTCAACCGTAACAGTTGTAAACATCCTCAACACTCTCAGCATCGCTGCTGACTAATGGGCACGCTGAGACATTTATGGAGCCGCCGCTAATGATTCTTGTCATCATCAATTAACCTGTTGATCGTTTCCTTGATGAATCGTTTAACAGCGTGGAGCATCAAGCATCAAAACACTCATCGCAACTTCCTGGAGCTGGCGGTCAGGTCATCAGATTTATCACTGTGGTTTAGTTGTTGAAATAGTTGTTGATTATTTTTCTGCTGATTCATTAATCAACAGTATTTTGGCCGTGACGCTGCAGGAGCAGATAAATATCATAGAGGAGAACCCAACCGGGAATTAGGTTCCTGATGTGGTGTCTGATCTCCAAAGGCAAATGTTGACCGCTACCCGCTTATTTCTCAGAGAGAGAAAAAAACAAAACAAGCAGACCTTACGTCAACCATTATTACAAGGCTTCTTCAAAATGAGTGATGATTATGGTCGTGATTGCATAACGAGGTCTCTGCAATTCACCTTGTGAGTAAAATCCTATCAGGCCTGACAGATTTACGGCCAAATCAATAAAAACAACAGCAGATTTCCCCCCGCGTGCGCACACACACGCACACACATACACACACAGATGCAGACACCAGTGTGTGTTACTATAACGCCATAAAGTTCTGCACTAAAGTCTCTTGCTAATGAATCCCATTGAAACCCGAGCACTTGTAGTTAAGCCTCATTGCCTCACACTGACAATGTTGTGAGTGTTGAAGGGCTCCCTCGTGTGCCCCCCCACCCCCTCCCCCCCTCTGCTCCTTTCTTCTCTCCCTCCCTTCCTCTTCATTCTGTCCATCTCCAGCTCCGTGAGTTATCGTCAGCGCAGACGGGGAGTCACACTGCATCATTAACCACCTCCCGCACTAGTGTCGACGCCCCGAATGGCGAGAACAAGGCCTTTATGCACGGCGGTGGCTGATGGACAGCCTAATTCTCTATTAATGGAGGCAACGCTGCCTCATTGCTCATTAAAAATGAATGGAGACAAGCTCTCTGCACTGATAATTACACATACACACACCCGGGTCCGGACGACTCACACTGACAACAGTGGGCGCTGGGAGAGACACATCCAGAGAGGTGCAGGCGGAGATGACCAGACACACAGAATAACAAGGCGTCACCAGCATATGGGAGGAATGCAGGGGTTATTTTAAAATGAGAGAGTGACAGTCGGTCGCGCTGTTGTGAGACTGTCATTTTAACAAGACATCTCGGCGCGTCACAGAACCAGAGGTCTTCTCGAGGCGGAGGAACGAGAGGAACTACGCTTATTGTCAAGACCTGAGGCTGCAAACACAATAATATTACAAGAGACGGTGGTTTTGTTGCAGCTGTCAAGCGGAATGCTCGACACGAGAAACTGAGAGAAATACAATTATTTAAAAAGTCAAAAGTTACGGAGAGAGAGAGAGAGAGAGAGAGAGAGAGAGAGAGAGAGAGAGAGAGAGAGAGAGAGAGAGAGAGAGAGAGAGATGTTTGTCTTGGCGTCCATATAACAACTGCATGGGGGTGCTGGCATTATGATAACGCAGGCAGGTAATTAACTATAATAACTAATGAATTCCAATAAATGAAGGATGCACGTGAGCGAGGCAGGTACATGACACTATGAGGAAGTGGCGGTAAGATTGTGAACGACGGAGAAGTGAGTCCATCACCTTCAGCAGGCCTGGCCGGCGTACGGCACGTTGTGGCGCTGTGTATTCAGCCGTGCGAATGTGACTATTTGTTCAATTAAAGCTAATTTATGTTTACATGGGAAAAGTGGATGGAGCCCTAAACGGAGCCCAAACAGCCTCCAGGGCCAAAGCTATTAAGCAAAGCAGCCTTTTTTATCGATCCGCCCGAATATTAAAAATGCAGTCGCCATCAAGACCTCCTGCTTAACGGCGCTCACATCAGAGGCAGGGACACGGTGATAAATTGCCTTGGGATGATGGGAGATGCTTGTTCCTGATCCTCGGAGCAATCTCCCCCAACATGACACGCATCCGCCCGGGCAGGTGAAAGAAAAAAAAAAAGAAAAGAAAAGAAAATGCTGAGCTGTGACCTTCGCTGAATCGCAATTAAAACAGAGCTTGTAAATAAATCAGTGCAACAAAAATTCAATTCCTTGCCAGGCTCCCTCAGCGAGAGAGTGATTTGTCGTCCCCTGTACGTGGACGATAAACAATATTTATGATTTTCTTATTTTATTTACAAACCTGATTTTGACCTGCGGGCTATTGTAACGAGAACGGAAAATGCAATTAAGCAACATTACTCTAGTGTAACAGAAGCTAAAGGGTTTAATGCATTTCAAATACAATGCATCTGAGCTGGAACTCAGGAATATTTTCACTGGCTGATTGATTTGCTGATTATATATTTAACACAGTTTAGTCGAGGAAACTTCAGAAAGTTCTCAGAAAAAAAAAGTTAACCAGTTATTTTTGTGCAGATCTATTGGGGCTCCGGAAACAACAACAACAACAACAACAACAACAACAACAACAACAACAACAACAACATGACTGACATTAAAAAGATGCAAGACGGAAGTGAATTGTGTAAACGAGCACAACAGTGTCATGGCGGAGGTGAGAGAGCGGGGCGGTGTGTGGTGAGTAGAAAGAAAAGGAGGTGGTGGTGGGGGGTAGGGCGGTGCGGGCGGTGGGGTGGGGTGGGGGGGGTTGAGATGAATTGATCCGGACAGCAGAGAAACTTGGAGCAGCATGGTTCATCAGAGTTTCCGCTGGCTTAAACACCATCGCCTTGTTTGCCTTCTCCCACAGTGAAGATTTTGTCATTTGATATGTGAGACAAATTGCCTTCGTTAAAAAAAAAACAAAAAAACAAAAAAACTTTTCATGCGGGTAAACTTTTAAGGGTAAATAAAGTAAGTCTGGTGGATAAAGCCTGAGATAAGCTGGAGAGTCTGACAGCACATAGACACTGTGTCAGGGCCGCGAAAGCCTCTTCTCAGTACGTTAAGTACTAACGTTATGCTGCATGTAGCAACGTCTGCTGACATCATCATCATCATCTTCATCATCATCATCATCACTGTCAGATCCGTGATCAATTAAATATGGACCAAGTTTTTTCTCCCCTTTAATCTCACCTCCTGTTGGTGTGTTATGTGCAGAGGGATGTGAATGAACCTTTAGATAACGTTATCAGGAACAGGGTTGAGCTGTTAACATTAGACAGAGATAAAGGATTCTTCTGCCGTTAAAAGTTTAGTTCTTTATAGGGATGTTTCATATTGTTTTTTTTAATCGATATATCAAAACTGTCACACGATTCATTTCCGATATCAACCGATACCTATATATGTGCCCCCCCCCCAAAAAAAACTAAATCATTTCAGGTAAACAAACAAAAGTAAACAAAACAAAACTATACATCACATCTCTCACATTTTGACATTTTGAGTAGAAGACAGAAGTAGCTGAGGAGTTATAATATGTGCATGTTGCGTAACAATTGTCATTAAAAAGGTAAAAACCGATGCCGATAACTTCCGATATTAAATTTTAATGCCAATATCGGACATCTCTAGTTCTTCATGAATACGTCAGGAACTAAATTCTCAGAAATATCCTCCATTATTAATTTTTGTTAATCAGTTAACTTCATACAATGTCAATTTGGTCAGTGAATCTGCTAATGACAACATATACGTTGATATTGAAGATGATGATGATGAAGAACCAACAGCCAGGTTGCTGCTGCGAGTAAAAACAAACATGCTCCCGGTGGTTTGTCGTTTCAGCTGTAACTAATTAACTTGATGGCCCGGGATAAATTACACGTTTGTTAGCGGAGAACCACCACCATGTGACACCACTATACCCCCGCGATGGAGCCGAGCGTTTCCGACAAATCCAACAGAGTGAGACATCTCATGTCTCTTGTCTGGGATGTGAGCTTTCACTGATACATATATCAAACTTAGAGGTTTAGATTTCCGAACCATGACTGTCACTATCCGGAACAAGAAACTTGTTCCAGATAGGAAAAAAAAGAAAAAAAAAGAACTGTGTGTGAGCTCGACTGTGCTAAACTGTGTTTGTCAGATACAAGGCTGTTTCATCGGCATAGAAGAAAACCTTAAAAATGTCGTACTGGTTTTGCCGCCTCCCCAGGTGATTAAAATTAGCATTTAATTCTTAAATGAATTTTTGTTTTCGGGTTACTGTACCACACCATTTATTGTTATAAATGAATGATATGTGTTGCCCTCTGTGACCCACTGTCCTTTTCACGAAAAGTCTCTTTAACATTTATCAACACAGAGCTGACAAACAGAATCTTTCAAGTCCAGTTCGACTTCTGCAATTTTCAGTCTATGCTCTGATTCTTAAAAAAATATGTAACATTGTTTCTATTAAAGTCGAGAAAACGAGTCAGATGAAATCAATGTGATGCAAATCTCCAAGGGATCTGAATTTTGGTTTGGTTTAGTTTCTCGATTTTCACACTTCATTTACTGAATATTTACTATCACTTGTAGTATTTTCTTATTTACTTCCTGTCTCCTGGCGGTGCACCGTGCAGTTTGAACAGAGCGCTTTCCCCCCAGGGATCAACAAAGATTTTCTCATCGTGATTTAGGAGAAAGAAAAGAACGTTAATTGCAACAAACGGGAGGAACCTTAAAGCAAGTTCTTAGCTCATGACACTCGTGCTATTTTGAGATATTAAATTAGAGTTAGCGTTCCGGAGCTGGGTTCAGGGAGATGCAGTGTGCCTCGGATTCAACAAAACACTGAGTTATAAATCTCGAAAATTCCTGTCATTGTTTAATTTCGCCCCATCTCTGGAAACTAAAGCGTTTTAATTGACTTCTGGTCCCTTCCTGTCTTCTCACTACAGGACTGCGACGCTATAAAAGAAGCAATGAGACGTTCGTCATCACAAAGTGGCTTTCAAGAGTAAAGTGTCCTGCTGACGAGAACAAGTCCCAGACTAAAATACAGACGATACAGACCAGTCTGTTCCTCCAGTTTGATCTCAAATGTTCTTTCCTCCTCATTTGTGTGTCTGATTTTGTTGCCAGAGCAACAAAAACAGACACACAAACGCACAAATCACTAAATCCCCAAATACTAATGAGGAAATAATGATAATGATAAAGATAAAAAGAAAAGAACGGAAAAGCTGTGGCTAAAGGGTTCAATTGTCCAGTCTGATGTTTGTTAGTCTGTTTGTGAGTTTGTGTGTGTGTGTGTTGTAGTCTTGGATAATTTGTCATGTTCGTTTTTTTCCCCCCACAGGGACTGAATATTAAGGAAAAATAAAAGATGCAGACGGTCGACCAGGCGGCGCAGCACGTCCTGTTTACCCAATCAGACAATGTGTTGGCACTGACAGATTACCCCACATCACCGGGCCAAACATTAGCCTTTGACAAGTGTGCACATTACCCCCCCTCCCCACACACACACATTCCCCCTCTCATCTTATCTCACCCATTCACTCTCTCTCTCTCTCTCTCGCTCTCTTTACACCTTTTATTGCTCCAGACGCGTTCATATTTCCATCAGGAAACGATTAGACTTCAGGTCTGACAGGGAACAGAAGTAAACAGTCCAGGATGAGGAGACGGTTTCGACATGTGCGACCTTCCCATCTCTGCCTCATGTTGTCAAAGACACAATAAACAATACACAACAGGGATCAGACTCACTAACGCACACAGGGGGTTTTCTTCTCTTTTTTTATGGGGGGTAATAAAAATAGATATGGTGATGAAGCAGGGAGTCACATAAATTAGGGAGTCACAGACACCGGTGAGTCAAAGCACACACACACACACACACACACACACACACACACACACACACACACACACAAAGGTGGAGCTGCTGTTGTATGTATGCATCTAATTGATGCCATAACAACACATCCTCCTCTGCCACACCATCCATGTTAATGACGTCATGGCGAAAACAGACTTTTACTTTCCATCACCACTGCCCAACCTCCCTCTCTCATCACTTTCACCACCCCCCATCATCCATCCCCCCCCCCATCACATCCTCCCACCTGAGAAACACGCACCTCCACCTGCTTCATTATGCATCTTAGTGTGAGACCGGCCTCTCCCATTTGCTCTGACTCCACCCCCCCGCGGTGATGCAATCCTCCCCACTCCTACACCCCGCCGCTAAGAGTCAGTGGTTCAGGCCTCCTCGGATCATATCAGCTCTGCTGTCCATCTGTCATGGCAACGCTTGCCAGAACCACACAAACAGTACAAATCCTCCAACAACAACAACAACAACAACAACAACAACAACAAAACTGCTTTAACATCAAGTCTATTTCAGCTACAAGCCTGTTGCCGCTGAAACACGGGCACACGCCAGAGTCTGCTCTGCCTGAGCAGCTGAATGATGATCTCATATCAAAAATAAGCCGGCGCTAAAGATAACGCGATGAGCCAAACGCGTTCGCGTTCACACACACACACACACACACACACACACACGACTGCTTCCGAAGAAGTTATGAGACGAAGGTGTGAAATCGGGGCTAAAAGAAGAAGGATTGTTTAGTTTTATTTTTAACACCTCTTCGTTTGTATTTCGGGAACATCGTTAGGGATCAGTGTGTGTTTGCGTGTGTGTGTGTGCGTGTGTGTGCGTGTGTGCTGTACTTCTGCCAGCGCTCCCACAGCGAGAGCGCAGTCGTCTAATCTAAGATCAAGCAGCCTTGGACACCTCCTCACTGGTTTCTACTGGGAACAGGATGGAAGACCGGACTCGAAACCCATCCATCCATCCACATCACTCCTCCCTCTCTCCCTCCCTCCCTCCCTCCCTCCTCGCACACATCCATCACGTCATCGTCATCTGTATCTGCTCAGCCTTCAATGGTTCTCAATGTGTTACGCTGCACTGCCTCGTTACATGAGCACCTCTCTGGATCACGGCTCCACTGAAAGTGTCATATCAATAAAATGATGTTACAGCCATGTAACACACTCATACAGAAATGGATTAGGGAAAGAAAACAAAGCAAATCTTTTTTGAGACGTCCCTGGAGGGGGCGCTGACTTGCAGACGAGGCATCCTTCAAACAAGGCCGCGCGTGTATTTGATATTCGAGCCGTCGGCCTGGCGGCGCTTTTAAAAAACGAGTTGAGATCAGGCGCCGCGTCTCCCCGCTGACAGCACGCAAATCAGATGAGTCGTCGTTAATGATTCACAGCGGCGCTGGATTAGCTGGAGGTTGTTGGCAGATGAATGAGGCTATTTTCTAGTATAGCTCCAAGGTTAGCGAGACCTTAGCCAGCGCGCTCCAGGGGCTAACTCACTTCTATCATTACAGGGCCCAGCTGCTAACTAAGTTTGTATTCACAACCGGAGGCGTGTCATCCATCGACCTGAAGACAGGATCGCAGAGAGAGAGAGCGAGCGAGAGAGAGAGAGAGAGAGACGTGGCAGGAGGTTTAAGAGTTTCTCTGTTTTCCTCGTTTGACTCTACGGTACGTACAATGTAACAATGCGTATTAGTGATGTCATTTTTTTACAGCTGCTCCCCCTCTGGCGAGTGGCAGTTTTACACTTTTAGCCAAAGAAGCATTTAATTAAGTCGTCTCGTTTCCCTCCCGTGTCTCCTCCATCCACAATCTCTCCATTCATCTATTTCTATCTCTACTGGGAAATCACAGCTGATCCCCTTCTCCAGCACCTGCCCCCCCCACCCCCACCCCCCCACACCCCCATCTGTCTATTCACCTTATCCTACTGAAGGTGGGTGAAGCGATAGAAATCACAATCAATCAGATGATTATCCATCAGCGTTCCTTTAATTACAAAATAAAGTTGCAAGGACAGAAATAAACAGGTTTATTTTGAACTATAAATAACACATTTGCTGTTCATTCACCATCTTGTGGATTTGTTTAGTTCTTTCTTATGAAGTTTGAGTCGCATGTCTTTGTCCCAGTTTTTTTTTTTTTAAATCTTTATTCTTCAGCTATTGAGCGCTGAATCACTTTGATCTTTCCTGCTTTTGTTGTATTAGTTTTACTCGCGTTCAGAACGAGCTGTTTCTCACGCTGGACCACAAACTGCTTTATTCACAGTCATGGCCGACGTGCACAGCCGGGGGGGACAACATGTCTCCAAAGGGACAACATGTTGATTGACAGCCGGAGTTTTCCGCCATTATTTCACCCGTATATGCTTTTCGTCACGCCGCCGCTCTCCCGGATAATCTGCCGGTTCCATTTGACCCTCGCTGTCCCAGCTGGCTGATCCATGATGTCCGTAACGCTCATCATGTTTTATATGCAAAGCCCATTTTTCACAAATCAGGTTGTTGCATAGGTTAAAAAAAACATCTGTACAGTGTGTGACAACCTCTGTCCCCACCCCTCAGCAACTGAAAGAGGATGATGGAAAGAACATATCATGTTGTGATGATCCCTCTCTCTCTCCCTCTCTCTCTCTCTCTCTCTGTGTGTGTGATCCTCCCATCATCTCATCTCTCCAAAAGGTGCAGCAACATGCCGCTCTCTGGCTTTTTTTTTTTTTTTTTTACATAATCAGGTCTACTTGACCTGCCGTCTCTTTCTGCGCCTCCTCACTTACACAACTCTCCCTCCTACAACACTCGCCGCTTCTTTCACGTCCAAGAATCATCAGGCTGGGAGAGGAGCGGCAGGTGGAATACTCTGCTTTACAGTTTACCGCCGTCTGATGCTGATGAGTAACGCACCGCCACCGAACCTGTGAGTCACTCACCGAGTCCAATTTCAACAGGTTTCAATCCACACACACTCTGCGCCATGTGTGTGTGTGTGTGTGGATTTGTGTTACATTGCCCGGATCTGCTAAATGTAACGAGGCTAAAGAATATTTAGATGCGGACAAATCGGAGAACATTTTCATCCGTCACCGCTCCCGGTGGCCGACACCTTTTCTCTTTTTCCACTTATCATCCCACTTATTGTGTCTCTTCAACCGCGGTGACAACCCGCGCTACCAAAAATAGTTCTTTCCACCTCCTGCCGCCTTCATCGGGACAGGGGCTCACGGAAGGAGGTCAAGGAGGTCAAAGTCAGCCCTCATCAATCTGGAAGATCCTGTCAGCGCGAAGCCGGCAGCCACTCCTCCTCCAGTGTTACCTCTCCAAATGACTCCGCCATGACAACCCTGTACCAATCAAAGGCACTGCCCCCTGACCCCCACAAGCTGCCTGCAGCGCCGGCTGACGAAAGAGCCAGACGTAGTGATTACACGGCGGCTGCACTCACGTCTACCCGCTCATCCTTATCTCTATCTTACAGCCTCTTCACCGCCGCACAGACCTTCAGCCCCCTTTATGTTTCGCTAACTAACGCAGGAACCCGGTGGGGGGGATGGGGGGTTGAGTCAGCTCAATGGGCTCTGAGGCTGCACTGAATGAACGGAGTGACGGAGGAACAGAGGAAACCGGACGCGACCTGTTTACATGTCAACAGGTAAAGAGAGGAAGCGGAGAAATAAACGGAGGTCGAGGTCCGAGTCCCGCTGCATCACGGAACACATGTACACAACTGTCACCTCTGACCTCAATCTATGCACACACACTGTGACTCATAAACCACCAGTATTCCCAGATTCTTCCCTAACCACGCAGCCGGAGGGCGGCAGCTTCACGCGGCGGGATCAGATTGGTTTTCCCGTTCCCAAATATCCTGCAAAGTGAGTAAATATTAGCAGTAATCAGTCTTTGACTGCACGTCGTGAAGTGTACGCTCACCATGAGCCAGGCAGCTCGGGCACATTATCCCAGTCTGCCTCCATGCCACTGGTGTGAAATTAATTACTCCAGCTGCGAGTGGAGGTGACGAAGCGTAACGATGAATGGGCCGCCCTTTAATGGCAGCGTGCGTCACGTGTGCCGACAACAAAACGTGCATAAATCATAAAAACGCGAGCTTGGATTTATTCCATCACTCTGGCAGGGGATTGACTTCACTGTCTCAGGTTCAATTAAATCCGTCTTTAATCGGTCCTATTAATCCCAAAACGTTCCGTTCATCTCAGCGGGGCAATTAAATGAAAGGCGACGCGTCTATTGTGTTCATGTGTTGAAAGATGTGCGTGTATGTACTGTATGTACATGTATTTACTCATTTGATGATCGTCTCTATCTGCTTTCACCCGTTACACACTCATCACGTCTGCTGCCCGCCATCCTCTCGGCCGGATGAATAATAGATGGTCGCAGTACAGTAAGAATCACAGTGGAGTGCAGTGATAGATGAATGTTTCATGCCGCTGTCCGTCCTCTATATGAATGTTGGACGCATAGACCTCTCGCCCTCCATTCTCATCTCCCTCCAGCACGCCACGTCTTCATAACAACATGGGCCAGATATGAACTGGTGTGGCTCTGGCAGGTGTTTTATTCATTCGTTCATTCAGCTGTGGTTCTGGTTCAGATGTTGGACTCTTCTATTTTGACCTGCTGTAAATAGTTTGGCTTCTCCACCGACCTCCATGTCTGCTAACACAACTATACAATGTTTGGACCCCAAAAAAAAACCCCACCGATGTGCAGGTAGGGCAACCGTTGGCTGTGTGACCTGTCAGGTGAGGTCAGGTCAGGGTCCCTACACCAACACACACATTGCATTGGCATTTGTCATTGTTCCTCATGTATAAAAGTCGATGCAGAATATTGCACTTGCCAAAAAAAACAACAAAAAAAAATCCCAGCATCCTGACTGAAAGACGAAGTTCCTCGTTGTCACTGCATAGCTTTTTTTTTTTTTGGCAAAGTGAAAAACACGCACAAAAAAAAATCCTATTCTGCAGGAACAAACGCCTGTTGTTCCTGCAGACACCTGAAGATCCTGGTCTAAAGGAGACTCGCACGTCGCACAAAGCTCCTTTCCAGAGGTTCAGCACAAAAGTAAATAAAAGCCGTTCCTATGCAGAACAATCCGACGTGCACGACAACCCACAACATTAAAATCACCGAGCTGCGAAGCGACTACAAGCTCACAGCTGTGTACAATAACGGCGTCTGTCTGCTGGAGCTCGGTACACTCCACTCCATCTCCACCCGGAGGATCTTCTCCATCCTGGAGTCTGCGTCTCAGTCGCTGTTTACTGCCGCTACGATCAAGACCGATGCACCCGATCCTGAAAGCAGGTTTCATCGCCATCAAGAAACGCCGCCTCAGCATTCCAGCTGTTAGTATAATCATGTGTATGTTCAATAATTGAATATGGACGTTAGAAAAATGGAAATGGCGCTTGATGGGGGAAACTTTGCCCGCCCCTGCATTAGACTGTTGTATAACCACCATTACGCTGCCATTACTGTTACACTGATCTACCATTATAGGGACACTGTCACTTGTTGCTGCAGTGGCCTTTGTGCAGCAGGAGCTTCAAGGCTCGTATGTGTGTGTGTTTTTTTTCCCTGTGTGGCTGGCTGTGGCTGTCGGCAACAGCATGTGCATGCACTGAAAAGAAAACCGCACCACCTCCGCCCGCTCCGTCCGATGTATGCAGAGAAAACCGAGGAGGCTATTGATTTCTGTGGAAAAAGAGAAGGCTGATAACGGATGTGTGAATTTGTCATCTGGGGAGAGTCTCGCAGGGTAATGGCCAATGCAATCATCAGCAGACACACACACACGCACACACACACACACGCACACAAACACACATTTCCTCCTAAAGGCGCAGGAGGAGTGGAGGACCGACACAAAGAGGAGGCTCTGAAACGTCTCGTTTGTCCCTCACACGTGCATCATAGGAGATGTCAACCAGCTGAGAGCGTTTCAGGAACAACAGCTCACAGAAGCACCGCCGTCGTATGGGCGACAATCTGACGCCGTGTTCACAACAGGTGTGTGTTGTGGGCCAGGGTGGGGGGGTGGGGGGGGTGACAAGAGAGACTTGCTGTGGATGAACCAGACTGTGCAGAATGAAGGGGGGTGAAAATAGGGGGGGGGGGGGGGGGGGGGGGGGGGGGGGGGGGGGGGGTGACAAGAGAGACTTGCTGTGGATGAACCAGACTGTGCAGAATGAAGGGGGGCTTGACTTATAGACAGAATCACACTGTTCTATCACACACACACACACACACACACACACGCACACACACACACACACAGTGGTTATGAGAGAGGAAAAAGTGAGAGTCTGCAGAGAGAGAGAGAGACTGAGAGTGTTAACATGGCAGATGGAGACACGTTTCTGGAACAAATTTTGGAGGAGGAGAGGGATCTTAACACTGTACCACTGATCTGAACGTGTGCGTGTGTGTGTGTGTGTGTGTGTGTGTGCGTGTGTGTGTGTGTGTGTGTGTGTGTGAAAGAGAGAGATAAAATGATGTGCCTCATATGCGATTCAAATTTACCACGGTAACACAAACATCCCCACGGCAGATGACACGTTTAAAAATATGACACGATCGCACTTTGTCGTGTTGTCTGACACACGCAAGTGTGTGTGTGTATGTATGTTGGTGTGTGTGCACCTGTTAGCATACATGCAAACTTTATATTCACCGTGTCGGTGCAGTGGCCTTTGTGCAGCAGGAGCTTCAAGGCTCGTATGTGTGTGTGTTTTTTTTCCCTGTGTGGCTGGCTGTGGCTGTCGGCAACAGCATGTGCATGCACTGAAAAGAAAACCGCACCACCTCCGCCCGCTCCGTCCGATGTATGCAGAGAAAACCGAGGAGGCTATTGATTTCTGTGGAAAAAGAGAAGGCTGATAACGGATGTGTGAATTTGTCATCTGGGGAGAGTCTCGCAGGGTAATGGCCAATGCAATCATCAGCAGACACACACACACACACACTGTGGTTACGAGAGAGGAAAAAGTGAGAGTCTGCAGAGAGAGAGAGAGACTGAGAGTGTTAACGTGGCAGATGGAGACACGTTTCTGGAACAAATTTTGGAGGAAGACAGGGATCTTAACACTGTACCACTGATCTGAACGTGAGTGTGTGTGTGTGTGTGTGTGTGTGTGTGTGTGTGTGTGTGTGTGTGAAACAGAGAGATAAAAGGATGTGCCTCATATGCGATTCGAATTTACCACGGTAACACAAACATCCCCACAGCAGATGACACGTTTAAAAATATGACACGATCGCACTTTGTCGTGTTGTCTGACACACGCAAGTGTGTGTATGTATGTATGTTGGTGTGTGTGTGTGTGTGTGCACCTGTTAGCATACATGCAAACTTTATATGCACCGTGTCGGTACGAGTGTTGTAATGTTGGGGTGGAGGAGGCCGGAGAGGGATGTGTGGAGAGAGGCGTGATAATGGGAGGGAGGGGAGGCAGAAGAGACGGGGCGGCGGGAGGTGGGGGGGCGGGGGGCTGATGATGGGAGTGTGAATGGTTTCTATTTTTAGCCTGCATGTGCGATACATGGCAATAGGTGTTCAAACCAGAGTACGAGGCGCTTTGGCAGGGTATAATCCACAGACTGTTCATTTCATCGATTCCAATATCAACAGTGAAATAACAATCCGTCTTTATTTTAGCAAACATCATTAGGATCAATGTTGCAAATGAGAAGCATTGATTTTATTTTTTTTTTCCTGACAGGAGGAAGGAAGGTGGAGAAAACGTCCACAAAAGCAAATGAAATTGAAGGAGCTGGAATGAAATCGAGGAAATGGACGATGGAAAACATCATAATCAGGATTATATCCATAAAACCATTCAATGACTCATGAATCCCAAAAAGATTCGGCTTGGGAGGAAAAGACACACATACACACATACACACACACACAGTAAGCACCAACATCAGAGATGGCTTTAGTGACATCAATCAATAAAACCCGATCAGATCAAAACAGACCAAACAGTAACAGATACACACAATTCCACACAATAAATGAGTGTGGCGTTAAAGGACCAGTACGTCTGGTGGCAGGAGAGCTAGACCCGCTGTGGCCATATCACCACTAAATGCTACATGTGGTTCCCCCGTTGTGTGATTGAGCTTTATTTGTGACGATGCGGCGCAGAACCCACTGTCACCTTCTGGATCACACGGTTATCACACTCATCAGGCCGTTGTGCGACTGACCTCCACTTACTGAAGCGTTTATCTGATCATCCTCTCATAAACGCCTGATGAATTGCGGCGTCCTCCGACTCGGCTCTAATCGTAATTGCATCTGTCTCCGGCGGAGACAGTCTCCCGTCCCTGTCGGTCGCCGTCTCTCTGAATCAGTGCCCGGAGCGTGACTGGCAGGGACAGCGCTTCCCAGACACTATTTCATATTTAAAGCAGTAGTATTATTAAAGGACGTATGGACTGGCGTGTCTGCGGCGTCTTCCGATCTCATCAAATATACAGGATTTCATTTCATGACAGTAAAATTCACTGGCTGGTGAAATATGTCTCTAATAACCACAGTGAACGTCAGGGTGGAGCAGGAGGTTTACAGCCATCGTTAGGATTCATCCCCTGGGAATCAGGCTGAGTTGCAGACCTACAATATAATCACTGCAGTTGTGTTAGTTTATTTATTTATTTTTTGATCAGTGTGTGTGTGTGCGTGTGTGTGTGTGGCACAATGCAACACAACAGCTGTCGTGAGAAACAACAGGCGATGGCGAGGAACAAAGGGAATTTACAATCGGATTCTGAGATGAGAACAAATTGAGAAGAGGAGAAACGTTTGTGTCAGGCGACACAAACGAGCTTCTTCTGATATCTGAGGAGAAACACAGACTTTGTGGTCGTCTTTGACGCCATGCGATGCGTTGGACTCGGCAGGCCAACACACACCTCTGCCCACTCTGCAGAGTCTGAAGCTCCTAACGGCATTTTTTTTTCTCCCTGTCTCAAAACAACCCACATTTCTGCAGAACTGGCAGAAGATGCCGAGCATCTCTCACTCGATCTTTACACGCACATTTATAGAAAAGGCACAAACGCACGCACACACTCGTACGAGACAAAAACTCGGAGCTGTCGCACGGCTTCGACAGGGATCACACATCAGTGACCTCACGGCTGAAGACGCTGGAGAGCAGGCCAAGTTCACGACGAGGAGCTTTCTCCACACGGACACACCCACACACACACACACACACACACACACATAAACACAAATAAGACACAACTCTTTTGTTTACTCCGAACCTCTACCTCCCCTCACTGCAACGTGCGACTCCCACTTTAACTGCCGCCAATTATAGCTGCACGGGCGTCAAATGCATCTGTTGAGAAGTCACATCGCCCCTATGGGCGAGAAGAGGCGGCGCAAACAAAATATATATATATATATATTCACCTCAGGAGCTGTGCGACGCCTGTCGCCTCTCGTCTGTCTCACTCTCTCCTGACGATTTATTCTAGATTTTTTTTTAAACATCATGTTAGCGGATAGAGCTCATAGAGCCAGGGAAGAGGGCTGGGGGGGCGAGGGGAGAGAGGGTGTCGAAGCCAAGGGGAGCTATTGGAAAGCTGTTGCTCCATTTCCAT
>JAFBJQ010000731.1:96232-188154 GCA_016785345.1 Trinectes maculatus | reverse complement strand
AAACCTCATTTTCTCATCGGTCCAAAATCGCGAAAAGACGTAAGGGGTTAGTATGTCGAAAATGTCCAAAAATGTCCAAACCCAAAAAAGGGAAATAACACGCCCATTTGGCAGAAAATAGCCTGAAATCACCCCCCAGTAAGATATTTTCTGAATTAGTCACCCGAAAACCTCATTTTCTCATCGTTCAAAAATCTCAAAAAGACGTAAGGGGGGTTAGTATGTCGAAAATGTCCCAAAATGGCCAAACCCAAAAAAGGGAAATAACGCGCCCAGTTGGTAGAAAATAGCCTGAAATCACCCCTCAGAATGGTATTTTCTGGATTAGACGCCAGAAACCCTTATTTTCTCATCTGTCCAAAATCGTGAAAAGACGTAAGGGGGGGTAGTTTGTCGAAAATGTCCAAAAATGGCCAAACCCGAAAAAGGGAAATAATGCGCCCAATTTGCAGAAAATAGCCTGAAATCACCCCTCAGAATTATATTTTCTGGATTACTCACCTGAAAACCTCATTTTCTCACAGGTCAAAAATCACAAAAAGACGTAAGTGGGGGTAGTTTGTCCAAAATTCCAAAAAATGGCTAAGCACGAAAAAGGGAAATAACGCACCCAATTGGTAGAAAATAGCCTGAAATCAGCCCTCAGAATGATGTTTTCTGGATTACTCACCAGAAAACCTAATTTTCTCATAAGTCAAAAATCTCAAAAAGACGTAAGGGGGGGGTAGTTTGTCGAAAATGCCCAAAAATGGCCAAACACGAAAAGGGAAATAACACGCCCAATTGGTAGAAAATAGCCTGAAATCAACCCTCAGAATGATATTTTCTGGATTAGACGCCAGAAACTCTTATTTTCTCATCTGTCCAAAATCGCGAAAAGACGTTTGTCGAAAATGCCCAAAAATGGCCAAACCCGAAAAAGGGAAATAACACGCCCAATTGGTAGAAAATAGCCTGAAATCACCCCTCAGAATGATATTTATTGGATTACTCACCAGAAAACCTCATTTTCTCACAGGTCAAAAATCGCGAAAAGACGTAAGGGGTTAGTATGTTGAAAATGGCCAAAAATGGCCAAACCCGAAAAAGGGAAATAACGCGGCCAATTTGCAGAAAATAGCCTGAAATCACCCCCCAGTAAGATATTTTCTGGATTAGACGCCAGAAACCCTCATTTTCTCATCGGTCAAAAATCGCATAAAGGCGTAAGGGGGTTAGTATGTCGAAAATTCCCGAAAATGGCCAAACACGAAAAAGGGAAATTATGTGCTCAATTTGCAGAAAATAGCCTGAAATCACCCCCCAGAATGATATTTTGTTGATTAGAGGCCAGAAAACCTCATTTTGTCATCAGTCAAAAATCGAAAAAAAACGTAAGGCGTTAGTATGTCGATAATGCCTAAACACGACCAAAAATGAAAAGCGGACATAACGCACCTGAATGGCAGAAAATAGCGTGAAATCACCCCCCAGAATGATATGACAGTATTTTTCAAAAGAATGATCAAAAAGTTTGACATTAGACATTTAAACATTTTTATCAATAACATGCTTTTGAAAATCTTTTTTAAAATGCACAGCAAATACGACATAAATTGTCAACAAAGAAAAAGTCTTCTACATTAAGCAACAGATTTTTGTTGAAATTACAAATAAAAAAATTTAATAAAAAAAGAAACTTTAGAAGGGACCAAAAAGTCCTTTTTGGGAAAAAAATTACAAAAATCATACAAAATGTCCAAAAAAAACATAAAAAACATAGAAAAATGTTTCAATTTTAAAACTCAAACAGAAACAGTAGAAGGAGATAGCTGTTGAAAAATGGATGAAAAGTTGTGATATAATAATAGAGAATAAGAGAATAACAGCTTGACTGCTCCTTAGTATTCACACAAAGTACAGCATAAAGCTGAGGAGCATTGTCACAATTGATTTAAGTGCAGTTTTTTATTTTGTGGGTAACTTTTTCAAACCAAGAGTCAAAGGAATTCAAAATGTCAATGACATCCAGAATGTCAAAACATCAGCACTTTCTTAAAGGACATCTGTTAATTAATAATTAAGATCATCCAGATGCTTCAGTGCTGTGTTTGAGAAGGTGTTTGTTTCGATGTGGATTTTGGTGGCATGCACACCAGATCCTTGAAATGTGTTCTCTCCTCTTGTCCACAGCATGTGGGGCATGGAGAAACAGAGCAGCGAGCTGTCTAGCCAGGTGTCCAGTCTGGCTGCCAATCTGAGGTGAACAGCCAATACTAGAGTGTTCATATGTGAAATGTTACCATGTTGTCTGTGGGGGTGGGGGGTCTTCAGTATTAAAAAAAAAAACAATGTGTTTGCAGTACATGTTGCCATAAAGGCAGCCGTCTATCAAATAAAAAGTCCTCACACTGAAAATCGTGCCATTCTGCCAAATTTAAACACAACACAAACATAAAGAGATGTCGACTCCAAAATTAGAAACAGCCAACAGCCAACACCTGAGACAGAAGTACAACGGATGTCACTGCAACTGGAATCAATACTCAGCAACCCAGGCCCTTTGTGTTTCTGATACTCAGTCATTATTAACATTATTGCTGTTGTCAAAGAAACCATGCCTGCAATAATGTTTTCATATTCTTGCCAACACCTTCTAATCCACCTCTTTCCCTTTGATTTGGGCTCCACTATTTTTCCTCCCTACAGTGTTGGCTCTCCGTCCAACCTGCTCTTGGGTAGAGATGAGTGGTTGGGCCGGTACTGTATCACACTTCCTTTTTCCTGTATGTCTGTGCGCTTTTGGCTGGCTCCCTCTAAGCATGTGCGGCGCTGTCTGCAGTCAAACAGGAAAGAGACCTAGTGCCGGTTTCCGCCATGTTCTCTAACCCGTGACTGTTTTCTGTTTATCACCTGTCGTCTCCTTCTCATCATGGTCGACTCACTGCACATCACCCTGTCACACAACTCATTTCATGCTTCCTGACCTGTTGATCTTTTGGAAGCAGTGGGGGTGTTACTCTGGCTTTGCATTGAACTGTTGTATTATTGACTGTTGCTTTTCCTGTTGGTTGCGTACCTGTAACGTGTTTTTTTCTTGTCTTGACACGAATAACCTTCCAGCTTCATACATGTCCACGTACATACGGCTAATCATTTGTATTATGTGTTCTTGCCTTTCCTCTTTGCTCTGTCCCTTATCTTCCAATTTCTTCCTCCTCTGTTATCACGTTCTCAGGCCGGGGACCCACATACCTCAGGGCGCCATGCTAACTGTCAACACAAACTCCGGCGTGAGCATCAAGTCAGAGCCTGTCTCACCTGGCCGGGATCACAGCACCCCTTGCCCTCCTCCTTCTTCTACCACATCATCCTCAACTCCTGGAGGAGCCATCCTCACCGCTCCACCACAGTACCCTGGCTCCCTGCTGTGCCTAGAGCCCCCGACTGGCCGTTCACCTGCAGACAGTGTAAGCAGCAACGCCAGCTCCTTCGAAGGCAGCGATCGTGATGACACTGGTACTGCCGGTGGCAGCGGTGCAGGTGGTGGTGGTGGCAGCAGCACAGCCGGCACCACAGGTCCTGCAGGCCGATCTGTGCCGCCTGACTTCAGCCCCTCAGCAGAGCTCCTCAGAGCATCAAACGACCCAGAGCAAGAGGGAGGGAACATTAAGCGCATGAGACTGGACACCTGGGTCACATAGAGGCGCCGGCACCACCTCTCTGCACCCTGTATGAAGATATTGTGACAGTTTTAATACCCGCGACACACACACCCCAAAACTCATCCTATAACCCCCACACTGCCATGTGACACTATCATCACTCACCTGACTCTCTTCAAAATTAAACCACTCAGCTGCGTTACCCAGACTGATGGAAAAAGAAAAAAATGCTAAAAGTCCTTCGGGATCACACTTTGAGTGATGGAAGGACAGCGTGGTCCCCAGACGGATATTTAGGCCCCCTGAATAGAAAGACAGTAGATTATTAAGGCCATTTTGCTTGAATGGTCTCACATACAGTAATTTCTTCTGGAAGAAACGAGGTGTTCAGCTTTGCGATCTGAAAAAAACAAAAACATGTCACATGGTTTCTGCATCACCTCCATCTATTTACATTGAGATCTGCTGCATACAGTAGTTCACCAGTTTGACTGGTGGCTCGACAACATTCTGAGACTTCTGCTGTACAACTCGCCACTTCCTGCTCTTTGAAGTCCATCTGGACTGAGTGCTGTTCATTTTTCCACGAGTCACTTCCAAACTGCACTATTGGAAATTACTATACCTGGACACATTTGAGGACCGAGCATCTGACACTAAGCAAACAGACTCAATCAGGGTCTCTTGGTAACAGTATTACTCAGACAGGCCTGAGCCCTCAAGTGGCCCTCTGTGGCTGTGGATTCAAGCATCTTGCCAGATTGCCAATATCAACCTCTGTTTAGGAAAAAAAAAGCCAAATGCCTCGTGCAGGAGATGCAGGGACACTGACGAATGATCACTCATGGAAAATGGCAAGAAGTAGAAACTGTCACTGCTCTGAATCTGTCCTCACTCGCTCCTCAGACTGAGAGTGCTCCTCCCGTCCTCTCACCTTAATCTCCTATGGAACCTGGATGGATGTTGTTGCACCAGAAATCCAGCCCGTCACTCAGCTTATTACCATGCCATCCACGTAAAAGCATTGTATGAGTTTTTTGGGCCTCGAGTGGCTTTTTTTGAGGTAGAGAAGTATTTGGTCCTTTCAGTCCAAGTGTTCTTTATCTGTTGGTATTTTAAAAATCTGTTTTGAAGGTCTGTTAGTCGTCCAGAAGTAGGAATTCTGACTTTGTATTAAAAAAAAAAAAGAATCACTCCTTATACAGAAGCTTTGATGTCCTCTTTAGCTCTCTATAGCTCTCCTTAGCTCTTTGCTGTGTTTCAAAACGTGAAAGGAAAAAGACATTTTCTATATTTCTACCGCTTCGGTTGGCGACAAAGTACAATGGCTTTTCAGCTTCAACGACGTGTATGTACATATGAATATATTTGCATAGACTTTGCTAGGTATCCCTAAAAACAAGCAATGTGTTAATTCTCAGTGGATCTGTTTGCATATACGAGTGTGAATTTGATATGTTTCGAGCTATGGTGCAGAGGTTACGCCACACTAGGTAGTGCTGGTGTATCAGACTTGTTTCGGTAAACCTATATTATGCTAGTGTTGATGATGTGCGCACTTTCTGTCCCTCACTCACGGAAGCCTGCTTGGCTGTGGTGTCAGCATATTCTCCTACCACACCTTTTTAAAACCCACCTTAACATGAAGTCATCATTACAACACTGCCATTCACTTATAGTGTACTTCTAGCGATAATACTCACACTCTGATTGATTGACATAATCAACAATCTTTTCCACATTAAGCAGTCACAGATTATGCCTTTTTTTCACTTTGAAATTAAGTCAAGAAACTGGCTACCAAGTGCTGTGTTTGCTGTTGAATATTATATTTTTTACGACAGGTTTGTTTTGTACGAGTTTGTGCACACAGGCCGTTTAGAAATATAAAGTTGTGATTGTTTGACATATTTTCCCCACACATATTGACATATTCGCCACCAGTGGAGACTGGTGTGTCTGCATATATTTGTATAACTGTTGATTATATACTTAAGCAATTCTACACTTTTAAATCTGTGTGGGCGAGTACCTGCTTTATTTGGCTAAATAATTTGGCGCCAGGTCATTAGTGTCTGTCTTCTTTCAATCACCACTGAAACGGATTTTAACGAACACTCTCAGAAAGCTAATGCTCATGAAGACAGTCACGTTTCCCAGAGTTTGATGAGAGGATTCATACCACTCAGCTGGGCAGTATTTTTTTTTCCTACTCCCAGCTGCTCGTTAATGTTAGTTAATGGACTCAGTTCACTTAATTAGTTTTCTTTGGCTATTTTACCACACAACAGTGGCTAATTGAGGCTGTTGAAATGATACAACAACAAGTGTATCTGTACATTTTACAATATTCTAATGTGTGACAACACTTTACAAGATTACAGATGGTAACAATCGTCTCATCATAACTCTCAGATGAAGTGAATAAGCATATTTACCAATTGGATGACTTATTCCTTTAAAGGTTTGACCAGCTCGCAGGCACCTGACGAGCTCTTACTCTGCAGTCATTTACATTTTAACAAAAATGATTTTCCATGGAAACGCTTTGTGTTAGTGGGCACTTACGGTTGACTGAAATGTGACACCACACTGATTGGCTTTAGCATCCTGCCGCTCGCAGGTTTGTTCATGTACAATAAGGTTTCTCTGTCCGATCTAGCAGTGTAGTCACAAGACAATCTATATTAGAAATGAAAACCTGCACCCTGTTACTTGTTGTGTACAATGTTTTTTAGAATCTCACTATTTTTGGATTAATTTGTGCTGGTGACAGTTCCATTGTCTCTTATTATAATGATATTATTATGGAGCTTTTATTTTATTGCTATTTTGTGTAGGATAGCCAATTGTTTTTATTTTCTCTCTATTACTTTACCTTATCATAAACATATAGTACTGGTTTCCTTTTTTGAAACAACTTGCTGAAAATTGCACGATCAGATATTCTGGTATTAGCAAATGCAATGAAGGAAGGAAATACCAGTTAAATGCTGCAATTTTGATTAAGATATAGAATATATTTATAAAAAAACAGGAAACAACTGAAATTAGTAACTCATGAAATTTGAAAAATGTAAATGCATGGGATACAGGTAACAAGAAGTTATGTTACATACAGTAATGATAAAGGACATGCATCACAAATGAGTTTTAAAACAACTCAGAATAATGTAGCATATGATATACTAAAGATGAAATTTATAGCTAATATATTGTGTTGAGCTAGTCTGCTATGGGTTTTTGTTGTAAAGAAAATATTTCTTTTTGTTGTTTTTTGAGAATGATATACAATTTGTGTATATTTTCATATACAAAGTATGCACTGATATGTTATTGAAATTCTATACCGCTTTTACAAAAAGTGTTTGTTGTACCAAAGTATCCAAGTCCCTTGAAACCTTATCCTTTTTGCGTATGTTTTACCGTATTTTATATATTAAATAGACAAATTGAGTGAAATAAACTTGAATCTGTGGTTTGTTTTATTAACTGACTGTTTACTTAAATTTCGATTATTAAAAAAAAACAACTATGATTACAGTCTTGAAGTTGAATGGTAACAGACGATGAGAGAACTGGTTGAAGGTGAAAGAAAAGATTTCAAAAAGGTTTTTAAAAATTTAACAGAGTGTTTTTTTAGATTTCTGTCTGGAGATTAAACAGTGCTGTTGTGGCACAGTGGTAAGACACCTGGTCTCTACTACCCACAACCCTGGGTTCGATTCCAGCCAGTGGAAGCCACACACAGCACGACAAAGCCAACAACTGCTGGGGTCCCAACTGGCTTGTTTTAGCGTATTTTATAAATTAAATAGACAAACTGAGAGAAATAAACTTGAATCTGTGGTTTGTTTTATTAACTGTCTTTTTACTTAGGGTATAAGATATTGGCAAAATAAATCTCAGTTATTTCTTTAAAAATTATGATTATAGAGTTAAATGGTAACAGACAACGAGATAACTCTTATCTTATCTTACCTGGTTGGAGGTGAAAGAAAAGATTTCAAAAAGGTTTTAGAAAAAAATTTAACCAAGTGTTTGTTTTAGATCGGACATACAAATACTCAAATGTTGTCTCAAGATTCGACAGTGCTCTCGAGGCGCAGTGATATGAAACCTGGTCTCTAATACCCTGGGTCTGAGTCCAGCCAGTGGAATATCTTATCTTATCTTATCTTATCTTATCTTATCTTATCTTATCTTATCTTATCTTATCTTATCTTATCTTATCTTATCTTAACTGGTTGGAGGTGAAAGAAAAGATTTCAAAAAGGTTTTAGAAAAAAATTTAACCAAGTTGAAGACGTTTCACCTCTCATCCAAGAGGCTTCATCAGTTCATGCTCGCTGACGCGGCTGGGACTTAGTCAGGCTGGGACCCAGCCTAGTCAGCGAGCATTAACTGATGAAGCCTCTTGGATGAGAGGTGAAACGTCTTCAAAAAGGCAAAAACCAAAAATCGTTTGATTTGTTGCGTTTGATTCAATCTCCTTGAGATAACTATGACCTGGATGAATGAGAATATTCACAGGAATTTAACCAAGTGTTTTTTTTAGATTGGACTAACAAATACCCAAATGTTGTCTCAAGATTCGACAGTGCTCTCGAAGGCGCAGTGTTATGAAACCTGGTCTCTAATACTCTGGGTCTGAGTCCAGCCAGTGGAAGCCACGCATGTTGCGACAAGGTTGAGTTACACGACCACAGGGGCCCCGACTGGCCCTGTTTTATATTTTAGACAAAGTGAGAGAAAAAAAACTTGAATCTGTGGTTTACTTGACTGTTTACTTGGGATGTAAGATACTGGCAAAAAAAAGATTACAATCATTAAGTTGAATGGTGACAGACAATGAGAGAACTGGTTGAAGGTAAAGGGTTTTAGAAAAAATTTAACCAAGTGTTAACCCAAATGTTATCTTAAGATTCGACAGTGCTCTCGAGTCGCAGTGTTATGAAACCTGGTCTCTAACACCCTGGGTCTGAGTCCAGCTCGTGGAAGCCACACACGGCGCGACAAGGTTGAGTTACACGACCACCAGGGCCCTGACTGGCCTGTTTCACCGAAATGTATACCGGTA
The DNA here is from genome assembly GCA_016785345.1 of Trinectes maculatus. Classification (NCBI taxonomy): domain Eukaryota; kingdom Metazoa; phylum Chordata; class Actinopteri; order Pleuronectiformes; family Achiridae; genus Trinectes; species Trinectes maculatus. The sequence continues at coordinate 179,430 of JAFBJQ010000731.1, read as the reverse complement.
TATTAAATAGACAAACTTTGGTTTACTTGACTGTTTACACAGGCTGTAAGATCTTGGCAAAGAAATTACAGACTGAAGTTGAATGGTAACAGACAGTGAAAGAACTGGTTGAAGGTGAAAGAAAATATTTCAAAAAAGCTTTAGAAAAGTTGTGTTGTGTTGTTTTTAGATCAGACATACAAATACCCCAATGTTGTCTTAAGATGCGACAGTGGTCTAATACCCACAACCCCGGGTTCATTTCCAGCCAGTGGAAGCTGCATGCGGCGCGACAAGACTGAGTTCCGACTGGCCCCTCAACAAGCAGCAAAGAGAGGCCAGGATCAGGCCGGGAAACAGTTGGTTGCGACGCGCGGCCGGCAAGTGTTAAAAGAATGACGTGAAAAAAAAGTTGTATTTTTTTCTCTCTAAGTGTCTTATCCAACTTCAATGGACTTCATCAGTACTAATGTTTTATCTACCTTCTGCAGTGTGTGTTTATGGAACGAAGGATCCGTAGCGAATGTGGGACTTGATCCCATGACCACTAAAAAGGTTCGGTTGCTGAACCAGTAACATAACCACTACGCCACTGAGTCTGACATGATATTGTGCTTGGAACTTGTATTTGACCTATAGAAACTGACAGCCAATTTCAAAAAAAGAAGCATGTTTTTTAAAAAAAAGAAAAAAAGAAGTGTGTTAAGTGCAAAGAGGCGCTGAAAATCATCATCATGAATCATTCTTTTTTATCATATTTGCTACTGAAGCTTTATTTTACTCATACACGGGCTCACATAGTGATGATACCTACTTTAATTACATTCATTTATTCAGGGAAAAGGATCGTTCTGCGGAAAGACAAGAGTAAAACCCGAAACAGTCTAGCAACTGATGTTACTGTGACAAAAAAAGCATTTCATCAATAAGACAAAAAATGTATGCATGTCTCAGTTCTAGAAAAGCATAGAGCTAATAAAACAACTGTCGGCAAACAATTCCGCCTCACAAAAAAATCGGACATAACCCTGAAATAACCCTGACTTCTGATCTGCAGATCTTTCAACTGAGGCCCTATAACTGACTGTTTCATGCATTCTTTCCTGCATCACATCCAAACGCTGGATGGATCACAGCACAAGTGTTAAGACACTGGACAGAATCTGCTGATTACTGAGTTACAGGCAGTTTAAAGTGTTGTAATTTAAGTTAAACAGTAAAAAATAATAAGCACAAATTATGAAAAGTGGCTTTCAGGAAACATTTGTAGACTTTTTAGTTGCATAAAAATACGAACTTTTGTTGTCGTAAATGTCCTTTTCAACTACAAAGTGAACATTGTGTGATCTGAGCTTCTTGTCAATTCCCAACCAGGCTGTGATGTCCATTGTTTCTCTGTGAACAGAGACATGAGACGATATTTAAAGCCAATCAGCAATTAATCTGCACTCATCATTTAATGTACTTGCGTTCATTGATTAGAAAAACGTTGTTTAAATCAATGGATTTAAATAATTTATAAACACCGATGATTTAAAGGGAGTAATGAGCAATTTCACCGAGAACGTTTGCTGTTTTAGTTCATGCCAAAAGGTTAACTTCCTGTTGTCCTTCACAATAAAAGCTATGAACAAATTATTGATTTACTGACATTATTAAAACATGAGTGTTTGATGCTGCACTGCAAACTGGTCCAGTGGAAGGAGTATTTGTTGTGGTTAGACACCAAACATGCTGTGACCTTAAGGATCGCAACTTTGAAAGACACCGACGGTGCTGTTTTGTCATGGTGTTTAAAGTGTTTGCAATCGATCACCTCATCACGTTCTGGATGTCGTCCTTCAACCCCACCAGCGCTGTCTGGGAGGAGCTGTAGTGGGTGGTGCTACATCGAAAACTGCCTCCTGTCCGACTGATGAGCAGACGTAGTAGAAGTTGGCGCCTAGCATGACCAGTATGGGGAAGAAGGAGAAGCCGAAGCCGAGGCCTCTGATGCTGCTGCCCAGGGAGAGGCAGATCCAGTAGATCAGCCTGCAGCACACAAAGAGTAGATCACAACCTGGAAACAATCTGGAGAAAATCTGATACGCCCCTGCATCTTCTTGACATTTTAGCACGTTTTCTTTAACTGCATAAAATAAACATTTTGACGTATGTTCCTGAATAAAATGCATCTATCTATATTACCTGGGCTGGACTTCCTAAAGGCTGCCGGATGAGTTATGCCACGTCAGTGAAACTAACGACGCTTCCATCAGCTGCAGCACTCCTGTGTTTAGTGCGACTGATCGAATGCGCTAACGCTAATTTGTAAAAATTATGATAGGATCATCAAGTGCCTCATTCGTCACTGATGACACAATAGCAAAGTGTGCGGGAAAGAAAGCATTCCTACCTGCCAAAGACAAATATGATGGTGAGCAGCGGCACCAGTTTGACCAGGTCCTGGCTAATGTAGGTTGCCATGACGGCAAGTTGCAGGAAGAAGAAGAGGAAGAGGGCCACTGATTCATTGACGTAGTGCCAGTGCACGGCGACCTCTCTGTTCAGCAGTTCACTCTGACACAGCGGCTTCAGGTGATTGTGACGCACCCGGGCCACACCCTGCACAATCACACCTGCACAGAGACGAGGGAGCACCGGCCCCTGTGTTAGTCTGTTCATGGATTGTACTGTTTCTTCAACTGTTTGTTTAAATGCACAATAATCTTAACGGCCACAGTCTTACCGAGCAGGATGGGGATTGTGGCAAAGAAGGAGCAGCGCAATGTGTACACCACTCGGAGGGGGGCGCTCTCCACAAGTGGCGGGTCAAAGGGAAGGAGTTCGTAACCTCCCCACACCAGGAGAGGGAAGAGGAGCGCAGCGGCCGCCATCGCCAGAGCCGCCCTCAGTCTTCCACCACAAACATGCTCGCACAGGTCTGAGGAAGGAGCACACAACAGCTTTTAGTACAATGGTGTGTGTTTACTTACACCATGTGTGGGAATTCAGCATCTGTCACAGTCCTGTGACAACACGAATGAGTCAGACACCAGAATGAAAATGTATTATATTGCATTAGACGCTGTGTTACCTATTTATTAATAAAACCTGAAACCTGAATAACCACAGCAACATGTTGTGTCATGTACTCACAGTATTTGTCGTCCGGCTGTGTGTACACTGGCTGTATGTACGCTGGCTGTGTGTACACTGGCTGTGCGTAAATTATGGCTGAGACAGGCTCCACCTGCGGCTCCTTCTGGGCGTCCTTCTCTATGAAGAGCCTGCTCTCCTCGGGGAACTTTTTGCTGGACGGATTGACAATAGTGACCTGCGGCGTGAAGCCCATAGCGGCTTTCTCTGACAACCAACGTGACTCCTCTCCCTCTACTTCCTCTTCATCCTCCTCATCTTCATCATCTGCCAGCGAGCCGTCCCCTTTATCTCCTTTCTGCACAGCTATCTCCTCATCCCTCCACCTCTCTCCCTCAGGCATGCTCTCCCTCCACTTGGCCTTGCTCTTCCGGTCACTATCCTCCTGGCTCTGCCTCTCAGACAGGTCCTGACTTCCTCCGCTGATCCCCGTGTCTCTCTCTTCTCCTTCTTCCGACCAGACTCCATCACTGGGGTCCATCTGCGGCCTCTTGTCTTTGTCTCCAGGCCATGGTAATGTGCTCGGCTCCAGATGAGCAGAGCGGCTCATTTCCTCCTCCTCTTCTTCTTGATCTCCCTCCACTCTTAACCCCGCTTCCTCCTTGGCGTCTTCTTCATCTTCCTCCTCATCTGTAATCATGTTCATTTCCTCTCTCTGTGGGTTTTTCCTCCCGGCTGCCTGTGGCTCTGCAGTTAGTCCATCAGGTGAAAACGCCACATCTTCGACGAGTTCACAGATTAAACCCCCAAGGATAGACATTGTTGTAATACTTTATAATAACCTCTTTTCAGTCAATACCAGTTGCACTGTGAAGAGAGTGACAGTTAGCAAAGCTTCCTCCAGTTGCTAAAAGTCATATTTGTTATTTGGCCTGTGAGGAGAGAAAAAAAAAGGTTTAAACAATAACCAGCACTGTATGAAAAAATAAATCAAAGTTCATGTTTATCACGGGTGTGTGGACTATTCTGAAAATACCCGTCCTCACACATGAATGTGAAAATACCAAAACAAGTATCAACCAATGCAGTGAAGAAAAGTTTTGGGATCACATCTTCATTTGTGGATGAATTAACTGACTGATCAATGGAATGTCAGGAAACAGAGCATTCAGATTGAGTGAAAAGACAACAATGACAAGCCCATCTCATGTATTACAGGTTATATTATCTGTCCAATTATTAATTCAGCTGTGAATTATTAATCAAAGATGTGGCGTTCACACCCTGGTGATTCATAATTCAGCTGTGAATATCAGAAACATAATCAAGTCTGTTAAGCTGAAGATTAAACAACACAGTGGCAGGGTTGTGATTAATTTAATTTAATCATTAAATAGTCACTCGGACATGAATTGAATTGAAATCTTTACATAAAGCCTACATGGGCCTATATAGCTGTTACACCAGCGTGTGACTGGATTGTTAGCTGTTTGATTTACCAACAGGAAGTTATTACCTTTTAAGGTGTATTTCCGCTTAAGTGTTGCCAGTTTGTTTTGCTTCCTGCTTGAAAACTTCAGCGACTAAAACCTAAGCATGTTACAGATTCTGACCACAATCAACCCATTCCATTATCAGTCCTTTGTTTACCTGCAGTTTCGGACATAGTTTCACTCCTCTGTTTTGGTCCTGGAGCTGAATAAGGCCTGGCGCAGGGTAGTTTCGGGCTACGGCTACAACTTGTTTGACAACTCTTCCTTCACGACATTTTTTCACAAACAGAAACACATTAGCTCGTTAATATTTGACGTACCTGTTTTTAATTCGCTCACATCTCCGAAAAGGACGCGTGAGTTCGGTTTGCGATAGACGCAAACTATTTTGTTTTTGCCGTTTCTCACTGGGGAAGGAAAAAAAAGTTACCCAGCAGGTGTGACCAGGTGCTCAACTCACTCACTCACTCACTAACGAGAGGAGGAAACGGAAAAGAGGTGTCACTCCGATCTCATTTCCACGCACCAAAAAAACAACAACAACAAAAAAAAATCAGCAACAAGAAGAAAGCAAACCAAACAAAAGCCCCCCACCGTTTGTAAACTAATTTTTAAATAAAGTTAATAATTTCCGTCAAACTGCAGCACACAAAAGAGATCTTTGTAGTCTTAGTGCTGCAGTCCACACCATGATCCAAATAGTGGGAATGTCATTATCAGATTTGGTTTCGGGGATAAGAAGTTTGCGAAACATAAACGTGAAGTTATTTAATTACTGAATCACAGTAATTCAGCAATTAAATACACACACACATACAATATACAGTATATAAATCACACACATTACAAAGAAATTATTTCTTTATACATATGTGAAACCTACATTCACCAACCGTCACTTCTTGTGAACCTTTTATCTTACACTATGTTTAATTATTAACTTTAAAGAATTCACATGTTCAAACGGTAAAGTGATCACAGTTGTAAATACATTATCTAACTAGTGAGGTTAATGTGAAACCAGGCTTCACTTAAAAAGGACTAAAAACAGCTTTTGACTTCAGGTTAGGAAGTAAGTTCACTTTGGTTTAGGTTGATAATTGAAATAACTGGAAAACATTTTAGAAAAATGATATTGATTTTTTTTTTCTCCACAGACCCCAACAGCCTGGTTTTACATTTGTAGTGCTTCATCTGTCAGAACAAACACGGCCTTTGACTTAGTTCAACTCAATAATAGCATAGTGCACCAGTAAAGTCATCAAACAGGCCTCCTGAGGGTGGAGCTGCCACCCACAGACAGTATATAAAAACAGCTAACCACTAAATAAACATCTAAATGCAAGAATTCGGTCACATTTAAACCAAACACACGTCATTCCGAAAAGTAAACTTGCAAGATCAACATTTTATTTCAAGACCACAGCCTCACAAATGGTAGAATTCTTGCTCAAAACACACAAAATCCAAATGTTCACTTAAAATAACTTCACAAAAGGAAGATAGTGACTTTATAAACAGTGAGTCTTCACATCCATCCCCATCCCATGTTATCTAACATAAATGGACAAAAAGGAGCACGTTTTGGTATTTTTTGAATCCAACCATGAAGGTGTCAATATCAGTAATGATGATTTATGAGTCATATCACGTTTGCTTGTTTGGTTTTTTTTAAGAACAAGGTGCTCAAAAACATTTTTTGTGAAATCAATCAAACACTTTAATCTTGTCCCAAGCTGTTTAAAGCAAAAGTCACATCTATACACAGACCGTAGGTAAAACGATTCAAACAGTTATGGTTACAGTTATGGAGTGGATGTGACAAAAGTTAAGAGGCTGGTCTCTGCAGGACAATTCATTGAGTTCAATTAATGTAAATTGGTGATAAACTGAACATTTGAACAATTACGGCAAAAAAAAACAAAACAACTATGACGAGATAACCAAGTGTGACACGTCACTGAGAACAAATCTATTATTTAGGCATTCTGAACCCTGAACCTTCTAACAGATATTTACGAGAGACCTGCAGTGAAACCTGAACTTCTGCATTCAACTTTTTTTTTAAATTTCAAAGTACTTCTAGAAAACCTTAAGTAGCAAGAACTCTTTGAACACAACAGTTATGTGCATCATTCTAATATTCACTATTTCACTTGTCTTAAATTCCAAGTTGTTTTAATAATTAATACTGACCAAATAATATTTGTTTTTTGTTTGACTTATGGATTTTTCATTTGTGATGCACTTTGCAATGGCTGTAATATTTGTTGCTCTTTATGTTTATTCATGTCCAATTGATTAAGATTTGGTATAGCCGTCTTTTGTTTGTACTTCTTACATCCATGTTGATGCCCAGCATCTGTTTTACTGTGCCATTAAAATGGACAAACTCTACAACTGGAAGTTAAATGAAAACTGGAACAATCAGTCTATAATAACACTTTACATGCCAGTTCTAGTAAGAGATTATTAGTGCTGCTTACTCAAATTACAGAAATAAATGTTTTTTTTTAAATAATCAAGCACAATAAAACAAGATGAAATAGTTAGTTATGAAATCTGAGAAGCTACTGAATATCTCCCCTTCCGAAATGACTGTTCTCATTAAAAGACTGTATTCTATGTTTCAAAACAGGGAATACTACAGCAACTTTTTTGGTCAGACAGAGATTATTCATCAAGCCTGTTTACTAACGTCAATGTCTGTATCCTGTTTAACCGCTGTTGCATCACAACTGGCGCTGTTCTCGGTGGGCATAGTCTGTGTGTTGTGCTCCTCCTCCACTGGCTCTCCAGCATGTAACTCCTTCACATCAGATAATTCACTCTTTTCTTCTGAGTGGTTGGGCTGTACGTTGTCAACTCCTGTGACTTTGTTTTTGTTGACAGAGCCTTTGGGGCGACCCCTTTTTCGTGACACGACATTTTCACTTTTTGCAGAATTAGGATACTTCCTAGGCCTTCCCCTCTTGGCCGGTTGCTGTCTTGGTCGACCACGCTTCCTTTCTGAAGGTACAACCATATATCCAGAGGGTTTCTTTGTCACAGAGCCTTTGGGCCGTCCTCTTCGTCTTTTAGGCGACTGGGAGCCATCTGTGACCTGCTCTTGTTGCTCTGTGCTCTTCTGTTCAATACTTTTTCTTGGTCTTCCTCTCCCTCTCTGAGGTGGGTCTGAGGTGTCACTTGATGTATCCTCCATCAGTCTCCTTGTGTTGTTTACCTTAACCTTCCTGTGCCGACCTCTCCCACTGTTTTCTGTGTCGAGGCCTCCCATAGCTTCTGCCTCCCCCTCGCTGCACAACTCTGCCAGCAGTCTGGGTTTCTTATCAGGAGAGCCCTTAGGTCGACCTCTTTTCCTAGGCTGTGTGGAGCTGCCTTCACGCTCTTCTTCACTTGCTAAAACTTCAGATTTCCGCTTTGTGGATCCCTTTGGACGACCCCTTCCCATTTTTAGTGAACCAGAGCCACCATTTGTTACGTCTTTAGCAGCAGCTGTGTCAGAGGTGCTTTTTCTGAGAGTCTTTTTTTTTGGCCTGCCTCTTTTCTTAGAGCTGTCGCCATTATTGGCAGGTTTCTTAGACCCTCTCTTAGCCCCAAGAGTTTGCTCAGACTCATCAAAATGTTCATCTGATGACCCCTCTTGTTCTGTGTGTTTTGTGCTTGAGCGTTTTGGGCGCCCTCTTCCTTTCTGGGATTGTGTGGACCCACCATTGGAAATGCCTGACACAAACTCCATTTGTGTAACATCTGTTACACAAACCTTTAGTTTCTTTGAACCTTGTGACTTTCCCTTTCTTCTTCTAAATCGAATACTGTTGGGTCTGTCTACACTGGACTCTACCGTTTTGCTTGCACCATCTCCTTGTTCTGTCTCGTCCATCTTTTTTTCTTCTTCCATACCTCTGCCTTCGACAGGTTCCACCTTTAATGTAAACATTGAAAAACACAGTTATTAATATGTTTACGTGTACAATAAAATAATTAAAACTGATTACTTATGTTTAACTAGAATTAAGCAGGACTTAGATTTTATAAAAAAAAACACATACACAATTAAAAAAAGCAAAATACATATGCAATACAAAAATACAAAAGCCAATTTCACTAATAACCAAAAAGCGCTGTAAAAAGATGTTAAGTCTAAAATATGTTTTAAAAATGTATTGTCTTTTTTTATGCAGTAATATGAGTTCTACAGCATGAATATGTTCTAGATTAAAGAAATAGAAGGAGCAGTGATTTACCTATGAGATCACCACAAGGTTTTGTCATTCAAAAAATCACTGATAATTCAATTCAATAGCGTTACAATGTCACTTCTTCTACAGAAATGTAGACTAAAATCGTAGTTCAATTAAACACGCGTTGATTTTAATATTATTTACAGTATAGAGTTTACACGGCTCTGTCTATTTCTTGGATTAATCATTTCCACAAGCGGGAAGACGCACTGGCGGTTCTCACGAGGCTATCAACAACATGTACGGTTAACGCCATAGCATGCAAATACCAATCATTTCCTTACAGTGCTGTATATTTACATATACACTTTTAAATATACGACAGACTCCAGGCATCGACAGCTGTGCCACTGAAAGATAATATAGTCATATTAGGCCCTCGAACTATCATGATGACGCCGAACCTGATTGTTTTCCATGTAATAGTCGCGTTCAAACTCGACGACAATAGAGAGCAACAAGCGGCACAAAGCGAATAATAGAATACAACCAGCAATGTATATCTCACCTTAAACAAATGTTCTGCGTGGGTTTTGTCTTAATCTTCCATATAATAGTTATTCGCCTCACGGCCCGTAGACTGAAAGTACGCTGTTATTGTTGCCGTGGTGGCTGTTTAAATTTGCAACCACTTCCGGCCATCTGTGACGTTTAATAGGTTCCGGGTAAAACTGAAGGGCACGGTTTCAGTTCCGCTTCCCGGCTGTATCTATGCATTAGTCTCTACGCTTTATACCCTGACAGTCAAAATGTATATAGGTGTATTTAGCGCTTAGTACCGTCTGTATTTTATTTAATATAAAGTGTATACTTAACATATTAAACTGCTTCTGTTGTATTTTTGTGGCTGTGACACAGGCCATCAGTTCAAAATATGGGCATATTAAAATAAAATAAACAAATATATATAAAAAATATAGGCCACACAGTTGAGCCGGTAAGTTTCTCTGATCACACAATATATAAATACTTGTGATCAATTTAAGATACTTAATTTAAACCAATGGTCCAATTAGTTGAGAAAATCAACTGATTTAAAGCCACATTTATGGTTTTGTGGTAACCAAAACACAATTTATTGATTATTTGCTCTAGAAATTTATACTGATATCTCATACCTTGTCTGTGCTTTGCTGCAAGTCAAATGTTCACAATAAAGGACAAAAAGTAATAAACTGATTATATTTGTTGATATTTAAATGTATTCATGTCCAATTGATTAAGATTTGATATAGTAGGTGTGACAAGGTGCTCAACACACTCACCAACACGATGAGGAAAGAAGAGGTGTCACTCTCCTTAACCTTAAAGAATTCACATGTCCAAACACTAAAGTGATCACAGTTGTAAATACATTATCAAAGTAGTGAGGTTAATGTCAAACCAGGCTTCACTTAAAAAAGACTAAACACAGCTTTTAACTCCAGGTTAGGAAGCAAGTTCCCTTTAGTTTAGGTTGATAATTGCAATAACTGAAAAACATTTTAGAAAAGAGATATTCATATGATTACTTCACAGACCCCGACAGCCTGGTTTTACGTTTGTAGCGATTCATCTGTCAGAACAAACACGGCCTTTGATTTAGTTCAAATCAATAATAGTAGAGTGCACCAGTAAAGCCATCAAACAGGCCTCCTGAGGGTGGAGATGCCGCCCACAGACAGTATAAAAAAACTAACCACTACCTATGCTTTTGTCCATTTCAGCATTTTTAAACTCCCTGGAATTAAAAAAAAAACAAAACTGGGGAAAAAAGCTGGAATTTGGTCACATTAAAACCAAACAAACATCACTCCAAAAAGTAAACTTGCAAGATCAACATTTTATTTCAACACAACAGCCTCACAAATTGTAGAATTATTGCTCAAAACGCACAAAACCAAAATGTTCACTTAAAATTATTTGACTTCACAAAGGCAGATAGTGACAACTCTATGTGCATCATTCTAATATGTTTATCCATTAATACTATTTCATGGGCTATTTCACTTGTATATAATTCTAAGTTGTTTTAATATTTGCTTTTTGTTTGATTTATGGATTGTTCATTTGTGATGCACTCTGCAATGCCTGTTACTAAAATTATGATTATTAGCTGCTAAATGCTCACCTATTTTCTGCACAATTGCACTATACCCATCTACCTGTCTATCTGTTAAGTGAAAACTGGAACAGTCAGTATATAATAACACTTTGCATGCCAGTTCTAGTAAGAGATTATTAGTGCTGCGTACTCAGATGACAGAAATAAATACATGTTTGGAAAAAAAAAAATCCAAGCATAATAAAACAAGATGAATGCGTTAGTTAGGAAATCAGAGAAGCTACTGAAAATCTACCCTAGCAAAATGACATGTTAAAAATTTGTGTTCTTGTTAAAAGATTGTATTTTATGTTTCAAAACAGGGAATATTACAGCAACTTTTTTGGTCAAACAGAGATTATTCATCTAGACTGTTTACTAACTTCAACGTCTGTATCCTTTTTAACCGCTGTTCCGTCAGTGCTGGCGCTGTACTTGGTGAGCATAGTCTGTGTCTTGTGCTCCTGCTCTTCTGCCTCCTCCTCCACTGGCGCTCCTTCAAGCACCTCCTTTACGTTGGGCTGTACGTTGTCAACTCTTGTGGCTTTGCTTTTGTTGACAGAGCCTTTGGGGCGGCCCCTTTTTCGTGACACGACATTTTCACTTTTTGAGAAATTAGGGGATCGGCCCCTCATTCTCTTGGATTCATCATTGGGGTTGCATGATGAGGTTTCAGCAATGGGCAAATGCTTGCGTAAGTGTGCACCTTTCTTGGATTCTGACTTACGAGGGCGACCCCGGTTTCTGCGAGGAGCTGGTGTAGTTCCCTCTGGAGGATCAACACGTGGGTATTTCCTCGGCCGACCTAGCGGCTTCCATACTTTCGGCTTGTTTAGCTCCTCTGGTGAAGGCCGAGGATACTTCCTAGGCCTTCCCCTCTTGGCCGGTTGCTGTCTTGGTCGACCACGCTTCCTTTTTGAAGGTACAACCATATATCCAGAGGGTTTGTTTGCGTAAGTGTGCACCTTTCTTGGATTCTGACTTACGAGGGCGACCCCGGTTTCTGCGAGGAGCTGGTGTAGTTCCCTCTGGAGGATCAACACGTGGGTATTTCCTCGGCCGACCTAGCGGCTTCCATACTTTCGGCTTGTTTAGCTCCTCTGGTGAAGGCCGAGGGTACTTCCTAGGCCTTCCCCTCTTGGCCGGTTGTTGTCTTGGTCGACCACGCTTCCTTTTTGAAGGTACAACCATATATCCAGAGGGTTTCTTTGTCACAGAGCCTTTGGGCCGTCCTCGTCCTCTTTTAGCCGACTGGGAGCCATCTGTGACCTGCTCTGTGCTCTTCTGTTCAATATTTTTTCTTGGTCTTCCTCTCCCTCTCTGAGGTGCATCTGAGATGCCGTTTGATGTATCCTGCATCAGTCTCCCTGTATTGGTTACCTTAACCGTCCTGAGCCTACCTCTCCTGAGGCCTCCCATAGCTTCTGCCTCCCCCTCGCTGCTCAGCTCTGCCAGCAGTCTGGGTTTCTTATTAGGAGAGCCCTTAGGTCGACCTCTTTTCCTAGGCTGTGCAGCGCTGCCTTCACGCTCTTCTTCACTTGCTAAAATTTCAGATTTCCGCTTTGTGGAACCCTTTGGACAACATCTTCCCATTTTTAGTGAACCAGAGCTACCATTTGTTACGTCTTTAGCAGCAACTGTGTCAGAGGTGCTTTTTCGTAGAGTCTTTTCTTTGGGCCTGCCTCTTTTCTTAGAGCTGTCGCCATTATTGGCAGGTTTCTTAGACCCTTTCTTAGCCCCAAGAGTTTGCTCAGCGTCATCAGAATGGTCATCTAATGACCCAACCTGTTCTGTGTGTTTTGTGCTTGAGAGTTTTGGGCACCCTCTTCCTTTCTGGGATTGTGTGGACCCACCACTGGAAATGCCTGACACAAACTCCATTAGGGTAACATCTGTTACACAAACCTTTAGTTTCTATACTGCTTTGCTTGCACCATCTCCTTGTTCTGTCTCGTCCATCTTTTTTCTTCCTCCATACTTCTGCCTTCAACTCGGACAGGTTCCACCTTTAAGGTAAACATTGAATTAACATTAGTTAATAACATGTTTATGTGTACAATAAAAAATAATTAAAAACTGATTACTTATGTTCAACTGGAATTGAGCAGGACTGATTTTACACAAGTCACTATACACAATACAAAGGCAAAATATGCTAAGTTTAAAATATGTTAAAAAAAAACATTGTCTTTTTTAATGCAATAATCAGCATTCACATGATAAGAATTTCCATCTACTACACTTCATATATGCCTGTATTAAAAACAAACCTGACATTTTATCATGTAGTAAAATATATACACACACAACAGAAAGAAACACACATCAGATCAGATCTCTATTACTCCCCGGAGAAGAACCCTCCCTCCCCCCATAACCATATATCAATAATGCTAAGATAATGATAAAAAAAAGAGAGATCTGAATACATGTAATTTTTAACATTTGATTAAATACATTTTAAAGACATCTCACAAGCCTAATGGTTTCCATTAACACACTGATTTCTCACAACTGAAAGAAATAATCACAAACAACTTAAAGAAAAATAAATACAAACGTTATGAGCATGAATATGTTCTAGATTTTAGAATTAGAAGGAGCAGTGATTTACCTATGAGACCACCACAAGGTTTTATCATTCAGAAAAACTACTGATAATTCAATTCAATAGCGTTACTGCACTACAATGTCACTAACTTCTACGTAAAAGCTCAGGGACCAAACACAATGTAGACTAAAATCGTAGTTTAATCGAACACCTGTTGATTGTAATATTTTTTACAGTATAGAGTTTACACGGCTCTGTCTATTCCCTGGATTAATCATTTCCAAAAGGCGGGAAGACGCACTGGCGATTCTCAGGAGGCTAGCGACAACATGTGCGGTTAACGTCATAGCATGCAAATACCAATAATTTCCTTACAGTGCTGTACATTAATATATTGTTAACAAATATAATTCCATTTAAATATCCTATCGACCCGAGGCACCGACAGTGCCACTAAAAGATAATATAGTCATATTGAGCTGTCAAACTATCGTGATGACGCCGATACCTGATTGTTTTCCAGGTAATAGTCGTGATCAAATTCGACGGCAAGAGTAGAGAGTAACAAGCGGCACAAAGCGAATAATACAATAAAACCAACAGTGTGTGTCTCACCTTAAGCAAATGTTCTGCGTGTATTTTGTCTTAATCTTCCATAGAATAGTTATTCGCCTCACGGCCCGTAGACTGAAAGTACGCTGTTATTGTTGCCGTGGTGGCTGTTTAAATTTGCAACCACTTCCGGCCGCCCGTGAGATTTAATAAGTTCCGGGTGAAACTGAAGGGCACGGTTTCAGTTCCGCTTCCCGGCTGTATCTGTGCATTAGTCTGTACGCTTTATACCCTGACAGTCAAAATGTATGTAGGTGTATTTAGTGAATGGGACATCCATATTTTATTTAATATAAAGTGTATACTTTCGATGTTAAACTGTCTCTGTTGTATTTCTGTGGCTGTGACACAGACCATCAGTTCAAGGTATACGCATATAAAAATAAAATAAACAAATATATATAAAAATACAGGTCACACATGTGAACTGGTAAGTTTCTCTGATCACACAAAATATTGGTGAGCAATTAAAGATGTTTAATTTAAACCAATGGTCCCCTTAATTGAGAAAATCAACAGATTTTAAAGCCACATTTATGGTTGTGTAGTAACCAAAACACAATTTATTATTTGCTCTATAAATATGTACTGATATCTCATACCTTGTCAGTGGTTTGCTGCAAGTCAAATGTTCACAATAAAGGATGAAAAGGACTAAACTGTTAGTATTCGTTGTTATTTAAATGTGTTCATGTCCAATTGAACACTTCAGTTCTTTTTGTTAATGTTGTCATCATACAGTATGTTGAATCTTTTAGAGATGACCACAGACATTCATAAAAATATGTATTTCATTTACCTATGTGTCCTTCACTACTTGCCTTTCACAATACTAATAAAATAAATTTGTACAATACACAGTATACCCATTTATAATCAATCAGCCGTTCATCTATCTATCAGAAGGTTTGTCTGTAACACTTTGAGCTCCCTCCTGTCTTTCTGTATGTCTCCACACAGGGGAACCAATGTTGACAAGAGAACAAAGGCATGAGTGGAAAAAAAGAAAAAGGGAAATTGGAAAGGCAGTTTGTGGTGCACAAGGTAATTGATAAAATATCAAGGTACAGGCAGGAATTTGGTCACACATCACAACAAAAAGTAAAATTGCAAGATCAACATTTTATTTCAAGACCACAGCCTCACAAATGGTAGAATTCTTGCTCAAAACACAAAAAATCCAAATGTTCACTTAAAATGATTTGACTTCACAAAAGGCAGATAGTGACTTTATAAACACCAAGTCTTCATATCCATCCTTAGCCCATGTTATCTTACATAAATGGACAAAAAGAAGCATATTTTGGCATTTTTTTGAACCCAACCACAAAACCATCAATATCAGTATTGATGATTCAAAAGTCATGTCGCACTTTTTTTACAACAAGGTGCTCAAAAACAATTTTTGTGAAATCAATCGAAACACTTTAATCTCATAAAAGTCCCAAGCTGCTATACACAGACATAAGGGATAAGGGTTAGAATAAAAACTGAAACTAAAACATAAAAGCTTGAAGTGGAGGATGAAATCTTCATGCAGCAGGAAGGCTTTTGACAGAGCTTATCCTACGGCTATGGAATGGATGTGACAAAAGTTAAGAGGCTGATCTCTGCAGGACAACTCATTGAGTTCAAAGATTGTAAACTGATGATAAACTGAACACTTTAACAATTGAGAAAAAAAAAACTATGACGAGATAATCAAGTGTGAAACGTCATTGAGAACAAATCTATAATTTAGGCATTCTGAACCCTCAACCTCCTAACAGATATTTACTAGAGACCTGAAGTGGAACCTCAATGTCTACATTCAACTTTTTAAAAATCTCAAAGTACTTCTAGAAAACCGTAAGTAACAAGAAGTCTTTGAACACAACAGTTATGTGCATCATTCTAATATCCCCTGTCCATTAATACTATTTCATGGGCTATTTCACTTGTCTTTAATTCTAAGTTGTTTTAATATTTGTTTAAATTTTGTTTGCTTTATGGATTGTTCATCTGTGATGCACTTTGCAATAGCTGTTACTAAAATTATGATTATTAGCTGCTAAATGTTCACCTACTTTCAGCACAATTGCGCGATACCCATCTACCTGTCTATCCTAGAATATGGAAATCAACCCACAGAAATACAGTTCCCTTTTCCAAAAAGAGAAATAAAAGAAACAATGAATCATAGTTTGGACTGTTACAAGAGCTAATGGATCAGAGGCTACATACCGTATATGAGACTAAGACTTCGGGTGAAGCCTTTTGTTTGTACTTCTTATATCCATGTTGATCCCCAGCATCAGTTTTACTATCACATTAAAACTGACAAACACTACAACTGGAAGTTAAATGAAAACGGGAACAATCAGTCTACAATAATACTTTACATGCCAGTTTTAGTAAGAGATTATCAGTACTGCTTACCCAGATGACAGAAATAAAGAACATGTTTAAAAAAAAATCCAAGCACAATAAAACAAGATGAATGCATGAGTTAGGAAATCAGAGAAGCTACTGAACATCTACCCTACCAAAATGACATGTTAAAAATGTGTGTTCTTGTTAAAAGACTGTATTCTATGTTTCAAAACAGGGAATACTACAGCAACTTTTTTGGTCAGACAGGGATTATTCATCAAGCCTGTTTATTAACGTCAATGTCTGTATCCTGTTTAACCGCTGTTGCGTCAGAACTGGCGCTGTTCTCGGTGGGCATAGTCTGCGTGGTGTGCTCCTCCTCCACCGCCTCCTCCTCCTCCACTGGCGCTCCTTCAAGCAACTCCTTTACATCAGATAATTCACTCTTTTCTTCTGAGTGGTTGGGCTGTACTTTGTCCAACCCTGTGGCTTCGTTTTTGTTGACAAAACGTTTGGAACGACCCCTTTTTCGTGGCACGACATCTTCATTTTTTGCAGAATTAGGGGATCGGCCTCGCTTTCTCTTGGGTTCATCATTGGAGTTGCATGATGAGGTTTCAGCAATGGGCAAATGCTTGCGTAAGTGTGCACCTTTCTTGGACTCTGACTTACGAGGGCGACCCTGTTTTCTGCGAGGAGCTGGTGTAGTTCCCTCTGGAGGATCAACACGTGGGTATTTCCTCGGCCGTCCTAGCGGCTTCCATACTTTCGGCTTGTTTAGCTCATCTGGTGAAGGCCGAGGGTACTTCCTTGGCCTTCCCCTCTTGGCTGGTTGTTGTCTTGGTCGACCACGCTTCCTTTCTGAAGGTACAACCATATATCCAGAGGGTTTCTTTGTCACAGAGCCTTTGGGCCGTCCTCTTCGTCTTTTAGCCGACTGGGAGCCATCTGTGACCTGCTCTTGTTGCTTTGTGCTCTTCTGTTCAATATTTTTTCTTGGTCTTCCTCTCCCTCTCTGAGGTGCGTCTGAGATGCCATTTGATGTAACCTGTATTAGTCTCCTTGTGTTGTTTACCTTAATCTTCCTGCGCCGACCTCCTGCACTGTTTTCTGAGTGAAGGCCTCCCTTATCTTCTGCCTCCCCCTCACTACTCACCTCTGCCAGCAGTCTGGGTTTCTTCTCAGTAGAGCCCTTAGGTCGACCTCTTTTCCTAGGCTGTGCAGAGCTGCCTTCACGCTCTTCATCATTTGCTAAAACTTTTGATTTCCGCTTTGTGGATCCCTTTGGACGACCCCTTCCCACTTTTAACGTACCAGAGCCACCATTTGTTAGGTCTTTAGCAGCAGCTGTGTCAGAGGTGCTTTTTCTGAGAGTCTTTTTTTTTGGCCTGCCTCTTTTCTTAGAGCTGTCGCCATTATTGGCAGGTTTCTTAGACCCTCTCTTAGCCCCAAGAGTTTGCTCAGACTCATCTAAATGGTCATCTGATGACCCCTCTTGTTCTGTGTGTTTTGTGCTTGAGCGTTTTGGGCGCCCTCTTCCTCTCTTTAATTGTGTGGACCCACCATTGGAAATCCCTGACACAAACTCCATTAGCATAACATCGGTTACACAAACTTTTAGTTTTTTTGCACCTTGTGACTTTCCCTTTCTTCTTCTAAATCGGATGTTGTTGGGTCTGTCTACACTGGACTCTACCGATTTGCTTGCACCATTTCCTTGTTCTGTCTCGTCCATCTTTTTTGTTTGATAACCTCTGCCTTCAACTTGGACAGGTTCCACCTTTAAAGGTAAACATGAAAAAAAACATAGTTAATAACATGTTTATGTGTACAATAAAATGATTAAAACTGCTTACTTATGTTTAACTAGAATTAGGCAGAATACATATGCAATACAAAAATACAAAAGCCAATTTCACCAATAACCAAAAAGCGCTGTAAAAAAAATGTTACGTTTAAAATAAGTTTAAAAAACATATTTATAAACATCTTTCTTAATGCAGCAATCAGCATTCATATGATAAGAATTTCCATCTACTATACTTCAAGCTTGTATTAAAAACAAACCTGAAATTCTGTCATGTTGAAAAATATACACAGACAGATACACACTTAAAATCATTACGATGAAACAGTAACAAAATTATATATTCCTAAATGAGTGTTTGTGTAGTTTAACTAAACACCTGTTGATTTTTATATTGTCGACAGTATAGAGTTTACACGGCTCTGTCTATTTCTTGGATTAATCATTTCTTAAGGCGGGAAGACGCACTGGCGATTCTCAGGAGGCTAGCAACAACATGTGCGATTAACGCCATAGCATGCAAATACCAATCATTTCCTTACGGTGCTGTACATTTATATACTGTTAACACATATAATTAATTTAAATATCCCATAGACCCGAGGCACCGATAGTTGTGCCATTAAGAGAGATAATATAGTCATATTAGGCCCACAAACAATCGTGATGACTCCGATACCTGATTGTTTTCCAGGTAATAGTCGCGATCAAACTCGACGGCAAGAGTAGAGAGTAACAAGCGACACAAATCGAATAATACAATAAAACCAACAGTGTGTGTATCTCACCTTAAGCAAATGTTCTGCGTGGGTTTTGTCTTAATCTTCCATAGAACAGTTATTCGTCTCACGGCCCGTAGACTGAAAGTACGCTGTTATTGTTGCCGTGGTGGCTGTTTAAATTTGCAACCACTTCCGGCCGCCAGTGAGCTATAAGAGATTCCGGGTGAAACTGAAGTGCACGGTTTCAGTTCCGCTTCCCGGCCGTATCTATGCATTTGTCTCCACGCTTTATACCCTGACAGTCAAAATGTATGTAGGTGTATTTAGTGCTTAGTACCGTCCATATTTTATTTTATAAAAAGTGTATACTTTAGATATTAAACTCCTTCTTGTATTTTTGTGTCTGTGACAGAGACCATCAGTTCAAAGAATGGGCATAATAATAAAACAAATAAAATAAACAANATGTGTGTGTGTGTGTGTGTGTTTGTTTACATGTGTGACACCTATATATATATATATAGGTGTCACACATGTAAGCTGGTTAGTTTCTCTGATCATACAAAATATTTGTGAGCAATTAAAGATGCTTAATTTAAACCAATGGTCCCCTTAGTTGTGAAAATCAACTGATTTTAAAGCCACATTTATGGTTTTGTGGTAACCAAAACACAATTTATTGATTATTTGCTCTATAAATATATACTGCTATCTCAAACCTTGTCTGTGCTTTGCTGCAAGTCAAATGTTCACAATAAAGGACAAAAAGGACTAAACTGTTTGTTGCTATTTAAATTTGTTCATGTCCAATTGATTACGATTTGATATATTTAATCTTCAGTTCTTTTTGTTAGTGTTGTCATCATACAGTATGTTGAATCTTTTAGAGTTGACCATGGACATTCATAAAGACATGTATTTCAGTTACCTACATGTCCTTCACTACTTGCCTTTCACAATACGAATGAAATAAATTAAACTATACATAGTATGGACATTTATAATAAATGTGGAAAATCAGCCATTAATCTACCCATCAGAAGGCTTGTCTGTATCACTATGAGCTCCCTCTTGTCTTTCCTCTATCTCTCGAGACAGGGAACCATGATGACAAGAGAACAAAGGCATGAGGGAAAATAAAAGAAAAAGAGAAATTGGAGAGAGGCAGTTTGTGTTGCACAGGGTAGTTGGAAACAAGGGCAGAACATGAGGTAAAAGCAAAATAAT
This sequence comes from Trinectes maculatus, assembly GCA_016785345.1. Taxonomy (NCBI): domain Eukaryota; kingdom Metazoa; phylum Chordata; class Actinopteri; order Pleuronectiformes; family Achiridae; genus Trinectes; species Trinectes maculatus. Next base: position 159,282 of record JAFBJQ010000731.1, on the reverse strand, counting down.
GAGGTCAATATTAGTGAGAAGAATGCAAGAAAAGAAGAGGAAACACGCAAATTGTGTTTATATGCGAGTGAGGTGAGAGACAGAAAGAAAGACAGAGAAGCTGTCACTTCAAAAGAGGCAGAGGCTGAGAGGAAATGACAGACAGGGCCAAAGGAAAGGAGCATTTGAGAAAGACAAATCCTGAGAGACTGTGCTGAACCCGCTGCCCCATCTAAACCCCCTCCATGCTCCTCCTCCCTCCCTGTGTGCTTTGCCATGGTTACCAGACAGGGCGCCCAATGCAGCCAGTTAATGTGTTTTTCAGTGGCAGGACCGAGCTGGGTACTAATGTCCCTCAGTCTGTCTCCTGCACAATCAATGTCAACTGTCCTGGGATGCACAAACACACGAAGGGAAGAGAGCCAGGGAACAGTGAGCCATGGGGTTGAGTGTCGGGGGCGACAGCCTGAAAAAAGATGTCACTTTAATTTATTTATTTGAAAACTGACAGTTGTGGGCATTAATTGAGTGGTCAGAAAAAAGACAGTGAAGAAGCTTGATTTGAGTCCAACATCACATGTTGATCTTTTAAATGATGTCATTTTATCTCATGTCAAATTCCTGACCACAAACATTTTCTACATTCTTATCCATCACAAAATCCAGAAAAACAACTTATTACTCTTTTAAAATATTTTATTTACTTAGTATTTAACAAAAACGATACAAAAAATGGTTTAATTTTATTGTCATATTTTCCGTCAGTTAAAAAGGAACTGGATCTATATAACAGTGCATATCAATTCATCCATAAACTTAAATATTAAAATCCATGCAACAGAAAATTATTCAGCATTTACTTTGATAATCAATTCCCAAACAGTTCTTATTCAAATATTTTATTTACAGCCTCAATAGCTCGTCTGGTTTTGGACTGTTTTGTCACACCAGCAATCCCAATGTGTCACTTTTTACCTCTGTTGACTACAGGCTTGCAGTGAAGTAATGTTCAGTGTCAGTGTCTGCAAACAGATTCAAAAATCCCATCTGACTCATATATCGGGGTCACGGCCCTTGGCTGTCTTCTTACTGAATGTGCTTGTAACACAAAGCCAGCCAAAAGGTACTGCCCCCTCCAGAAAACACTTAGTCTCTTCTTGGTTTCCCCTGATGTCGGAAAGTTTGGGAAATTCTCTGCAGATGATTTAATGCAGATGAAATGTCTAGTTCTATGACGGTTCTGCAGATTTACTCCTGACTGATTTTTGTGATTGTCTCATTAGTTTTTATAATTACATAATCTGTTTTCTTGCCATGTCAGAAGTTTCTTAGAAAATGACGTGGTCTCCAGAAGCAGCTGCATGCATCTTTGTTCCCAAGGACCTCACCTGTGACCTTTCATATCATCACAGGTTAAGGGTCTCAGGGACAATGAAGCACACTCTCTTGCAGTTTAAAACTCTTAACAGTCTTAAATTCTACTGAAAGTTATGAAAAAAAAAAAAATCAGTGACATATTTACTATATGTGTTACGTATATTCAATTGTGACAAATTTAGCAAGATAAATTATAATTAAATACACACATAAAAACATTATAGTTACCAATATATACACCTTATACTATAAGACAAACAGCCTCTAAAATGAGAGTCAGTTTGCATGACATATTTGATGGTTACCGTTGTTTGTTTTCTATGTCAATGCGTCCGACATAAAATGTTTCCTCCTGACACGTCTGCATAAATCGTACTGGAACAAACCCTGCAAAAAATGAAAAATGGTTAAAATACATCGCTGAACATATCAATTTTAATTTTCATAAATTCTCATTAATGCCATATTTATTAATTCTTTTCATTTTCAGGGCCCTTTCACAGGTTTTCTTTCAGACGTACCCTTCGCCAGTTATTCAGTGCAGGTCTGTGCAGTGAAACATTAAAAAAAAGCCCCCTGCTGGCAGACAGACAAAGCATTTGAGACAGACGCATACGCAGAGGAAAATCCTTAACTTGAATGTATAACCTGGGATTTGAATATTGGATGAGCATATGTCAGTCCTGCCTGTACGAGAGTTAAGCTCCAACAGAGCGGTCATACAGTACTTTTATTTTGTACATGCATGGAACGTCCACAGACAGCTGCGCCTGGAGCTGCAGACAACACTGTCATCTTACATTTTCCTACAGGCCGTGTGATCTCACAGGATTATGCAATCACTCCCCCATGACAAAGATGTTCAGCCTTGAGGAAGTAGCACTGATTTAGTCTTACCCAGACAGAATAAATGTCACAGAAGCCTGACACTGCAGATGACACATGGAGAATAAGAGCCAGGGTTCAAACAACTGGTACATTTGCATCACATACAAGTCTGTGCAGACGACAGCTCGGCCGCCTGCCAACAACCCAGAACGTCTCTAACTTACTGTCTGTGGCCAGATGCGAACACATGCAGACAAACATGCAACTACACAAAAGAGCACAGAAGCCAATTCCTGCCTCTGTGAAAAATTACACTGTTTCCTCTTTGTCTCTGCGCTCTGTCCCAATTTTATGAGCTCCTCTGCTGCTCTCTCAAACACCAGACACAAAGACTGGTGGATCAACAGAATGAGGTGAAACATGATCATATAAAAAAAAAAACCTATATCAAAAAGAGGAAATGTGAAAGTGGATACAAATGAAGGGTAGATTGCGGGAGAACGAGTCAGTCAAAACGTCTCGTATTTGTTATCCTGCCCACTAAAATCATTGTTAACTCACCATTTGCCTTTTCCTGGTGTTCCTAACATGAACACAGACATACATTTGTACTCATGTCCATGAGCGCATGCATACATCAAGTGCACACAATTTCTTCAATAACAGGTACGCACGCACACATACAAACACATACAACGCACTCTTACGATGAGTTATTGATCCATTTTCCCCCTGAGAGAGAAGCATCAATTAATCCAGTGGTAATGAAAGTAACGGTTGATAGAACCTGTTCTGCCCCATCTTCGGTCTTCCTTTTTCTCTGAGCGCTGTACGAGGCGGCGAACAGAAAAGCTATTCCCCTCTCTCTACCCCACAATCTCTCGCTCTGCTCTTTTTGTCTCTCCTCTTCTTCTATCCCTCTCTCAGGCGCTGTCCCTGGCTCTGTTTCTGTGCCTGTTTCCCTCTGCCAAGTCACATCACTAATTCTCCAGGCAATTAGAGTCCAGAGCAAGCAATGTCTATGAGGCAGGTATGCCACACACAGACACACACACACACACACACAGACAAATGCATTGATTCCATTATCTGGTGCTGTACCAACACCCCTACTTCCCCCAACCCCCAACAACCACCAACAGCGCCTTCATCTATGACCCTCTCCCTTCATAAATCTGTGTCACCTACATATATCACACACAAACACATAGACACACACACACACTCACTCACTCACTCACAGACACTCATGGAAGCACGTACTATCTCGTGCTATCGCTTTTTCTTACTCTCTAGACCGAACACTCTCTATCACTGTTCCCACCCCCCTGCTCTGTCGCAGCCCTTCCCCTCATTCCCTCATCCTTCCCACCTCATCTCTCCCCCTCTCTCTTGTACTCTAACCCCTTACATTTTTTTCCCAGGCATGACGTCCCGTCTCACCCATCTTGCAGTGTACGTTCCCACAACGGCGTGTCTTTCGACATCTGTGTCTTTTACTCTGTGTTTGTTTGTGTGTGTTTGAACTTGCTATGTCATGTTAGTAGATCTGGAGTAGAGTGTGTGTGCGCGCGCCATGTCCTTGTGCACCGCTGTGCACACATGCATCTTAGTGAGAGGTAATGCGTGAGAGGAGGGAAGGGAACATTGGGTGGGAAGGGGGTTGGGGGGGTGTTCACAGACGGAGACTGTGGATTTTGCACAGCATGAGGAGCAAAGCCACAGCATACCCAAAGGTGATTAACCTCCCAGCCGCTCTGACCGCAACAATGCGGCTCTTCTTCCATATTTCATTAACACAACACTCTGCTATTTGCACAGTTCATCACATCTAACCACCATTGTTGCACAAATTCCTGAATATCTACTATCATATGCTAAGAGATAAGAAAGCTGTCAGTAAATAGTTGAACTTCAAACCTTTATAAAAAAAACCTCAATAACAGATGTTTATTTTTAAAAGGTTATGCCTCTGTGTAAAGATAAAACAAACTGTAATGTTATCATTTAAAGTGGAAATAAATGGAAGTGATAATCAGATAAAATATCAGTCGACATAATATACCAAATGTTCCTATTAAAATTAAAAGCAATACAGAAATCTGCCACTGTTAATCAGCTAGCTACTGGCAGGCGTCTCTACTGTGACCGTATTTTCCTCTTGAATTGGAACATACCAGGCAGTCGTTTCTTTGTCTGAGTACAGAAAAGAGCAGTGCTCGGCAGAGATTGCTGATATATGCTCTTTTTTCCCCTCCTCGCTGGAGTACTGCAACGCAATGCGGATACTGAGTGTCTGAGCCACTAGCCAGACACACTGGGGGACAGAGAGGGGTGGTGGTGGTGATGGGGGCTGTGCAGGAAGGCGAATGGAGGGAGGCGGCGGCCGTGAGCAAGTCCTCATGCAGCCTGGAGTTTCAGGACACACTAGCACTCATGTCTGGCCACACAGTCATTATCTGCCTTTACTACAAACAACGGCACTGATTGATAACACACTGAGAACTGATTACACATGGAAGACAATTTGCAAAATTAAACAACTAAATTCAATTTATATTCAGTCATTATCATAATAATATCATAATATTCTGCATATTTGTAGCTTTTAACAGTGCATTTTATACTGTTAAAATCAAGGGTGACTGATTCACATCTGATGTTCAAACTCACTAGCAGCAAAAATGACCCTAACACAAGAGGAATTCTCTGCAGGGGGCTTTCCCATTTAACTGGTTTTGGCATCCCAGCGTTACACACCATAAAGAGACGCTTTATGTTTTTGTGCACAGCATGGTAAGAAACAAACAACTATTGATAGCTATACACCCCATTAGACTGCACCAAATAACAAATCAAACAGTACTGCAGAGCAAGGTTGACGTCTGGATAAGCTGAGCCTTAAAAGCAAAACCCAATTTCTGTTTCACGTTTAAGATTAAATGCAAGAAGAGTCTGATAGTGTTTTTGTCTCATTAATATAAGACTGATTTTGGAATTTGATATAATAAACAAGCAAATGAAATGATTTCAGATCTGATAATGAATGTGATCTCTCTTTCAATGCTTTTGTCCAGCACTGAAAAAACCCCCACCACAGTCTGTAAAGCAGACTGAAGTAAAAGAGGTAAAATGCCAAAAGACAGAGTAATGTATTACACCTTAAAAATAGGATCATCCTCATAATATAATCTTGTATAATGTATTTTGCAATCTAAAAGCCCTGATATCTGTATTACTTTGTCACGTTCCTATCCAGCTTTTAAAACTTGTACATTTTAAGAAACTTTGGCTTTTTTCCACGACAGTCTTCATACTTACCACATCAGGAGGGATAAATGTTGACAGCATAGGAAGCCTGGGTGACACCGCAGGGAAAGCTAGAAGGTTGTACAGTTATCTCCAGGCTGTTTATTATGCGAAACCATACAACCAACTACCTCACACTGCAGAGCACTGGAAGGGGGTCAGTGCCGGAATCTCTTCCTCCTCCATGCAGCATCTTCTTGTCTGTTACTTCTGTCTGTCTTTGTCTGTCGCTATACATCCCACACTAATCATGTAAATGTATCATTAAGCTATATTTGAGATCAATGCATTAACTACATAGTTCAGTCTATTGTCAAAGAAATTTCAAGGTATTTTCTTTATAAGTGGCAAAAAAGAATTTTCAACCAATATCAAATAATGTAAATAAATAAAGTATAGTCAGCCGCTATTAAGTAAAATAGTATTATAATTTTGACAATAAAAGATAGAAGAGATTTACTAACTGCATGTTTGTGGACTTGTCTCCCTCTTGTGGGTAGATACTGAACATAGCCCCCCCATCTAACACCCTCCCACTAGAGGCCAAGGCTGTCTCCTAGTACAAAGACAAGCACTTAACCTGCAGTTGCTCACTGTGGGCGTCTGCCTGACCTACTTCTCCAAGTGGAGCTGGTGGAATCTTCCATATCCTCAAAGACTCCATTCAGCACTACAGCAGCAGTACTTCATTGTTATTCTGAGGTTAGAGTCATATAGTCCTCATCTGCCTTCAATCCAGGTTAGATAACACATCCTCAAGTGTAATAATTTCTCTTTGTTGCCCGACTTCTCTATCTTAACTAAATATATTACATGACAAATATTGACAAAAACACTGAAGTTAGTTAAAATATGAACCAACAAATAAACCCAAGGATGCTTTTTTACTTTTATACATTAAAATGTAGCACATCATATCTACAAACTAGAAGCAGAAAACAATCATAGATCATAGATAATACAGATTATCAAAGTATAGCTGTTGTTGATGAATTAGCTAAACTATTTGTTTCTCCCAGAAATCACCTAAAGCTGTGACTTAACTTTTTTATAATCATCCAAAACAGATATCGAGTCTATGAGCAGGCAGGGTTTGAACTTCTAACTCAGACTTTCTGTACACCCTGAATACACTGAATTTCCCACAAATACTGAACATGACCAACTAAAGACTTAAAAGCATGACAAGAACATGCTCAATTATCCCAAATTTGTAAGATTCATTGGATTTTGAGGCTTTTTGTCCAGATGTACGTGTAGTCTTAGAGTATTTCGCTTTTGCTCTTCATCCAGCTCAAGAGCTGTATCATCAATTATACAACATGCAGATCTGTAGTATAAAATAATTAATATAAAAAGATCATACTTGTGACCCAGCCAAAAGCCCTTTAGGCCCTGCAAATTGGAAGTGCAACGTTGCCAAACTTTGCTATGTGCATGCTTGCAGGATAATTTTATGAAACACGCCCTTGGTTCCTTATAAGCATTTTAAGATCATGTTTTGTATGTTCCCTTCCATTCTACATCTCTCTCCACCTAGCAACCACATCAAGGTAAAATATTCTTCAAGCTTTGAATAGCTGCAGTAGGGGTCTTTGTATTAACAAGGCCAAACAGTATCACACATGTGAAGCACCCTACTGAGTTCTGCTGCACTACAGAGAAGCCGGTAAATGATGCTGCTGAAGGTTTCCTGCAGAAAGGGCCATGTAGCTAACCAGCCACAGACATTGCCAAATATGAATGAGTGCATGAATAAGTGAGGGAATGGATTAACCATGTTCTTCAGACAATAAATACACTGACCAAACTATTTTGTTTTGATTGGGTTTAGTAAATGTGTGCCCTTTTATTTACATTTCCATCCACTAGAATCTCAGGAATGGTGTCATGTATCTCGGCGAATTGAAAAAGGACATGTTGATTTGCACTATATAATGAGGTGCATTCAGGGTAAGGCTTAAACTGGTGCATTGTAAAGCAGTTTTCAGTGTAACAAATAGGATCTAATGGGTGAGTAATTGAATGACAATTTAGAGTAACTGCACTATCCAGTCAATCTCTCTCATTATCCTACATAAATAATGGGGAGCACCCACACATTCGACATCTGGCTGAGGTGATCTCTGGCAAAAGCAGCAAATTGGCTGTTGTTAGCAGTCAGTGGCTGTGTTTTGACACTCCGTGTGTGCCTCAAGGACTCATTGATTACTTGATGGCTGCTGCACAGCAGAGTTACTAAGCCTCCCATTCATCGTGGTCAATGCACCAAAAATACAACCTAAAAGTCTCAGATGACTGGGGCCTCACTGATGAAGTTGGATTTAAACACAGTGGTGGTATATCATTGATTCATCAAATAGGTACCTCACTCTATTGCCTTCCAGTACCTGAACTGCATATTAATCCTGTGAAACAAAGGTAAATGTTTGTAGGGATGATGAATGGCTGCGTTGAATCTTGTTCAATTCTAGAATCATTAAATAAAAATAAGCCAATTAATTGTTAACTTCAAAAGTATACCACCATTGTTTTTTTCTACTGGCCAGCTTCCAAATGCAAACCCATTCACCTCGCCTCTTTCTAATGCCCTCTGCCTTTCGAAAAGCCCACCCTCCACATTCCCCTTTATTTTCTTCCTTTGGCTGTCCTCCTGCCTCTCTAAGTGCCCCTTATTTGTCCTTCATCACCAAAACATTTCAAGCCTCAAAATCCTTTAAAACTTTTCCACCTCTTTTTTCTCAAAAAATCTCCTTGTTCATACCAACTAAGCCCCCACCATCCCCTTGATTCCTCACCTCCCCTTTTTTAACCTCTCTGATCGCCTCATTCGCAGTCCAATCACGCATGAATGCGGCATGGTTGTGCCAATGCCAGCTCTTTGCCAATCTGCCTGGGTGTGTTTGTTTGCCAGTGTGAGTGTGGTGAGAAGCTCCTACAGGCTGGTGTCGGGTCAGGTTAAGCTTTGTGAGATTTGTAATCCTCCCTCTTGGGAGAGCAAAACTAAATAATAATATTGCACCAGAGGATAAAGGTTGGTACGCCTAATATTACCAAAATGTTATTGTAATTTTTAGAATTGATTGTGTTGTGTTTTGAGTGCATCATAATTTGGAATTTGCATAATTAGTCGGCCATCAAATTAAAGTTGCTACACCAACCACCCACTGTAAGGGCACAGAGGAGCGAAATCTGCCCAGTGACAGCAAAAAAAAAAAAAAACTGTTAACCGCAGCTATGAATTGTCTGGCAAGTGCCACCACAACAGGAATGCAGTCGACAGACAGCGGTTCTCAAACTCACAGCTAAAGACAGCAGCTTGTCCTGTCGAGTTCACAGATGGGCACACACTATTTAGGTGAAAAAACTATTTCTTAATTAAGATTAAAAAAAACAAAAAGAATAAAACTAAGACGAGATAGCGGAGAGACTGTGATATGGATAGACGAACTAGATTATACCATAAAATATTTTTTACAGAAAAGCATGATCACTGCTTTGCCAGCAATATTTCTAAATGAAGAGGTCATGACTGAGAAAGAAGACTGAGATGAGACATGGTTCGCTGCAGTCCCCCGAGATACCTAGATGTGATCCTGTGTGGTGAGGGTCTAACCTGAGATTCCCACTGATACTAATGTACATCTTCAGTCAGATGACACCTTAGTGCAGGGGCAAGATAAGTATCTGCTACTCACAAACCACAGATTAGTGTCTCTCTCTGGGAAAAGAGACTCTGTAGTGCAATTCCTCCCAAACCCCCGCCCCCCCCAATCCTTTCGTACTTTATTTACAAAGGCAGAAATGTTACCATGGGAACACATTACTAGGCAACCTCAATGGCTTGGCATGATGCCCAATGGTTGCTAGGGCACTGTTGTCAGTGGCTATTGGGTTGTGTGGGCCAGTCAGTATGTGTGCATGTCCTACATATACGTGTGTTGTTGTGATGTGAGTGGGAGAGGCAATATGCGCTTATTTGTGTATGTGTGTTCACCATTGTGGACAATGCACAAACAATGTCTCAGCATGACATTTTGTATTACATTAACAATTTGATGCTCTTCTTTTATATGTATGGATTTATATGTCAATATTTACAAACTATATAGCATTTTGAATTTGTTTTCTTGATGGTTTGGCTCTGTGGGTGACAAATGATGGGTGGCTCCTATACATTCCCAATACTAATAATCATTTTTTTCTTGGTAAAAAGACAAATAAAGAGAGAAAAAATAATGCATGCAGTTGTGTGAGGTACCATATGCAACAGAATAAAAATAACAAGTATGATTTCTCTAAGCTTCTATCACATAGAAAAAGCTTCAGCCAGGTTTTTCTATGTGATAGCAAACAATTGTCAAGTAATCTGTTTATAATAGCGGTGATATAACAATTTTGCTTTAATAAGAATAAAAGTGATGTGAGAAGACAAGGAGAGACAGTCAGTGAAGAAAAGATGAGAGCTGTGGAAACGTGTCTGTATATTTGGGGCTGACTATTTCTATCACTATCTCAGGTCTCTCCAGCTGTCTGCTCTCTCCTTCCAAATTTCAAAGAGTCTTTTGTTGGTATAAATGGGAAGCAACAGGAGGATGTTGCCAAAGCATTTACCTCACATCCCAGGATCTGGTTTGAGTCTTTTCCCGTGGCTCCCATGGCTCTGCTCTCATTGGGAAGCTTCTGTATTTGACCATGGCATTCCTGTAATCATCGAAGCATCATGCAGATTATTAGCATTCCTCAGGATAGGAATGGGAGCATCAATTAACACATAAGTAAATAAATAACATTAGCCACTCAAATACAATCCAAGCCACGTAGCCTGAGCACTGAGCAAAAAGTCATCTTGGGCTCAATCAAGAAAGAATATTACAATACTATTTAATCATAATGGACCTATTCCTGATTGCAAATGAAGCACTCAGCAGCAGCAAGAAATTAATGGAAACATGCATTTATAACTGAGGATGCATCAACTTCAGACTATGAAATGGTAATTAGCAAAGTGGGATATAATGGTGAGAATTAATACCATTCAATCAACAAAGCATGAAGGTGGTACAAAAATACACATACAGCGGAGATGGTTAAAGACAATAGTAATGAATAATACTTTAATAATGTCGGAAAATATAAACATACATAAATTAAACAGCACTGAGCCAAACAAATGTAATAATTATAAAACTGCAACAAAGACATACGACTTTTGTGTATGTACTGTATGTGTTCATTAATTCCCACATGTGTACATATAAATGATCTGTGTGTTCCTGCCTGCATGCACTTAGGGAGTGTAAGTATTGCCTGCGGTACATCTTATCTAATATTATCGAGGGGAAGCACAGTCTCTCCCCTTTCCCCCCCGGCCCTTTGAACCTAAGTTGCTGCAGGAGATGCATTCTGACTGAGCACAGCATGTCCTAGAAGGAGGTTAGAGGCCAGGAAAAACAGTCTGGATTCATGGCAACTTGATGCCATCAACTAAAAGTTAAAGGGGCTAGTTGGACAGGAAAGATTGGACAGCCTGTTATAGGTCACCGAGGAGACCAGCCACTCAAACACTGAATTAAACATGGCACTTCAAAGCCAAAACATGACTAATGGCTTGATTCCTCTGCAGACCTTCACTGTTGTCCAAAAGCTTTTAGAAACACCTCAGCGAACTACACTGGATGACATGTTCCTCTATTAGTTTTTTTAGTCAGCTTCACATACAACATCATGGTGACATAAACACTCCCTATACTACAGTATACCACTGTCTGCAGCTGGATATAGTAAACTGACTTTTAATTCCTCTCTAAGGTTTTAATTTCCTCTCTACCAAAGTAAAATTTGCTAAAAAATTACATTTCCAGTGCTTCTTGCTGCTACTGGAACTTGCTGTCAAAAAGTGACAGTGCGACAGGGTAAGGTCTGGCTGGTTAGCTTGCTAACTTTAGTTGAAGAAACTAAGTGATAACATGACATAAACAATCAACTGATCTGTAAAGCAGACACAAATACACTTTGCTGACTAGATTTTTCAGTCTGAACTCTCTAAATGAGCTCCTAAAAAATACACAACTGCTGCCACAAACAATGACTTGGCTCACGTTCCACTCTGAATAATTGGCACCAGACTGAATTCCTCTCATTTGTTGCACTAATTATTCTCAGTACAATTGAGCAAACCTGAGAAATGAACTGCAGCTGTAATTGTGTTGCCTGCCAGTGCCAGCCCAAGACTGCCAGCATTTTCATACTCCCTCCTGAGGTGCCGGATCAATATGGAATCCAGGTTCCTTTGTATGTCATTAGCTTGTTTAATGCTTGAGATAAGACTTCACTAAACCGTCACATTTTCAGCCACTGAAATCTTTCACATGAAGAGGGTGGGATTTCAGGTGTGTCCGTCAGCAGTGTACAAGTGTGCATATTGACCTTCAAAGCAGCATTCGTGTATAAGTCTCTTGCAAATAGGTGTTTTTTCTCTGTGCTAGTATGTGCACAAGGCCTGTGTGCACATGGTGTGTCCTTGTGTTTGTTCAATGCGGCAGAGGGTGGAGTGGCAGATCAATAGGAAACAAATGAATTCAGATCAATATTAAGCCTGGGAGAGAAGGAGAGAGGAGAGATTGAAAGTGAGTGAGTGGAGTGATGCACCAGAGAGAAGGAGAGGGAGGAATGATGAGGAGGTGGAGGGGTGGTGTTGGTGGGTTGGCGGCATGATGTGTTACCAGCAGCACAGCGACTAACTGCACACTTGGGAAAGACCACTCATTTCTACAGCAAAAACCTCAGCGCGTTGAGGTCATAGATGGTTAAAGCGGATGGCTAAGCAAGTTAGAGAAAAGGCAGATAGAGACATGAAAGCAGCCGCACACTAGAGAAAAGCCAGGCAATCCTGCATCACTTGTGGGTGATTAGTTTTGGTGAATAGTAGCAGTAAAATGAGGAAAAGGAAAAGGAAGAATCTCTGCATCCAATTTCTCATTGCTCTGCAGCAAAGTTTGAAAAGTACAGCTTTGGCAAAGATTTCTAACTCGGATATTTGACACCAAAGCTGTACTTCTGCTTAATAGCCGGTTATCTGGTGAAAAATGAATATACCAGTTGATTGAATACCAATATATTTTTCTACACTGTGAGAAATGATCAAAGATTGGATCATCTAGCATATCTCTATTGTTGAGGATATAATTCTGATAAAGTATGATACATATACTGTATATTCTTCACATTCTTTGCATTGGTGAGATAGTTTATTAAATCTGAGCAATGATTTTCTCCTCTGCTGTAAAATATTAGATTTTTTTGCTTTGCCGTTTCGCTTTGGTGAAAACAGGACTGCTTGGCTTTATGTATGTGCTCATATCTCAGCTCTGAGATCAAAGCATCAAGAGCCATTTGGGAGTCAGTACTGAATGAGACTCTGAAATGATAGTCGAAAAACACATGGGTGCTGAATACTTGTGAATGGGCACTCTTTGCTTCTACCTCAAGGTTTCTCAGCTCGAGATGGATTTCAACGATAAATATCTGAATTAGCTTTGAATACAGTATCTATGATGCTCTGCATAGTGAAAGTGATATAGTGTAATTCAAAAGGATACCCGTATACTAGCATCTCAAAACACACAGCATTTCAGATTACAACATAGAAAGGCAAAAAAATTAAGCATTTTTCAGAACTGTTTATGTTTCAATGAACAATCAATTATCAATTAACAAATAACAAATCTTAGAGTTTTACAGAATAGTTGAATGTTCATTTAAATGTATAACGTGTAATAAAGCTGAATAATGTGGATTCTGGGCTTAGTCATGACAGCATAAACCGTGAAATTCATGTCAAATGTATTAAAGCACTGACTCCTGCATTACATCTGGACGTAAGTAACAAAAGCTACAGAGATGCTACTACTGTTTCATGTTAATCACCATAAAGTGCATATTGCGTAGCACTTAATGGATACAGTGGAGTAAAAGAGGGTCTAGGTGTGAGGAGTTGCAGCCAGTGACAGTTGCCTTGTGAGTCCATCTATCAGATCTGTGTGGAGAATAATGTTTGAAACAGCGAGATCAGCAGTCCTTCAACTACATCACTGATGCTCATTTCACCCTTGTTGAACCCACACTATAATTTTCACCTTTGGCAATTTAGCACAGTGAGTGAAGTTGAGGCAGTAACGATGGATACAACCAAATACAGAGACTGCCGAGAAAAAGAGAGACATAAATGCTACAAATAAAATTGTGTGTTATGTGAACAATAAAGGCCATCAGAGTAAGTGAAACACGTCCTATGCAAATAATTATGTAAATTTCTTTTTCAGTAATTTGTTGATTGCTTTTTAATCATTTATATGCATAATATAATATGGTAACAAGCAGCCACTCTGTTAAAGTACCAGAAAAATGAATTGACTATCATAGATGTTATTTCTTGCTCACCACATATCAACATTTTCTATATTGCTACAGACAGTGAGAGGTACTGGAGAAAATCAACCCCAACCCAACAGTCTGTAAAAAAATAATAAAACATGGCGAGGCATGTAAGCTTCTCTTCCACCCTGTTCTCTTTAATCTGGCAGCCTCTCCCTCTCTGTCTGTCTGTCTGTCTGTCTGTCTGTCTCTCTCTCTGTCCCCCTGAGCTGTGTTCTGTGTTTCATCCCTGCCTCGCTCCATCTCCCTTCCTCTAATTTGCTCTGGCGTGTGTTACCCACGGGTGTTTGTGCACCGCTGCCGCCATCCTAAACCCGGGTCACGGGGGCAGCTGAAGCGGCGCAATGCTGTCCGTGACATCATCAGTCACTTTTATTACTCACATCTCACCTCCCCTGACATCCCGCCTCCCCTCTCTGGCTGAAACTGCCTAGCTTCAGGCGCTTGTTTGTGGGATGGTAAACACACAAGCAAACAAATCAAACCAAACAAATATAAATTTGTTTTCTGAGCTAAATTAAATATTATCATAAGGGCAAAAAATTCTGTATCCCATCTGATGTTGTTACTGTACATAGTTCAGTCTCACACATTAACACTGTTGAGCTGCACAAATTTCATAACATGTAGTTAATTTGTGAATATATTCTAAAATGTGGATATATGTTTCTTTTAATTGCCTACTAATATGGCCAACAATCTGTCACTGGTGTAATGAGAAATAATAAATTATATTTCTCATTTAATTTATGCGCGTGTGGATGTAGTGAACAGAAGAACATGAGATTCTCCAGATGAAACTCCCCTCAAATGAGCTATAAAGCTGTGCACACTTTGTGCCTGTGTGTGAGAGAGAAATGTGCTTTCATTCAGTGAGCATGTGTGCAAGGTTCAGACTGTGTCAAATCACCACATGCCATCAGCAGAAACACCCCTGTACCTGGGGGTCTGTCTGTCACCCCCGCCGTCAACCAATGAAGAGGTGAGAGTCTGCAAACTCCTTCACTCAAGAATACTGATAGCTGGTATGAAAGCCCTCAGCCTTATGTGCAGGAACATGCAACATAAATCATACATGACCAGCACCACCAGGCACCATATGCATACTAAAGCACTGCATTAATAACAAGTTCGCCAGTGTCACTTATACAGTACAATCATACAGAGAATGTAAATGTCTGCTTCTTCCTTTTTCTCATGCCTGTGACCTCCTGACATGTCCTCTTAAAAGCACCCGCAGGACTGAACTCAATGTCCCACAGAAAATGAGAGAGACAGAAAAGAGATGGCTGGGTGAAGGGTTGGAGAATGGATAAACCAAACAACAAAAACATATTAGAGATAAATATTTCAAGATGGAAAACAGCAGCCAACAATGATTTAGGACAAATAAACAGCATAAGGAAGAGTGAGGAAAAATATGAGACAAAGAAGAACAGAAAAATAGATGGCATGACTGACAGATTTACTGAAGGAGAGACACAAGAGAGAGAGAGAGAGAGAAAGAGTGAGCAAGAAAGAACAAAGCAGAAAAAAAATGATGAAACACAAGAGAAAGAACAGGGGAGAGAGATAGACCAGCAGGCAGAATTAGAAAAAGATGAGGAGGGCAATGAGACAGATGCGCAGGGCGCCAGTGCGCATGCGGAAATAGGTGGCAGACTCTTGTCAGCGCAGTGACCTAGTCGCGGAGGACTGAGGAATTCTCCCTGTCGACCCGGACACATTCCTCCAGTCCTCAAATGTTAACCCATGCCACACCACCCTACTGTACTGCAGTGGCTTCTCAGTGTCACAAAGTTTCTAAAGCAGAATTACCATTTGTAAATATGAGCCGCTGCAGTGAATAAGTCAGGAAATCTAATAAATGACCTGCAGCATATTTACAGGGCACCGCCTGACAGCGGAGGCAAATTACTACAAATCTCTGAGCAAACACCGTCAACGAGAATTGAAATATCAGGTAAAAGTGCACAGCTCAACCAACCCTGAATCAATGATCTGCGCTGCCTGCTGAGAGTGTGCGACTGCGTGAGTGTGCGCTGGGCTCTGCAAAAACACATTGTGAAAATATCAGGCCAAGAAGGGCTCTATTGTGTCACTGAGGCAGAATGTAGCTCTTATTCTCCTGCTGCTGGACCGGGGGCACAGGGGTGACATCAGCACAAAGACAAAAATGTAATGTGAGGCATCTCCAAAGCTAGCTTCAAGGCTATACCACAGGCTCCTCTTTATACCCGCATTCTCTCACTTTTCACCAACATCTGATAATCGGGTAGTGACCAGCAGATGACCTCTCACTTGTTGTTTACTAAGATAAGTCACAAGTCCACAGTGTTAAACAGCACTAACTGAATAGGTGCGCTAGAAAAAATGGAAGACTGTCTGCTTGCCCCTTTCACGAAGGCCACTGGTTAGCAATGGTTAGCACATAGCTGTGAGGTTAATCACGACAGACCGATTCAGGGAAGAGTAATTCAATTTTTCTGACGGTGTACTGACATTTCGATCGAGCCACAGGCAGGAATGGCTGACCAAGTGTTCCTGACTCCCGACTGCCATTAAGCACAGAAACGGTCATTAAAGTGCTTGAGTTGACAAAAAGCTCTAAATGCTCTACGTTATATAGAGTACATAGAAAGTTACTGAATTAAATTAAATTAATTTAAAATATATATATATAATATATTTACTTACCTGGTAAAAAGACATCTTGAATAAAATGGTTCAGGCCATCTCAAGAGGCTCAATCTGAAAAACAAAAATACATTAGTAATTAGCATCATAATTTGCATAGGGAAATAAACTTTTAAGATCTTTTTAATCCTCCATTAAATACATCACTCTGATTGTTGCAGACGTTTGAACTATTTGTGTCATCTTGTCAGTTTCCAGCGAATCCAGCAAGACAAATTTAAACCTGCTGCACACAATGGCAGCTTGCATGGGAATTCCAGAGTTCTGTTCGATCCATTAATGTATGCTGTGGTTGAATGTCATCAATTATGAATGAGAAACACACAAGATTTACGGAGAGCTGAAATCATGAGAACAGCACTGGATTATAGTACCATGAATGTATTACACAGAAATACATACACATGTACATAAAACATACTGGCAAAAAGCTTGGAACCTGCTATAGGCGAGGTTATTCTACTTCCTCAGCCTTTAGGTGTCGAGCACTTAAGTCCATATGTGTGAATACGGCACTTGGGGCCTCTTTTCCTTTAAGGGCCAGGTATTCAGATGTGTGTTGACCCTGTCAGTGAGTTCATTCCATAAGCAGACCCATATAGCCTCTCCTCCAGAGCCCCTGATCACGAGCCTGCTGAGCTGCCGCCTCAGTTATGTAAGATTACATAACACCAGGTCTGTCTGAGTAATATTTCATAACCTGGGGGTCCAACTACACATTAAATCTCTGATAGGAGTGGAATCTAAAGGTGGCAGGCTGGTTTGTAAAAGTAAAAGCAAATTTGAAAACAAATAAAGCAAATTAAGGGCTCCCAGGGGATATGTATCTACTATTTTTTTTCCTTTGTCTTTAACTGTCAAGTGCACACAATAGGAAAAAAATGGATATCAACAATTTTCCTCTTCACTCTCTAGGGCTAACTTGGAGGTCATGGAAAGGTTACCCCATGGACGCTACTAAACAATAGCATGCTCCGCCTTTACTTATCAAAGAATGCAGTGATGCTTTCTGTGCATGAATGTCATATTACTGTGAACTAATCAAATCATGCGTAGAAACCAAACATTATTAAAGAACTAGGCCAGTAACTCTTGTCTAACAGCATTGGCTTTACAATTGTTGTCTTTTTTAAATAGCGACATTATTTATGATTTTATTTAAATATGTTGTTTTTAATGAATACTTAACTGATGTCCAAGGCCTCACATAACTTCAGCAACCTCATCTTTCAGATGAGAGAGATTTTAAAAAAGCAAAATCAAGAGGGGTTTCACAGCTTATCATTTACACGTTCACACCAGTGTAAAGAACATCAATGGCGGAGAAAGACACACGTATACACATTTCCATTGGAACGATACCAGGGAGCAATATCGGAGGTAGATAGCAACTGTGGTAAATGATAGAGAAAATGTGGGTAGAGATACGAGGAGGCTGTGTAACTAAAAGACAAAACAGGCAGACGTAAAATACAGAAGAGGAGAATAGCATAAGGAAGGAGATGCCAGTAGATATCCAAGGTTAATACTGTAGGAGAAAGAGGAACACTCGACCGGAGCTTTCCGCAGATCGACAGCAAATGGACGACAGTAGATCTAGGTTATATATACAGTGTCATGTCAGTGTCTACTGCCTATTGTCCAGTGCCTACTGTACTGACAGTGCAAAATTGCATTCATATAAACATTGTGGATTTGCACTAAAAGCCATCTTTACCTGAAACCTCATCACATCAGTCAAAAGTCATCTCAGCCAAATGCGCAGGACGAAAAATGAAAAACTTGTTGAAACTATTTCCAGGATGTTATATAGTTCACGTGGTTAAATAAATCCATGTTCATCTTTTTGTTGACACCTAACCACCTCCTGGACTGTGGGTTTTGTCTTTACAGGCGAATCATCGATAAACTAAGAATACCCGGATGATCGGATGGAAGATGGGATTGAAAAGAGGGAAAAGCATGGGTGGAGTAAAAAAAAAACCTGCAGCACTTACAGTGTTTTCACCTCTTCGTTCAGCCTCGTTTTAACACCTTACCTCTCTGTGCGTTTTGTAACAGCCAAGATCACACAATGGTTCCAAGAATATGAAACACGAAACGTGATTGTGCAAATCTACGCATGCGTAAGCAGAAGTGACTGTCCCCCAGTGCCGACTCCTTTAACTCTAAATCACACCCCAACATGAGTACACATATGCACAGACACACGGATACACATGACTAACACAGACAGATACACACACAAATGCACACACCCTGCCTCCTTCATGTGCTACCCTCCCGTGCATGGGGCCCCTAAAATGGGCTGCACTCAGTGATCCCTTTCCGAAGCCCTCATCTGAATGTGAGCAGAGGTAATCCTTCAAGGAGCGGCAAAGAGAACGGCGATAACCCATGATAAAGAGGAGCTGAAGGAGGAAAGAGACAGTAAAAGAGGGAGAGAGGTAAGGAGAGATGGGACAGGCAAACAGGATGGAGGGATTAGCAACCACGGGAACACATTGTTCAAACAGGTGAAAGAACGGGACAGTTGAAAAATGGAAGCAAAGGCAGGAAGGAGGAGACGGCATTCAAGAGATGCATGTATGAGAAAGGAAAAGAACGTGTACACGCTGGATACTCACGGATGAATGAGTGTGTGACCTCAGGAGTGATGAAAAATAATGCCAAAGAACAAAAATGAAAGGCAACCAGAGACATCAAGCATGAGTTTGGCGAGGAGTCCAGCTTCTTCTCATTTCAAAGTTTGCTATTTCCCCTTCTTTTTCCCGCGATTTTGCCAATTCCAAATCCAGCCGTCCCTCCTTCCCAACTCTATCCCCTACTGGTCCCCCTTCTCTGCTCTTCCCCCTCCCGTTTTTCTTGCCAGTGCCGGTACTCTTTTTCCTACCTCTCTTTCTGTCTTTCTCACTTTCTCCCGAAGACCACGCTCTCCATTTTCCCCCCTCAATCTTTGCCGCTGTCCCCCACATCTGTCCATTAATGGGACACTTTTTCCTCAATCCTGAGCTACCGCTTCAGAACACAGATGAGATTTTTTTTTTTTTGAAAATCGAGTTTTGCGCTGAAAAAAAAAATACTGCAGTTTGTGGCATGCAGTCTAATGCAGGGACAATCCACGGCCTGCGTTTTTCAGAGGCGCCACGTATCGTATGGGTGAAGCCTCTGTGTGGCGGTGCCCCGGTATACGAGGGCATTACCAATGGCAAAGAATGGCAAGCAAAAGAAAGAGAAGGAATTAACTGAGCTTGTTGCAGTTGGTCTCCAGTAAGCCCGCGTGAGGAGAAGGAGTGGGAAGGAGTCCGGGGTGTGTGCATGTGAGGTGGGTGGGGAGAGAAAGGCAGCGAGAGCGAGAAGAGAGAGAGAGACAGAGCGAGAGAGAGAGAGAGAGAAGAGAAAGAGATAGACCAGGGGGCTCATAGAGAAACATCCAAGAGGGAGGGATAAAGGAGGAGTGTGTCAGTGGGGAGAGGAAAGAGGAGGGGGCAGGAGTAGGAATACATTTTTTTTTACTCTCACGGTATTTGAATTTTGGGCTTTTCATTTTTTTTCACCCCATTTCCAAGGCTAATACCTTCTCTTTCTGTGAGAAGAAAATAGAGAGAAAGAGAAAAGGAAAGAAAGGGCTACTGTGTGCTTTGTCTACCGCCCCTGCCGTTCCTTTTCCTGGTTTCCTTTCTGCTCTGACTCTCCTCTATTCAACCTATTTTCTGCACGTGCACTTGAACTCTAAATCCTGTCTGCTTTCCCCTCCCCTCCCTCTCTCTCTCTCTCTCTCTCTCTCTCTCTCACTCTGTGGCAGAGGCTTGAAATAGTGCTAGCAGGCAGGAGAGAGCAAGTGGGAGGGAGAAGGAGAGGGTGAGGGGGACAAAAAAGGGGAGAGAGATGTTGAAAGGGGGGGAGGGGAAGAAGCTGAGACAACTGACACGCAGAAAGCACAAGGCTGCTGTGTGCGCATGTGTGTGTGTGTCTGTGTGTGTGTGTGTGTGTCTGTATATGAACAAGTCTGCACATTTGTAAACACACATTCATCCTCCTTGTTTTTTCATGCTGCATCTCACATGCTGGTGTTAATCCGTATATGATGTTCGCCCACGTACAAGAAATGCGCAAGTTCTTGGGGGCATAATAAAATCTGATTGAAACAGCAGGATTTTCTGTATTTTCAGCCGTTCAAATCACACAAAATGTACTTGGATTAAGTATTGCTTTAGAGACAATGGACAACATAATCTGTGCCGCCAGGATACTACTTTTCCATTTTTAATTAATTTGACCTGACACATATATATAATCCAAAAGGGACATTTGAGGATTAATTTGGCTTTATTATAAAATATGTACATTAGTACAGTCACTGCAGGCTGCTTTGTTTTCGAAGGCCAAATGTCACCTTGGCAGAGAAAAGCCTGGAGATAAACAAAATCTAAAATCTAAAAACAAAATATATTATGTTTAATTTCTTCCATGAAATAGGAGGCTCATGCTCATCGCTGCCAGCAGCTTATTGACAACAAACATACCTCATTAATTAGTCATTGTATCTGTCTAAAAAGAGGACAAGAAGACAGATTAAGTGATTAAAGCTTACCAGCCCTCCAGTGTCGTTGTCCCCCTCACTGACTGCAATCACCTCCTGGAAAACCTCTGGGTCTGGTGAAACAGAGAAATAGGCCAGTGATGTGGAAGAGGTGACAAAACTGTACCCTCTGCTGGGGTCCAGTGGGAGCAGCCCACACCCAGCATCATCCACCCCAGTTTTAACTTTATTTAACCATCACAGTGACACGCAACCTGGTGATGAGACAAGATGGAGAACTGTACTCTCAGTGTGTGAGCCAACAGGGCTTCAGGGCTGGGATAAGCAGCCATTTGCAGCTGCTGGTGAGGTTAACTCAGGCTACAGTATCATCATCCTCTGCAAATGAGGGCAGCCTCCCTCCCTCCCCTCATCCTCAGCATCCCTCTGTTTGCTGCTTCATTGCATTAGCTTAAGGCTAAACTGATGCTAATCTCCCCGCCCTGACCACTTCACTATTTGTAGAGTTTATTAAGAATAAGATACCAATTATTAGTGGATAACCTGAGAGTTGCATATCGAGATATGTGTCACATGCGTTAAGGCTAGCCTGCTATCAGCTAGCTAGCTAGTGGCTAACGTTAGCAACGGCTGCGGTGCATTTTGTCTCCTAAAACCACTCGGACGAGGTTAAAACTTACATTTACGGCTCACCTGCGTCTTGAGTTTGTCTCGTAGACACGCGGTGTAACGGTTATAAATGTCAACCAGCACAAGTTTGTCACGGCTCCGTTAGCTTTTTCTGAAAAAGTGAGTAAAGCTAAACAGCAGCCTGCAGCTGTACGACTGGCTGACAGCCACCTGTCAATCAGCCAGGCTAATGGCTAACGAGCATAACAGGTGACTCAGTGTGATGAGACAAAACATGACAGTGTCCTCGTTTGTAAACACACGTCAAACTAAAACTATTACTAGAGGATAAATCACAGACATGTTTTTTAAACAGGTTAATTAAAAACATTGAGAGCAGTTTCATTACTGATGTTAAATGTCTTGTTAGTTATGCAGAATAATACATCTGAAAAATACTTATTTTGTGTCTCAAAATGCCTTGTAAAGCAATGGTATACAAAATAATTATTTGTTGTTGTTTTTTCAGAAAAACAGGAAAACACGTATACATATATAAATATATACATATATTCATATATATACATACATGGATGTCCTCAAACATATGAAATCGTACTGCCGTATTCAATTTCCTGTCTTGTTTTCAGTCTCAGCCAATAATTGAAGAATTTAAAGAACAGTTATAAATGCGTGTTACAAAATAGACCTATACATACACACTGAATAAATCACTTTTTTTTTTTTAATGTGGCATATGTTGTTTGAGAAAAACATTAAATGATCATTTATCTTGTTTCAGGTCTGGCAAACCGAAGATCCCTGAGTGGGTTGACACTGTGAAGCTTGCCAGGCACAAGGAGCTGGCTCCTTGTGATGACAACTGGTGTTACACCAGAGCAGGTGGGTTACACTTGATGCGTTTGATCACTTCATCTGTTCATCTTCAACATTTGTAATGATCATTTGATTAATCTGCAGGAAATGAATTTATATCCCATGTAAAAGTTTATTAATGTAATTACAATATAAAAAACACCAGAAATCTGTAGATTTCTACCTCCTTGAGATTGGGACTTGCGTCACACACCTTGTGAAATGTTGGTCTGTCCTATCAATTTTTCCATAGCTGGCACGGTATATATAGTGAAAGCATATGTACACAATGCTCCCTCAGCTGCTTCGTGTGTTATCTACTCTATATACTGACCCCACAAAAGTTTCACACACATTTGATTAAACTGGAATGTTTGACTTCATGTCTTTTGGCTGAACATGTCAAATGATAAATCACGGACATATTGACATAGTGTCCGTCTCACCAGTGTCCACAGCTCGTCACCTGTGCCTACATATGTATGTTACAGGGCTTTCTTTGTGTTGGTGCATGAATGCTGCCGTTGACGACACTAAAACGTGTGGCATAGGAGTGGCTCCATCTTGTGTACTGTGTTGGTCATTGTCAGAATAAAGATAAATAAAACTGTTCTATAATTTTTGCATTTATGTACATTTATTGTCAGGGCATCCCTTATTGATTTCCATGACCATTGCAACTGCTTCCCTGTTTGACAGGGCTGCATAACTGTCCCTGTATGTCAGGTGGCCTCAGCAAACAGGAAACAGCAAAGTTTACCAAGAACCACCTGAGAATCCAGTGAAAATAAAATGACGTCATGCAACTCTTCCTTTTTCATCCAGGTGCCAGAAGTAACCAATTACAAAAGGCATTTCATGGAGATAACAAAACAAACAAACATTTGAACAAATTACAAATTAAATAATATAAATTAATTGGATTAGGCGTATGAGCACTGAGCTGGGACGTATGTGTAATTGTGTCATTAGTTGTTGCGCATAACAGTGCTGATCCAGCTGTTGTAGCGGCACACGCGGGCATAAACGCTGGGGTGTCCCTTCATGGCGCAGTCGTAACCCCAGGACACGACTCCCTGCAGCTGACCACCACACACCAGAGGACCACCAGAGTCTCCCTGCAAATACAAAATAATAACACCATTTATTTATAACGTTGCTGGATTAAATATGACTGTATATGCTCATAATTATTAACATGGTACAATCTGTTATGTCGCAGAGAGCACTGCAATCAGGAACGATGTCTGTATATTTGTATTTCAAATGCAAGCATAACCATCCTGCAGCACACACACACTACCACACTGAGTCACAGACTGCTTGCAGTGATGAAAGATGCATTGTCATGTACCACCTGACCCCCTACGTGTTTGCTATGGTTTAGGCCAACTCACTTGGCAGCTGCTGGCACCTCCATGCATGAATCCAGAGCAAACCATGTTTGCAGTGAAGAGGTGGGGATAGGCGTTCTTGCAGATCCTGTCATCGATGATGGGCTGCCTCAGGCACTGCAGCCTGTCGGGAAAGTTGTCTGGAGCAGGAGCAGGAGCAGGACGACAAGTTATCAGTCACTTGCCCAACCTATTCATATACTATAAGTCACATGCATGAGCCAAAATAACTCTGGTTACATTTTTACAGTTACCCCTTATTTTATAGCAACGTGATATAAGACCTTTCATGTAATGCAATACCTGAATCATGATGAATAAAAATAATTTCTGAATTGTCCCCTTGGCCCTGTCCTGTTGTGCATAGGCTAATATAGATTTGTATACCTGTACTCAGATGGTATTGGGTGGAACACTCTAACTTTAAGTTATTTTTTGTATTACCAAATGTTACAGATGATGACTAATCACACTGCCATTCTTTTTTTTTTAGTTTACATTTTCTTCTGTTTCCTTTATAGTTTCTAGTTGTTATAGCAGTACATGTTTTAAGCATTTAAAGGCTCTTTTATGATCCCATCCATAGAGTGCCATGGTGATGCTCTTCTGGGCTACTCAGAGACAACTTACTGCCATTGGCTGCCATGTTGCCCCACCCGGACACCAGGCAGTTCTCATCAGCCACGGGGCAGCGGGAGGGCAAGGCCACAGTCTGAACGTAGCTGTTGAGGGTGGCGGGGCGGCTCAGTTTGATCAGCATGATGTCGTTGTCCAGGTTCTGGCTGTTGTACTGCGGGTGCTTGATCATCTTGGCACCGTCAATCCACTGCTCAGTGCCCTCGTTCACAGCAATGTTGTGCTCACCAAGGCGGACCTGGATACGACTGGTGCATTTCAAAACGTTATAACGCTATTCAAAGCGTAGTGGTTGTTTTTTTTTTTTTTTTAACTTTTTATTTTGGATTTTGAATTTTGAACAGAAAGAAGTAAATGGAAAAAAACATACAACATACTCATGGGTGTAACAGTATAGGGTCACATTCTTCCCAATACATCGACGTACAGCGTCATACTATTCCAGGCACAGTGCATACATAATCCATTTTTCCCAACGTTCAACACATTTCTCCAATTCCAATCTTAAAATATAAGTCAGTCTCTCCATACAATAAACTTCTTTCACTATCCCCCTCCACTGGTGCAATGTTGGGGGGTCAGTTTGGAGCCATCTTCGGGTTATAGCCTTTCTACCACATGCCAAGAGAATCTTTAGCAGATATTTGTATAAAGCGTAGTGGTTTTTAAAGTAGCTGTTGAGGGTGGCGGGGCGGCTCAGTTTGATCAGCATGATGTCGTTGTCCAGGTTCTGGCTGTTGTACTGTGGGTGCTTGATCATCTTGGCACCGTCAATCCACTGCTCAGTGCCCTCGTTCACAGCAATGTTGTGCTCACCAAGGCGGACCTGGATACGACTGGTGCATTTCAAAAAGTTATCACGCTATTCAACGCGTAGTGGTTTTTAAAGGTTTTAATGTGTGATTCGTTCATCCTTCCCTGTACTTACGACTTGTAGCAATGAGCAGCGGACACCACCCACAGGCTGGAGATGAGGGATCCACCGCAAAAATGGTATCCAGCATTCAGAGACACTTGGTAGGGAACAGAGTGCCTGGGACACTCATACCCTCCAACGATCTTATCATCAGCTGCAGCAACTGAAACAGCATATGATGTAATGTGTGACATGAAAAGAGAAAATAATCGTTTGTAGTGAAAAAAGGGTCACTGGAATAAATTTGCAGCAGTATGCATGTGGAAAAAAAATAGAAAAGAACAAGGTTGAATAGATTCTTACACGCTGCTCCAAGCAAAGCCAGGAACACCAGCGTCTTCATGGTGGCAAAGGTTTGAATGCAAAGAGACAGCCCGTATCCTACCTCTATATATACACCTCAATTACACTTTACATTCCTGACCTTCTCATGGTCACAAAGGTGAAAGGAAAACTGTTCTGGGAAGGAGCCATATGGTAGAAAGGAACAGAAAGACCTTGAGCAATGTTGAAACTACTGGGCCGCTTAAGGTAATTTCTATTTTAACTGCATTTGTGTTATGCAATCATTAATAATGTAATATCAAACCAATGACAATTATACAGGGTGTGCACAAACAAAAACAGACTCATATGGTGATGTGCCCTGAGACATATGCCATATATGTGAATATTTGTTTATAAAAATACATCAGCTTACTTCAGCTGTGGATGTGCAACTTGCAGGTGTCACTTTTCTGTTTCTTTGAAATACACAAAAAAAACTGATAAGACTGTTCCACAGATTCAGCAACAACTCAGGGGAAAACGTGTTACTGACTACTTTTGAGGACTGTTTGGCTGTTAAACGTCGCAAACAGAATTTAGTTTTACTCATTGTATTCAGGATACAAATGATACAAACCCATTGGCTAAAGGAAAGAAAATTATGAATACTTCAAATTTTATTGGACATAAATAAAAACAAATGTAGATAAAAAATATTTAACAGGTATAGAAATGTTTATACAAGTATATACAGACAAGGATCCATCATGAGCTGATGACATAACAAAGCTGTGAGTCATATTCAACTATTATCCCTAATAAACACAAAAGAGACAACTACAGCATTTAGCCCAAGATCCTATCTACATCCATGGGTTGAGTAAAGTTACATACAGGAGGAAAAGAGCAGAAAAACAGTGGCTGCCATTTCTTGGGGAATAACTGCAGACATAGCAATAAGTCAAAGCTTGATAGCATTAAAGTGGGGTGTTTTTACACTATAGCGATGAAATAGCTTGAAAGATTGAACAATGTGTAAATGACGATGCCTTTTTCCAAATATTTTGTGAAAACAATGATATCTTGCTTCACAACACCGCTGAGGTAGTACACCAGTGAGAGACAAGAATATGAAGAAGATGGTGCAAAAAAATGCAAAACAAGATTAACTTATCTTGATTACTCAATAATAATTCACTTCTATTAGTCGGCCTTCATTTACACAAAAAAGTTAAAAGCCCAGAACTTTTATTTCCATCAGCTTGTTCAATATACATTATTGTTCAAATATACAAAAATACAAAGATTTATAAGGGAAGGGGCAGAGCATGATCACTATATTCAACCCTGCAACACAGAAACTCCCTCATAGACCTTAAATTACACAAACAGCACTAACTAACAAACAAAGACAGACTTCTGGTTGGATAAAAGCAATTCACAGCATCTCAGCTCTTGCAAATAAAAAACGAGAAATTTGAACTGACTGAACGATGGAAAATGTGACTATTAAAAGAACCTTATAGGGTAAATGTCATCAGCACCTAGACTGGTATCACAGGGAAAACAATGGAGTACCTGTGCTATCCAGAGTGACATTAAAATGTAGCTGCACTACAATGTACATAAGGTGCTTGGAGTTTATTGAGTTAGTTTTGCTAGACAAATTAAATTTGTCCCATTTGCTGTGACACCAGTGCTGCCTGAGTAGGTCTTGTCAAAGTAAGATGCTGAATAAATTTAATTGTCATCCCTTTGTGAGACCTTGTATTTACATAGACACTCTGTCAACAGCATAGTAATGGATCGCTCTTTACACTGTAACAACTGCAATCAAGCTATTTAGTTTGCACCATTTGTGGCTGGTAGTAATAATCTCCTAGCTGCTATTTAGCCTGAGTTCCAGTAGAGGCTACTGATGACAAATTCAACAATGTATAGTCAAACTGTAAATTAATAAAAAGTTAAACAACCAAACAAAATGAGAGCAAATAATTCAGCAGTCAAATCTTCATAAATAATCGTCATATCAAACTTTGACATATTGCTCTGATCTGGTTTCTGTGACTGTTAAAGGCGTTCGCTCAGTCTATAGATTGAGTCTCCAATAAAGTGAAGAGTCAGTAGATCAGGTCTGTGCGAATCAGCAAACTATGGGCACTTTACAACAGTTTCCTTCAGAAGATCGTCAAAGTCCATCCACTCTTTGAATGTAAGTGCATTATGCAAGATCGCTGTAGGTGTGTGGTCTGCATGTGATGCTGGACTAATTCAGGAAGCGACGACAGCGTCTTGCCCCGCAGTTGCAGTGCAGCTTGTTGCTCTCGTCCTCAATAGGGAACTTGTAGTCATAGGTGAGCTCTTCGCCGCGGTAGATCTTCCTCAGGGCAAAGATGACGATGTGCTTGCGGCCATCCACATTGATGACACGAGAGTAGCAGTTAGGCTCACATGAGTGGTTGATGAAACGAGCTGCATTCCCTTGCATCGTCGCATCCACCACATCAAAGTCATCGATGCGGAACATGTAGCAGCCGATGCCCTGATTGAGAGTAAAAACCAACTTACACACTGTCTTCTCTGACAACCACTGTACAGTTTGTGTAGATATAAGTGGACATCTCAACAGAAAAATATGTTCCCTTTACATTACTAAAAACACTGGTCTGTACTGTAGTTACAAACCTTGCTGTCATAGTATTTCTCCCGCTTATCAGTCAGGACAGAGCGAATCACAGTGCCAGCGTATTCTATTACCATCTCCCCAGCCTCAATGTTCCTCTTGCAGTAAAGTCCTCGCCCGTGAATGTGAGATCTAAATGAATAAGAGAACATTTTCAAATCTTTAATTTGTACGTCGTACTTGAGAATCCGCAATGTTTTGTACATTTCTCCTATGTATTTGCCATTACCTGTAAACTCCCACTGCCTCTTTGGATATTTTCTCCAGGTGTCTGAATCTCATTGCCATGGGAAGCTCACTGCTGGTGGCTCGCCTATCAGAGCAAGACACAGAAAAGGCAAAGTCAACATGGCCACAAAATCATGGAGTACGATTCCTGTTTTGGAAATTTTAAACCCATAGTGAATTTAATTCATTGTGTTGTGCAGTGGATTAAAATTCTCAGGCTAGCTCTTACCTAGAGGATTTAAGTGGGAATTCATCCTCCTCTTCATCAAATGTGCCAATTATGTCAGGGGCCTCTCTGTGCTGTGAGGCCAGGAAACTGAACATATCAAAAGTCGCTTTCCTAATTAAGAAAGGAGGCAAGAAAAATACAATTAATAGATTTAAATGGCACATAAGAAATGGAAACCAAGTCAACTATCAACTGCATTTAAATAAACCTTATAGCCATTTAGAAGATTATAAAAACAAAAACACTCCTGACATTAAGTATCTAAGATAATACCTTGTGTAGATTTCAGCTCGGGCGCAGCCACTTGGGTTAAGGGGAAGCTCTTCCTCAATGTCATCACAAAGATGGAAGCGAAAGCGGTGGTGTTTGCAGTTTGCGGCCCCCTGCAGTTGCTCCAGCAGGAAGATGACAGCATCATGGACAACACCAAGCACCCGTGGTCCACTCATCCCTCCAAGAGGCAGCTGCTTCAGGTGGAAGCCGGCACGAGCCTCAAGGACACCATCAATCACTGCACGCCAGGCAACTGAGGGAAATATGGAAGGTGTGGGAGCAAAAAAAAAAAGTCAAGACTTATAATAAGACTTAATATCTATGATACTTAAATTTTCCACATATGTCTAAGATTAATGTTTAATATATTACAACCATAAGACTGAACCATGAACCAGCAGGTCTAAGGTTTCACCGTGTTACAAACACAGAGCAACGTAACAAGCAAAGGTTGTTGTCTGCACCAAGTGGCTGTAGGAGGAACTGCATCTGGTATATGTCGCGTAAAAGCTGCCTCTGAGTGATTTAAGTTTTTTTCCAGCCCTCAGTAGTTTGTTTGCTGCCATAAAAGTAAAATGGACCAAAGAGTTTGAAGTTGACTTCTTTTGATGAGATTTATGTTTAATATATGCTGACCAAAACATTAAATTAAAATGTTTTTTGCAAAAATGTAATTAGTGGTTTCACAAATCAAACTATTATATTTTTAATTAGTAACTAAAGCAACATGGGTGAAAAACAATATAGCAACAATGCCAACAGGAAGAGAAGAGGAATCTCTCACCCTCAATGCTGTTAGCTCTAACACTGAAGCCATCTTCACTGGTGATTTCAAAACACAGGTGCGGCTGGTTCATGTGTGCTCTCTTCTTGAGTTTAGGTGCAGGAGCATCTTCATCTGAGCTGAAACCTGTAGCGTTAAAAGTAATTGCAAAAAAGTTTTATGCTAAACAGTTCTTCAACAGTTACAATTAGTGGTGAATCATTTATCTTCATTAAGTTGTACATAATTCAAATTTGTTGTTCAAATTCAGAAAAAAATACAAGGCAAACCCACACAACCATCTTGTATTAATCTCTGAAAGGCTTTACAAATTTTGTATGCAACCACATTTAACAAGTAAATGACGCTAACAAAATGATTTTGTGATGGTGATGTCAGATACTAATGATAGTAGATACTGAACTAATCACAAACCTGAATAAGGGCCCCAGTCAGAGATGGTTCCGTGACGAGCACTGACCCACATGTGTGTTTTACTCTCACAGCTCTGTGAGTTGGTTTGTGCGGATGGATCCTCATCCTGAGAATGCCTGAAGACAAATGACAAACCACATAATATAAAAACATATGTGTAGTAAAAAGGTTTGCATCCATACCACTTTTTTTATTTTCAAAAGAAGCCTTTTTCTGGCAAAAAATGTCCATATTGAAATATTGAACATTACATTTTAGTGAAACTAACCTTGAGAGTGTAGGAGGTGGTGGGGCAGTAATTTTCAGTGGTTCATGTTTATGTGTACTTTCCTGGTCTTGATCAAGAATGCCCATGTTGGGTGCTTTTATTGTCACACTACTTGGTCTCCTGAGTGAAAGCAAGCCATTTTATTTAATAGTTATGATATTTCCAACCTTTTGCAGGCCAAGTAAGCAACGACTAATTAGGTTAATACAGAAGCTAACAATTATACACTTGAACCAGTGCCTGTAATATTGTACCACTGTTATTATTTAAAGAATTTTGTTTCATTTTCTATGCTGCTAAGAAGTACAATTATATTACCTGGCTTCAAAACGTTCATCAAGGTCACCTGAGGGATCCATCAAGAAGTCCATCTTGGATTTTTTCCTTGAAGGCCTTTCTGACACAGATAACACTCTCTTCACTTTCACCTTGTGGCGTGATGAGGCACGTGCTGGTTGTGTGTTCAAATATGGTTCACAGATAAAACCA
This sequence comes from Trinectes maculatus, assembly GCA_016785345.1. Taxonomy (NCBI): domain Eukaryota; kingdom Metazoa; phylum Chordata; class Actinopteri; order Pleuronectiformes; family Achiridae; genus Trinectes; species Trinectes maculatus. Next base: position 128,047 of record JAFBJQ010000731.1, on the reverse strand, counting down.
CTGGGCGACTCTAAATTTGCAGCTGGTGACTGATCGGATTTCTCTGTGTTCTGAAACCTAGATGATCTTTTATGGCTGGCCTTAGGCTGTAGGGTATTACTGAGTATGATGGGTTTTGTCCTTTGTGGGCTAGGGTGCTTAGGTTTGGATGTGTCAATAACAGCCTGAGCCGTACTTTGTGCAGTGTTGGAGAAACCAGGTTCGGGAACACTCTGCACAGGAGCCACAGCTGTGGATGAGGAAGTACTGCTGCATTGCAAAGGCACCACTCTGACAGTGATTCTTCTCTCTGATGTTGTGTGATTACTGGCGAGAGGTGTGTTTAAGACAGGAGGGCTGGACCGAGGCTTTATTATTAAGCGAGGGACAGAGCGCTGCAAATCGTTATGGCTGTGGATAATCTTGGCTATCTGACTAATTTTACTGTAAGCAGGAGAATTTGCATTGAGTGGCTGGTAGGTATTTGATCTTGGGTCCTTGAGGAGAATCTGACCTTGACGGTTGACCAACAGGACTTGAGGGGCAGGGCCTGGCACTGTGGGCGAGTTTGAGGTTGCAGCCTGATCCGGAGCCACCACCTGCTGCTGACTTCCTATACTGGTGTTACCCAAGCGAATGGCAATGGTTTTGCCTTGTCTAGTACCTGGCTGCAAAGGTACGGTGTTTAAACCATTGATCATAATTGGAGATGTGACCATGCGTGGGACAGCAGAAAAAGTGGCAGTAGCAGGGGAAAAGGACAAATTATTTACAGGTTGCCTGTGTAGAGGCGGCAACAACAATTTTAATTTATGCTGCTCCGAAATACATGGTTTTGGCGACAAGCGTTTCAAGTTTGATGGGGGACGTTTGGTCTTCAAAATGATGGTTTTCGTCTGCATTCTGGGAGGATTTATGGTTTCAGATTCTGGTGTGTAATCAGGGTCAGTTGTGTCATCTTTAAATCCTTCTCCTGAGTCAGCTGATGAGGTGGCGTCATCAACTTTTCCAATGTTACTTGGGTACACTTCAGAGCCATATTGAGCAGAAACAAAATGGCCTGTAGCAGAATCCAAAAATACATTATCTTGAGATGTTGGTGCTTCTGAGCTCATCGGGACCTCTTCTTCTTGAAGTGACATGTCATCCTGTGTGTAGTGTGATTCAAGAGGAGCATATGGGGGAGAAATTTTCTTAAATGCTGGCTCAGCTGTTCTTTGTTGGTCTGTTGACGTGAACACAGTGTAACGTGACTCCAGCCTCTCAAGAGAAACTGTCAGCTGTTTAGTAGGTGAATTATTACTGGTAAGAATTTTTTCTTCCTTAGCTTTATCATTACCCACTTCACTCTCGTCACTGTCTGACCCACTGTCTGCACCATCCAACTGTGATATCGACTGTGCTGACGGGAGGTGACCGGTAGCGCCTGATCCACTTGCTGCGTCACACACCACTGTCCGCGAAAACTTAAAGTAACGGCTTGAGTCTTCATCTTCAGAGTTATTCTCCCGACTATGTTCTTGCATTTCCACATCTTGCCCTGCACCCTCCACCTCCCTTTTACTGCTTTGAGTTCCACAATGAAGCACTGCGTTCTCAGCGAGCAGAGTTTCATCAAACTCAAGCTTTGCATTCAGCATAGAGGCCACAGCTACCTCTGTGTCAGTGTCAAACACAGTGTATGGGAGCTCCTGGGACATCAGGTGGGCAACCTCCTCTTCTAAGTTATCAGGCGCAAGTGAAATCCCATTGGTTGTGGCCACAGCTGCATCTTCTGCCTCAGAAGAAGCTAGGAAGTCTTGAGGAACCTCGGCAGAGACTGGGGTGGTGATTTTAAAGTTCTGTCTCCCTCTGGGGGAGTGTGTGATGATTCCTTGCCGAGGTGACATCCCTGCAGAAATGCTGGAGTTGGATCTGGGCGGCGAGCTCCAGACTGGAGATGTTGAGTTTTGTCGTGACAGTGGAGGTGAGACTGGTCCCAAACTTGATGACCTTTGTGGCGAACTGAACAGTGCACATCTAGAGTGGACAGTACCTCCTGAGCGAAGGGTCATTTGTCCAGATGGGTCACTGTCTGTTGGTGACGAACTGCAACGGCTTCTTGATGAAAGCCTGCGAGGCCGACGTGTGTCCTCCAAGTCCCTCAGCGTCAGAATGTGATGGGATTTGGTGGGAGCAGATCCTGAAAGCATAAAAAAAGTGATTAATGGAGTCAACTTTATGAATAGACAAACAAATGAAAGCAGTGATGACATTTATTTGGAATACTTCCTCTTATAATAATTACCTGGAGATGGTAGCGGTCGAGAGGACCCTCCTGCTGGTTTCCTGGTCTGCGTGTAACCAGGACTTTTAGATCCTCCAGGTGTATTGTGCAGTTTTGAGTTGGGTGAGGGAGTCGTGGACATTATGGGGCTGGATGAGGAGCTTAAACAATCTGGGGACTCTATATCTGTCAAAGAAGAAAACTTGTTTAACTAAAGTGGAACCATTACAATAAATGACAGAAAGCAAGAAAGGAGAGACACACTGAAATCATCAGTTCCCTTTAGATCTACTGACTATTTTAGCTTTCAGTCGCTGTGTTTTCAGATCAGACCTTCAGTTTTATTTTTCGGTCACAGCTATAATTAAAGTTGATAACAAAAGCAATCTGTAAAGTCCTCCTCACCTCTGTTGCGTTTGGGACTGTGGACAATGGTGTGATTCTCTTCTTGATCCCATCTTGGATCGTGTTCCTCTCCAGGGAGAGGTGTGCTCACTTCTGTTACCTTGCAGGTGTATTTACAGCGTCTGCGGGGGTCCACAGTGCTCCAGTACAACCGAGAACATCTAAGGAATAATGAAAGAGAAATGTGGTACATAAATGAACAAAAGATGACTAATGCCCAGAAAAATAATTCAACACTTTTAAAACAATAATGAGCAGTAACAAGGTTATTTAAATTTGTGTTTTTAGACACAAACAAGCTGAATAAAAATGTCAAAATAACTGATCAAACTTCTTGCTTAATTATTTCTATTAAAATGTGTCTTTAACCACACTTGAAAATGGTTGTGTAATGACAATGACCACTTACTGATATCCAACAGGATACAGCATTCTCCCATTAGACGACAGCTCTGACAACACACCAAGTTTCTGAATCTGCAAAGCTCCTGAACGTTTTTTGGAAAGAAAAATAAAAGATGGGGTACAGCATACTGCAGATAGTCTGTTGATAATAGTATTCTTTCCACGATAAAGATACACACGTCCTGTAAAGCAATCAACACATAAAATCCAGACTTTTTACCTATGGTCATGTTTATGGATTCTGGCTCAAGGCCTGTGAGGAACTTTCTCCGAAAGTTAATTCCCTCGAAGTCTACATACACCCGTCGAGTGACTTCAAACCCCTTCCCAGACACCACCTGGAAAGATATGGCGAATCATAAATCAGAATGATGTAAAGAAAATAAGTAGGTGTGGTGTAAGAGTGGTCAAACTGAAAGATCTGACATAAATATAAGCATAATATAATGTGCAAATGCAAAAATAAGCTAAGAGGAAAACTGTCTATACCTCTGCACCGACAAGATCCCTGTGTTTGTAGCAGTACATCTTTCTGTCCTGCTGAAACACACAGTCCTGGGTGCGAGCACACATGAAATGGAAATTACTCTGACAGGTGGCAAGACAGCAGCCTACAGTGGCTCCTGATTGTCCACAACGATCACAACGCTGTTGAGCAAGAACACAAAAATTGATATAAATTAAATGTACATTATCACCTCATTACATCATCTTTTTTACATAAAAGAGTTATGCAATCTGTGCAAACTGTACTCCTCACATCTTCAGTGCATTATGCAAGATGGCTATAGTTACCACTTTTTCCCTAATATCTTACCAGGTGGCGCCCTCTTGATACAGCACTGTGCACTTGCAAAAGAGCACTATTATCCTCATACACCTCCGCAGACCAAAGGCAGCAGTTAATGTGAGCCCAATCATTCTGTCCCAAGTACAACAGCCGACCTGCATCCTATTGGGGAAAAAATATTTATATATCACGTGGTGAGCAACCGAGAGCCGCAACTTGTCATCTCTTTGCTATGTGAGAGTGAACTTCATGTACATTTGCCATAGACTCAATCATTTCTGAGGAAAACACAAATCTATATTCAAATATTCGACTACATTAAATGCATTGAGATGCTGAATTGGTCTAATGATGTGCTTTTTTTTAATTAACCCTTTAAGACTAAGCTGAAGAGACTGAGCTAAAATACTGCATCAAAGATGGTGAGAATATGTATTAGCCCTGGAAGCATCAAGGCAGCTCAACTCACATGAGGAGCATTGTCTCCATATTGTTGGCACAGTGCACATTGTCTCACATCTTCAGTCTTGGTAGATTCCAGATGACCTTTTACATCTGTGTAAGAAAAGCAACAAAAAAAACATATATATTTATAACCAGAGAAAGAAGAAGTATTGTTTCACTAATACAAGTAATAAAATACCATATTTGTTTTGCAGGTGACAACAAGATATCATTTGCAACTAGGATTAGGGTCCCACAGTTCTGACAAAGACCACATCCCTGAGACTACACAATGCAGGGTACACAGTAGATTCCATACCTTGTAAATGTAGAGGAAAGCTGCTTGAGAATGAGGATGGCAGAGAGTCTGATTTCCCCACAGGCGGGCCTCTGGACTCCTTAGGCTGGAATGTCCTTTCCAGCCACTGTGCATAGCTGTGCTCCATAGATGGTGGGAGAACAGCTTCAGGGAGCATGTCGCTGAGAACATGGGAACAGTCAAACATGGGAGAGAGACATTTGAGACAGGTGATCATCTCTGACAAGGATTGGCACAGCACCTATTCTTTAAGTCATTTAAACTGCATGTACTTACAATGATCACTCACCTAAACCCTCAACTATGCATTAACACTCATGTACACAGTGAATGAATCACACAAATGTGTAGATATATTGTTAAGGACAGACATATTACTAATGCATTTACCTTGGGAATTCTTCAGAAAATGAGCTCCATTTTGTAAAAATATTTGGAGGAAACCACTTGAAAACCTGTTTTACCAACTGTCAGGGAAAAAATCAAATCATGGTTCAGTTATTCTGAAGGGCAGCATCTATTCTTTCACATTTCAGTAGTTTTACAGTCTTGTGACTCATCTTCACAAAAATAGTCAAACACTGGTTTTACGGAAGCTTACTTTGATGAAGTGTGCTCTGGCCTGACTGGTTGGTCTCTGTTCTTCAGGGAAAAGCTCTTCCTCCCTCAGCCACATGCTCAACATAGAATTGACATCTGCATGAAAAGCTTTCTGTGTAGGTGGGAGAAAAAACAATGGAGGTCAAGGGTTTAATCACAAGAGCTGTTTTTTAGAAGAAGAAAAAAGTATAAACAAAGGCAAAAAATAGTCAGATAGAAAATCCCATTACTATTTCTCTTCACTCCACGTGGCGACTGGATGTGAAGACTGATTCCTATAATAAGCAGATTATAATGAAGAATATACTCACTATTGATGTGTAACGGCCTGCTTTAAACTTCTTCTCCAATGCTTGCAGATCACAAACAGGTTGATGTTCCCTGAAAACCCCTGAGTCTTTTGTTTCCTGACACTGAAAAGGTCACAATGAAACACCATGAACTGAAATAATACCACTGAAAAATAAGTCTCAACATATTATCTGTCACAGAACTGCAGATGACGCTTACCACTTTACAAATGCGGAGGTGCTTTGTGGTGTCATCTGAGAGAAGGTCAATAAGCACATCCTCCAGCCCGCCAATCAACATGCTCTGCAGCTCCTCCTTCAAGCTGCTGTGTTCAGTCCAGTGCTGGGTGCAGGGTGAACAAGTAAACTCTGTGTCTTCTGTTTGTCCTGAGAGCAACCAACTCAGCTCCTCTGTCATGACACAGAGATACAGATTAACATTTTAAAAGCTATTTCCATTATTTATTAAATGCCCTGACCTAAATTTATTTGGACTGAAATAAAAGCCATTTCTAAAAAAACACTCACCTGAAAGTCCTTCACATCTATAATGAATCCAGTGGCTGCACTTTGAACACTGAATCATCTGGGCATGTGGGCTGCTGTTGTCATAGCACTGGTGGCACACTGTGCAGAAATGACCTGATGTAAAAACAGACAAGATTTCAGTTACATCATTTGTTAGTGCCAAAACATGATTGATAAACAGATACACAGATAATGTGAACAAATACATATAAACATTAAATAAATATTTTTGACTCAAAAACCTTTAGGTTGGTGTCTCTCAGATGTCTTACCTTTGTTATGGAGAGAAGAGCAGTCAGGACACAGGTCCTCCTCATGGTTCCAGGCCATGTCCCAAGTCTTTCCAGGAGTCACACCACAGCTTTTACACCGAATGCACGTCATGCACACCTACACAAACACAACAAAAGGTATAAAATAATATGCATATACTTTACAATATCTTATTTTATGTAAGAGATATTGTGATGTTCTAGAAACACATACCCAAGGTATGCTACAGTTCATAGGTTTTGGGTATGTTGGTCCCAGGCAGGAAGGATGGTAAGATGTCTGGCATCTTCTACACTGCAACATTGGCTAATAAGAGAGATGAAGTAATCAGTGAGGCTAGCTTCACCGACATGTGTCACCACTTCAAAGTTAGCAATTTTGTAAATAGATGCAGACCTTCGTGCTCTTGCTCCTACGTCCACACACGTGACAGAATTTACAACGCCTGCAGCACCAGTTTTCCTTGTTCTCTGCCTGAGGGCGCTCCTCAGGCAAGAGGCAGAAACTGTGAAAAGGCTCACAGCAGATCTGGCAGAATATCATCTGTACAGACACAAAAAGATTACCAAAACATGAGATGCACTGGAAAATCCAAAATTGAAGACTGCGACAAAAAGAAAAAGTTCACCATGAATGGGTTTATCACTACACAATATGTGTAGAAGACAGCACAATATCTACAGACATGCTTCAGAATGAGATGACCCGAGATTAATTACCTCATGCTGTCCTTTGCTGGCACAGAGGAGACAGACTGGTTGTGGTGTGGTAGGGACAGATGTGAGGACGCTGAGGCCGCCCATTAGCCATACATTCTGCAAAGCACAGTCCTCCTAACACCAACAAGGTCATAAAAAGCATTAGAAAATATCTTCTATTAGTCTGAGAACTATAAAGCAGTTTTATTTATATTAAAATTTGTGGAAATAAGCAACATTGTTATAATTCCATAACGGTAATGTTAAAAAATAAACACAAATACAGCTAGGGTATTGTACAAATGCAATTTATTTATTGCCACATAGCATACACTCACCTTGAAGTCCACACGGATCTTGTACTTGTTCTGCAACAGGCCCTTATGGGGAAATCCGTTAGTTAACCCCGTCAGGGTGTTCGCAGATGCACACTCTGCAGGATTCTGGGAACGAAGGACACAGTGTGGGTCAGTTGCAGGACAGTTTTTCTGCACTGTCTCTTTCACAGAAGCGACGTCCTTCTCCACCTCTTCAGGCTGATCCACTCCAACATTCTCCTGATCATCTTGTTTGCCCTCCTGTAACTTTGTGTCTGGCTCAACAGTCTGAGAGGGCCCCCGCGCAGTTTTAGCTTTGCTAGTTTTGTGTGTCACAGTCAAAACATCTTGGTGCCGAAGCTCAGACCCTGGCTGTTCCTGAAGACATAACTTTGACGAAAACACTTTCAGAGCTGACTGCAATTTGGACTGGGAATGTTGTTGAAATGATGATGATTTACTTTTGTGCAAATTCAAGGCTGGCTGCACCACAGATTGAGGCAAACGGCGTAAATATAACCGCATAAATTTCTGTGGAGGATGTGGTGAAATTGGAGAAGCAGGATCTCTTACAGGTTGGGAAAAGTCTGGAGGAGACGGTGTTGTGGAGTGTGAAATATTGATATTTGTTAGAGGCTGAGACAATTTTGGACGCGTCAGTGCAGTACACTGATCCAGGCACTGGGGTAACTGCTGCATCAAAGACGAAGGAGAATGCAGCATAAAATCAGGCAGACGCTGCACGTGTATTTGTAGCTGCTGCTGCTGCAGCTTCGGCATTGGGCTTCTGGGCAGGCTTGGTTCAGGTAAAGTTTCTCGGGCCTCCATCTCTTCAGTGTTCTCCTGTTCCTGTGAAGGAGGGTACTGCCTAAGCCAACCAGCAAGAGAGGTTCCACAATGACACTAGTACTAGTAACATGCAAAGGCGGCGACCGGAAGCAGCCAAAGTGACAGAAAAAGCGGGTGCACTATGACTTGTACTGTGTTAGCCAGAAATAATAATAAGAAATTGTGATGTATAGGTAAGCAAATGCACTCAGCAGATACACACAAAGTTGAGAAATTAGGTACAAACATGTCAACTTATCCAAGTATTTTGTGAAGCGGCAATATGAGATGGTGACAAAACAACAGTAGCGACTACTTCATTATTTTGTTGACAACATTTCACAAAGTCAGCTTCATGGCAAAATGCATGGAGTAATTCTTAATGTGTTATAAGGGGTGCATATTTCATATGCTGCTGATATACGTATATAACTACATATAACAGCAGATGCCCATCTTGCAAAGGTAGGAATGAGCTACCTAATTTCTGGTATGCATATAACAAGCTTATTATTATTTATATATATTTTTTTTTAGAAAAAGAGCTTTTCATTTTAAGTCTGTTTCCTGCAAGTAAATCTACAGACCATACTTCAAGGCAGCAGAAACAATGTCATGAAATGACTGACATTGATGCACATGCACATACAGTGTATTTACGAATGCCTTGCATGTACATCAGGCATTTATATCTGCATTTTCAAAGGTGCATGCATGATCACATTCATGTTGTTACTCCAGTAAAAGGGTGGGTTTCCATTATTGACCTGTAAATATGTGGACTGTTTTATAAAAGGTGTCAAAATGAGTTTTGCAACCACCAGTATACTGTCCACAAGAACTACTGTTTGCATTATGTTGATAGTCACCATATCCCCATACACTGACCACTGTGGACACATCTCGTCTACCACCAGGGAAAGTCAGCCATAAACCAGGCAGACGGAGGAAAGCGGCACAGTGCTTGCTTTACAATGCTTTGAGTCCTTACTTTATTCTTATATTCTAAATATTTCTGTTATTAATGGAAAATATGACAGTTAAGAGTCTGAATAGGGGGAGGATGGGTTTTTTAAACTGCATGATCACAGGTCTGAGGACTTAGTCATCAAAGATTAACACACAGTCACCATGATATCTGACTGCAAAGTTGAAAATGGGTTTCTGCATTTGTACATAACTTAGATATTTCACAAATTGCAACCAACAAACGTAGATGAAAATCAATAAGACAACATGTGGAAGCAGCATTTACAGGGGAATTTCTTTTTTCATAGCATTAAAATTGCAAATAAAAAATAAGGAGCATGGCAGATAATTCAAGCAATTAAGATTTAAAGGTTATAAAACAAAGACAAAAGATTTTTGCTTTCACATTGGCATGGTATCTGAATAAGTTGCCATGCCAACTTTAATCAGCAGGTGCAAAACATCAGGTAGTGCAGCCAAGTTTGGTGATACTAACGCTGTTAAATGGAATTAAGACACCGTATGGCAACACTTTATATGCTCCAATTAGTGACAGTTAAGCAACAGTGGTAGAGTTCCTGAGTATAAACACAGGCTCCCATTAATATACTGCCCGCAAACAAACAGTGGTTTCTATCCATACCAGGAAGACATTTAAATACTTATTTGTGGTGTGGATAATTGTATAACACCTATTTGGCAACAGGGGTGAAGAATAAAATAGAATTATGTTTTTCAGATTACATATCAAAAACCTGGAGTCTGAATAGTCGTGACTAAGTGCCAAAAAACACATCTGTATGCATAAACGACATCAAAATTATGTGAGGTATCAAACACAGACTGACCAGGCCAGATGTGGTGCCTTCACCAAGAAAAGGGGGCTGCACTTTACCATGAACATAGTAATTTATGTAACTGTAGGACAGTTGGTTATTAAGTACATGCGAGGTGTTAAACATGAAGGAGAAACTTAAATGTCAGAAAACAGAAGATAAGCAAGGCTAAATTTAAAAGTGATTATAAGAATCACTCATTCAAACACAGAGATTAAACTGAAAATTGGGAAGAGAGACCTGGACAAAGTATTACTTGGAAGTAAGTGTTGGGTTTTGGTTGTTGTTCATTTTAAAGAAAGTGGTCATGAACCACCACTTAAGTGGTGATTTCTTTAAGAAATAATTATTTAAGAATTTAACATTCATACCACATATTGTTGTATTTAGCAGATAAATACTAGTAGCCAAAACCCATTATCCAAAAAATACCATTTACCCAGGCTTGATAAAGTAGTGTACTGGACAAGAAGAGAAATCTGCTGGGTGTTTTTACCTTGTACACTCTGGGTCTGCTCCCAACCCCTCTGGAAATTGGCCGGCGATGCTTCACGGCTTCAGCCGGAGGCTCATCTGCGACTGATTTTTCATTTTGAGAAGCAAAATCTCCAAAAGAAAAAAAAAACAAAATAGGGACAAAGGTCACACAATATCTACAAGAGTTCAAAAAAGGGAAGGTGTACATAGCAGTTTATAAAATCAACAATAAAAAAACAACAACACAGGTTTGAGTCACATAAACTGCAACATAGCTTTAGTTACCTTTGTTGCCAGCAGCAGTTACATTTGCCTTGGCTGCTGACTTATCAGTCTTATCCCCTTCCCCATTTTCCTCTTCTTCAGACTCGGATTTAAGCAGGCTGCTGTAGGAGCGTGGCTTGGTGATACGTAGGGACTGTTTCCTGACCCCAGGTGCTGTCGAGGATGATCCTTCTCCTGCTCTCCCCAAATTCTCATTGTCACTGCTAGACATGGAGCCTGAAAACTGCCTCGCTTGGACTGAGAAACAGGAGACTTTTAATTATGAACGCACATTTTAACAGAAAGACCTTTTAAAATCCATTATTTCTGCTTAAGTTGGTGAATCAATTATCATAAATTCAGCATGAGAAAGTGAATGAGAAATATTCAATCAGAGAGAAAAAATTCCAGCAGTAGCATCACCTAATTTGATACGTACTTTTCAGTGGTTTGAAGATGCGAGCAATCTTCGCTTTTTCAATACGCACACATTTTTTATATCTGGGGGTCAGAAATGAGCTGTCAGATGTAATTAAGTGTTGACCTTCATTCATTTGATTGAAATGTTTGTTATTTATAATTTGTTTGACATACATGCAGCACTGTCGTTTGGTGTTTCGACCTCCGAATTTCGGTTTATCAAGGCAGTTGACACACTTTGCACAGTCCTCCTCTATCAGACATCCTTTGCAGCGTCCACAGCGCCGGGAGCGGACTCCCATGTACTTGTATTGACTCACGATCTTCCTCTTTTTAAACTTGTGGCCCTTTCCCCACGCCCTCCTCCTCCGCTGGATGTTTTCCTGTGAGACAACCCACTGGGCCCTGCCCTGATCAGAGATGTCATCGTCATCATCTGCCACATCTGCAAGCGAGAGACAGGGTGTGTGGGTAAAAGAGCCACTACTGCACAAGAATGTCAAACATCATTTCATACATGTGATGTGGGGGCAACATCTTTGGATGCCAGAACTTACTATTCAGTAGTCAGAAGACATTAATGGTCTCACTGCTGTGTTTGACGGTACCTATGTACTCTCTAATTTACTGGTCTTTTGTCCAACAAGCAAGCTTGGTTTCTATAGCTATAGGTGATGAAGTGAAGTGTTGGACATATAGAAGTCACTGGAAGACAGGGTGAATGAGCAAACACATCACGAGTCTGAGAGAAATCCATTGCTAGAGGGATTTCCCTGACAAATCATTACTGTTTTAAAAACAATTGGAGTAGATTAGAGATGACTCTGAAACCCCCGGTCTCTGACAATGGTACGATTTTGATGCGAGGTGACACAAAGCAACTTCACAAAGACAAAATAAATAATTAAAAATAAATTTTAAAAGAATATCCACAGGTGGTGACGGTTGTAATATTGAAATTAATAATGTAGCTCAAATAACCTTGTGTGGGGATCTGTTTTTCCCAGTGACACTAGATGTGTCATTGGGAGAAACAAATTCAGGGCAGTGAGTCTATTTGTCAAACAGCACTTCCTCACCTCATACTGAGTGATGCTCACTTGACCAGTGTTGGGTATAGCTTTCCAACAGCGGTGGCTAATCTGTGTGTGACAAAAGATATTTTTGCTGGCAAATACTTTAGTAACAACTACATTGAGCTAACAAAGCAGGTTTTTCTGCTCATCTGTTTAAGTTTGCCTAATGCATTAAAACTGTTCTATTTTCTTTTGTGTGTGTGTTTATAATCGCAGAAGCTTATATACTGTAGCCTGGGATTTTTTTCATAAATACACACTAGCAGAGCAGATTCAGCAGACATAAAATAGAAAAAGTATGGATGATGCCAATGAAGCAGTTTTACAAACTGAACTGCAAAACAGTTACCCTGACAAAAAAAGGTTTATACAGTATCAAGCCATTGTTTTTGTTTTTTTTAACAGTCTTTCTGTAAATGATGTGGACATCCTGCCAACTCCAGGTTTGCAATAATTATTACTCCAACAGATGCAATTTGCTGCAATATTTTAAAATATAATTTTCTCTGAATACTGGCATTAATAATAAAAAATATATAATACATCAACCAATATTAATTTTCTTCGCACTAACCTACGGACTAAACCAGTATAAAATGAAAAGTTATTTGAAAGTTTTTTCTGTCCCATTGTAGCCTCAAAATTTTATTTATATTATTTAAGGGGTCCAATGTCTTCATACAACATCATAATAGTCCTGCTGCAGTTGACCAAGAATATCTAAGACATTTAAATTAAAATCAAAACTTCTTATTAGTTTCCTAGGCTATTAAGAATTATTAAGACCTCCATATAGCCTGTAAAAAAAAGAGTACGCTAAACCACGTTTAGGTTAAGATCTTTCCTTTCCTGTTTTCCGTTTTTTGGAAATTTTAACCTGGACCTTTAAGAAGGATTAAACTGTAAGTAAGTGTATTCAACATATATGTCAGCAGCATCATGTCTCTCATTTCAACAAAGACCATGAATCGTCTGTCTTCCCTTTTGAACTTACTGGTTTAGTCTTCTTCCAGGGAAAAGGCAACACAAATTTGACTTTCCAAATACATTGCAAACTAAGTGAACTGCATATACAATTTGCCAATACAAATAAACGATATAAAACAAATAAAAACTAGTAAAATGTCAGCTCACTGACACCTCAGTAAAACCACTGCACGAACATAGTGCAATGTCAAATTAATTTGAAATGCTCACTGTTATCAAAGTAAAGATAAAGGTAAGTTATTTATTCTTCTGTAGATACACTGTACCTTCTGTTGTTGGAGAGAAGGTGATGCCCTCTCTCTCATGGAGTGGCAGGGCACTCAACCTAGGAATATCATCTGGCACCATGGCACGTGGCTGTCCCAAGGCTACCGCAGCCGCCCGACAAACATGTTTAATCCTGGGACCGCCCAGAGGCTGCTCCTGCACACAAACACAACAGGAAAATACTTGGATGAGAACAAAACCGCACAAATTACGTTAGCATCACTTATAATGACAAAATTAGACTTAAATCAAACTACTTCTTCCAAAGCAAATTCTAATCCTTTATCATTAATATCATATTTCATTGGTGGTTTCCTGATATGTGGCCCATACAGTGGAGAGTCTATGGTAGGCTCTCATGTCTCAGCAACTTTACACTGCACTTTTAACTAGTGTTTCCAGACAAGGTAAAAGGCATTACCTGAGGACCAATATCTTCGGGAGAAGCAACAATTCTCCTCCGCCTCCTTCCACTCACTGGTCCTTGTGTTTCTTTTGAACCCAACTTTTAGGCGAGAAAAGGGGAGTTAAAAAGAGGTTTTATTGATAGGGTACGTTTGCTATAAAAAATAGACGTTTCCAAATCTGCATATATTTGAGATTGCGGCTTCTTACCTGTGACAACTTGAGCTGTTTCTGTTGATCAATTTTGATGAGCTGGACTTTGGCTTTCTTCAGCAGGTGAAGCATCCTTTTATTAGCTCCACTGAGACCAATACGATGGCCGGATCCACTGACTTCTAAGGCCTCCTGACTGTCTCTTGTATTGCCTTCTGCTTGTTCTGTTGCAAACAGCATTGTTTAACTGACAACCAAATGCCTCATAAATGTATGACCATCATATCAAGAACACTCATGAGCATTTGGTCCATTTAGCTCTCTATCCCTTTCTTGTCTTTTTTTAACCTATGACTCGAGACGTTAACTGTATTTAGAAAAATGTGTACAAGTAGGAAAAGCGTTCTAATTAATTAAATACAGAATAAAAAAACTTACTTTTGCAGACAAGATCTTCAAATGGCATATGAGGGGACGCTTCCACATCTGCGTTCACCACCACAGCCAGTTTCCTTACAACACCAGGAGAGTCCATCTCCATCTCCTCCATCATGAGCTTTGACCTCCGTCTCTTCCTGACATGGGGGGTCAAGCCATCACCATGATGTGCATAATTCCCATGGATTTCACATTGGTCTTTCTTTTTGTCTGCCAATTTCAAGGTCAGTTTTTTGAGGTTCTTATAGATCTCTACGTGGCTTGTGCCTGGACTGGGCTTTGATGAAAGCTTTGTCAAAACAGATGGACTGTCAACAACAGGTAAAGCTTCACTGTCCGGCTGGAGCAAGTTGCCATCATTGCCCGACTCCTTAGGTGAAGAACTGGGTTTTCCGTCCTCTCTTTGTTTACTCTTAAGCCACGCTGACAGAGACCCCTTCGGAAAGGGAATAATTTCCTCGTCCAAGAACCTCTTTGGTGTCTTAATAACACGGGAGGACCGTGCACTCATTACACGGTTGGAAGTGTTGTTGGAGCTCTGCTGGACTTCAGAAGACGAGCTGGCGTCACGTTCTGACTGAATGATTTTGTCTTCTTGCAGTTGCTGCTCATTCCCATCCTGTGTCACTGTGGCTAGAAGGGGCTCTGGTACATAGGTGTAAAACACACGCCGAGTGCGATTATGAGTTGAACGTCTAGCGGTTACTTGTTGTTTTCGCCTATACCCGAACAATGACTTGCGATGGTGCCTTCTGTGTTTTCTTTTCTCGGGGGAATCTTCAGCTTTACACTCAAATGGCATTGCTGCCTCCTCTCCGCTCTGAGCACCAGCCTCAGCTCCAGCCTCAGGGGAGGCACCCATGCTCTTAGTTAGTCTCTTCCTCTGCCTTTTGTGGATGGATGACAGTGACAGAGCAACTGCTTGTGATGTTCGCCTGGTGTGCCCAAGTGACTTCCCTGAGCTACGTGGCTGTGACTGGTCTGTGCCCGAGTCCCCTGATACCTCACCCTGTTCTTTGACCTTGGAGGCTTTTACGCCTTTGACTGCTGTAACAGCTCTACTCAGTCTATAATTCCTGGTGCCACCAGGTGAGGTGAGAACTTCTTGGTTTTGTGTGCTGTCTGATTTAACTGTTTCTTCTGCTTTACTGATAAAGGCAGCTGATCTTGTACAGCTTTGTCTACCTGAGGACCGCCCGTTGGCACGTTTGTTTTTTGTGGTACCAGCTACCAGGTCACTATGAAGTTTGATGACCACCTTGGGTATTTCTTTGTCTTCCACTGTGCTTTCTTTGACTAACTGGTCATCTTTGGGAAGCCTTGGTACAATTTTACCAACCAGAGCTGGTTTGGGGGTCTTGGGTATTATTTTTCCAATTAGAGGTTTTGTTTGGGAAGCCTTATCTTCACTGAGTGTCAAAGACTGAAAAACAGCACCAGATGTTTTCTGTGGACAAACTGTTGTGGTCCCAAATCCAGTGAAATCTTCCTCCTGGAGAAATAGGGAAAATGATTAACTTTTTTTTTTAAACACGATAAACATTAACATTAAGAATTGTTACATACTGCAATAAGGATGAAAACTATGCAAGTGTGTAATATTGAATCTTAAGTGACAAACGTCTTGAATATAAAAAAAGGCCACAAAATATTTACATAACGTATACATCATATTTAATATTTTCTTGTTGAGAGTGTTGATGTGAAAATTCTAATAAGGTTAATGAATCAATTGAAACAAATAAAAGTGAGACAATCAATGCAACAAAGCTGTCAGGTTCAGCCTATCATGAATTCAGAATTGCACTCAGGAACCAGGAAATAAAAAAACAAACTGAGGATGTATCTTTCATCTTTTCAGTGTAGAGTTTTTCATAATTTCCAACCCACCTCATTAATTACTGGTCACTAACCATACTGAAAGTACATCTAATAAAATCTGCTCTATACCACAGCAAAGAGTGTGGCACGTCAGTTAACACCCCCCCCAAAACATTAGCATGTGCCATGAAACTCAGTTACAGTCCACAACAAGGAGGTTGCATCAGTGAAGTCTGACTTAAGCAAAACGCTAAGCCTTGCAATACTATGACAATTTCACACTCAGTAACCTCGGGCCTGCTCATGCAAGGCAAATATTTGAAGTCACACATATGCATTTATAACTGCAGTCAGAACGATACTAAATGTTCGCATCGGGTTAACAGATAAATTGGACTTGAACTTCTATTTAAATTGGTTAATACTTCTTAGAAATGGAGTGATACAAAAAATAAGTAAGAATGCAAATGACTGATCCGTGATCCCATTTACTTGATGGATGCATGTAAACACAGACAGTGGAAAACCTTAAAGTCTAATTTATAAATGTGCAGCACGAGCGTTTTTACGAAATACAGCTTTGTAAATACAACCTCGATGTAACGTTTCTGTTTGTCTTCCTGGTGCACCCCGCGTTGAGCTGACGTTTAAAAACACCGAGCGGTCAGCTGACAGCTCCCACACGGAGAGTGAGGTCCTGGAGTTTATCAGCAACAACGTTTTAGCTACGACAAGATTAGCATCCAGTGGTTGTCAGCACAGGGTGGGAACTTTAACTCAGCAAGACGTGTCAGAGGATCCATAAACAAAGACAGGTCTCGGTTTCCATAACACATCCACCAAATGCTGTTACCATACCGCCAAAGTTTCCGCCTAATGCACTCTTCATGCGAACACGCTCAGCTGGATAAAGCCGTATTCTGGGCTATTGGGAATTACAGCGACTTCAAAACAAACAACCATTTACTAATATGTGCAGACGCAAACTGAATTTTCACCCCTTAGCCTCTCTTAAGTATACCCTGAAGGCAGACAGCTAGCTAGCTCCAATGCATTATTCGGTTTAGTGTTTGCAGTAACTAGCTATGCAAGCTAACTAGCTATGCGTTAGCTTGCATACTTTCAGTAAATAGCAAGCGCATTGATTAAAATGTTCTTCCTTTCAGACAACCTGATTTAGTATGCAGTATTGGGCACATCGTTACAAACCCCGCTGACATGATATGGTTCGGTTACTCACCTCCTCACTGTTGCTGGAGTCAAATCCCGCATCTCTCTGCCGCCTGTGCTTCTCCGCCACCCCGAGCAGACGCAGTAGGGACGGGTCCTCGCTCAACGCGAGCCCGATGTTGACGGGCCTCGGCCCGCCGACAGCCAGCTCCCCGTCGTCCGAGCCCAACCTTCCGCGCCTGGTGCGTTTCTCCAACCGCAGCCTGCTGCGAGCCGAAGACGGCCTCCCTGGGAAACGAGCCCGGGCCGGTGCTTGAGTGTTCCAGCCCGCGACAGTTGCGGGAGATGATAATCCGCCTCCCGATGCCGCCATTATTAACTACAACAACACGGACGGCGCTCTGGCGGAGGGAGACTGCAGCGATGTGAGAGGTAAGATGGACCGCTCCAAGGCAAAGGCGCGAGATAGCGAGGAAACACTGGGGCATCATGGGAAAACGAAGTTCGCTGGAACAAAGCCACCCTTCTTCGGCTGACTGGCCGACTTCGCCTGTGTAGAGCAGCTGTCCAGCTCCAGGGCAAGCGAGGCGAACTCAGTATTAGGGACAATATAAGTACTCAATATTTAGAGGGTGTTCTAGTATTTCATTTTAGTCCCCTTTATATGCTGGGATATTATAATATTTACCAATACATCGCATAAATGTATGTTCTCTTAGTAAATTTTCACATTTCTTACCAGCTATTATTCAGATAGAGTAAAACATACCTTACAGTTGTAATGATGTAGTGTACTTATTTTTAAAAATGCATCTACTCTAGCAGTTCCTAAAAAATCAAAACACTATAAATAAGACTTTGTGTCAACAAATTCCATTTTTTAAATCAGAAATGCATGATTTAGCCCCAGGCTTGTATTCCAGTGTTAGTGGCTGCGTTTGAGTTCAGAGTGGTAGTGGTCTAAACACTGCACATTCAGTAGTTGCATACCTACAGTGTATTACTACATACATTTCTTTTGTGATTATCATTACTCTCTCTCACCCACAGAGAGACACAAAATAACAACATCTCTGGATTTTTAAGTATTGTTTAATGAAACAATTACTTTAAGGTGTAAAAATAAGACCAGCAGATTAGATATTTAAGTTCCATAGTACAGAATCCTATACACTGGTCCGTTCATCAGATTTAGGATTCAATTATGTCTTACTATTCATCCACCATGGAATTGTCACTTTTCACAAGTTTTCCAGAAACTGAAATGCAGTCAAATACAAAACAGCCCCACATTGGAAGAAGGAAAGAATTAAATACTTACAGTACAATGAATATAAAATATTTTAGGGACAACAGCAGTAACCTGGGCAGGAAAAAGGGCCCTGTGACATGATTTCAGAGTGATCATAATTCATAGCCATGTACAGTTGGCAGATGTTATACAGATGTGTTTTTAAAAGCAAATAAAACAGTCTAGGATCCAACCTCAAGAATTCTACTTTGTTGCAGATGAGCACAGAAATCCTCCTCTTACAACAGAGAATACAGTGGGACAAATTGAGACAATCATTTAATTGAGAAGAAGAAGTAGAAGTAGAATGAAGTTGCAGACTTAACCACATAAATATTATCTTTTTCTGAAACCGTCTCTCCCTCTTTGTGGGTGTTCTGGTGGACCTTTAGGGTACTCTCTCGTCCAAAGCTCTTTCTACATGTGGGGCAGGTGTGTCCTGAGCGTTGAGCTCTGGTCATGTGTGCATTAGGCTGCTCTGGTCGCGCAAACCTCTCATCACACTCATGCCTGAGTCTTACGGGGAGGAAGTCCATGTTGCTCCCTTTTGTGTGCCCTTAGGGCTGAAACAGAAGGGAATATGAGGTCACAGTTTCCTTCAGGACAAGGGATCTTGAGCTCTGGTTGCTGCTCATTGGAGTTGCATCCCTCTGCTGGAGTCTCATGATATCCTTTGTAACCCACTCCTTCCTCATCTTGTTTCATCTTCTTGCTGTCAACTGTCCCTCCCTGAGCCGCGCCCTTGGGTTTACGGCCAGGTTTTTTGCGTTGCATCTTAGTTTCACAGTTTTTCTCCTGATGTTGCATGAGCTCTTTTTCTGTCTGGAAGCCAGAAACACATTTGCAGCACTTATAGAGGTTGATGTCATCGGCCACCACTGGGCACTTGGGGTGCATAAGAATACGATGGCTCCGAAGCCGTGAAGGAGTAGCGAACCAGATGTCACAGTCCCTACAGGGACACCGCCTCTCTATGCATTCATGTCGTCTGTGCTTGTTTAGCTGCATTGAGATATTTAACAGACATTATGGACTTGTTATGAATTGTTATTTTATCACCTTGTTACCAAATTATACTGTATGGATACAACACAAAAACAGGCTTATGTGTAGCCTGTTGTCTTCTTACCTCAGAGAACGTAAAAAAGGATTTCTTACAGTAAGGACACTGAAAGGATTTCTCCTCACTGCTATGAGTGGCCTGGTGCTGCCTGAGCTCCTCCGGGAAGGAAAAATACTTGTCACATTTGTAGCAAGTAAAGAGTGTATTAGCCTGCAAAATGATGGATACTGGTTAAAAAATAATGCAAATATTGGTTAAAAAAAGCTATGGTCACAACTCCTCAAAGCACCAAATAATACATTTATGATACATTTAATTTACTTAAATTGTTCCCAGAAATATGATCCCTGCATCAAGAAATCAAAATTAAAAATATTGTGTTTTCAGTGGTACTTAACTGAATGTATTTGGAACAAATAAGCTACTGCATACATGAATGTGATAATCAGTTTTTACCAGTGTCTCATGATTGATAAGTAATGTTGCATTTAAATTCCTGAGATTGTTGTCAATGTTTGTCTTCTTTTTCTACCTGCTGCAGTTTCTTTTGATACTGGTCCCGATGATTATTCTTCATGTGTCTGTCTCTGGCTTTAGAGTCAGAGAAGGTGATGAAGCACTGAAAACACTGTAGACTCTCATGCAGATCTGCATCACAATAAGACAAAAAGTCGTTTGATGACTACTTTTAAAAGTAAATGGTGGAAGCAGATTGTTTAATTACAGGGTAGCAAAAGCATGTCTACTGTGAGCAGTCAGAGAGCTTACAGGACTGCAGAGATGTGACGATGGGCTCAGACTTGATCTCTGTTGAGGTGGATCTCGTCTCATTCCCAACGATGACTTGCTCAATCTTCACCATTTCCATGATGATGCTGATGCTTTGACACAACACCCACCCTCATGCAGCTGCAACACAGGATCACACAGATATACGCATATGCAGCGTATATTTTCAGGCAAGGTGAATTGGCTAGCGCCAAGTTGACCTGCTAAAGCATCAGACTGTTTCTGCTAAACAATCAAAAGCGCATTATTATAACATCTTCACGATTGCCCTGTAATGAAATAAAAACAAAGCAGCTAACATTAGGCCTAGCTAGCCTACCTAGCAGACAGAATAATTGAGGGAAGCCACAGCTACAGCTAAAAGCCAGGACAATGTGCTCACAAAATAACATTCAATTTGTATGACTTCAGTTGTTGTTCAATAAATGTGCACAAACTGTATCCGTGCACTCATACTCAATGACACCATTTAAGACAACACAAACAAGGAACTATTTCTTACCGTTCGACTCGTCCACTGATAAGAAGCCGCGGTGAAGAGGCTGCCCACGTCACGTGACTTAGACAAGCCCGGTGGCAATGTTATCGCGAGATTACGAAGAGTTGTTGAAAAATGGACATACTGTCATTTTCGCCATGTAAAAGAAATTTTGGGATTAAGAGTCAAATCTTTATTCCAAATAAATGTTCTTCCAGCTCTCCCTATTTTATCAAATTGAAACATTATTCCCTTTGATTTGAGGTTATAGTTAAAAATCTAAAATAGCTAATCTAATAATATCTAATATCTATCTATCTAATATCTATCTAATAATATTAATTTGAATAATTTAAATTTTATTTACATTTGTGCTGTGCATAAAAATACATCAAAAGAAACTAAAAACCAAATGCTATTGATACATCACAAAACTCTAAATAAATAATTTGCTGTCAAAACAAGAAGTCAAAAGCTTATTCAAGGTTCATAGGATTTTATTGGTATTTTCAAACGATCTTCTTAAATACTTTGTCAGTGACAAACGTGGGATTTCGAGCATGAGGCAGGATATTAAAGGAGTGGAAAGGAGCCGCTTAAGCCCTGGCCTGCTGCTGTTGCTGGTATTCAGCAATTCGGCTTTCCATCACAGGTCTGAAGTGTCTGATTAATCCCTAAGAAAACAGAGGAAAAAAAGTACATGAATTTCTTTGAATTATAGCAGGTGGATTACAAGAGGGCCACTAATGAAATTCTACAATCAGGGAGCCACGTTTAAGAAAATCTTAACATAATGTGGTGCAATTTAATTTGTTCAATTATCCTGCACGTATGCAAATGCATAGGAGAGTAAATGTAACTACCTGCACAGGCCATGCCGCACCGTCTCCCAGGGCACAGATTGTGTGACCCTCAATCTGCTTACTGAGCTCCCAAATCATGTCAATCTCCGCTGGCCGTGCGTCACCACGTACAAAACGCCACATCATCTTATTCATCCAGTCCACTCCTTCAGAGCAAGAAAAGAAGAAATAAAAATGTCAAAATTATGAAATTTGTGAATGATACAGCCAGACACTGAATACTCCTGAGATCCCAAGTGTAAAGGCTGTGAGAGTCACTATAGAAGCTCTTACCTTCTCTGCATGGTGTGCACTGACCGCAGCTCTCGTGTTTGTAGAACTCAATTAGACGTGCAATAGCTCTGATAATATCAGTCTGTGGAAACATTGCAGTCAGCAGATGTTTGTAAACTTCTATGTGCCTGACAAATTACACTGCAAAGAGGACAAACTTACTGATTTGTCCATGACAATAACAGCAGCAGTGCCGAGTCCAGTCTGAGCCTGAATGAGTCCGTCAAAGTCCATCAGTACGTCCTCACACACGTTCTTGGGAATGAGGGGTGTTGAGGAACCTCCAGGGATAACAGCCAGCAGGTTGTCCCACCCGCCACGCACTCCACCTACAAGACAGATGTTCAGTATAATTAAAAAACTGCATTTACTTAGGGTTTGCTTATGTTAAGCTATCTTAATCTTTTCAGTACACAACCAACACAAATCCAAAACCTTTATTATGGTGGCGGTGTCATGTGTACCTGCATGCCTCTCGATGAGGTCTTTCAAAGGGACAGACATCTCCTCCTCCACAGTACAGGGGTGATTGACATGACCTGATATGTTGAAGAGTTTTGTCCCAGAGTTTCTCTCTCTGCCAAAGCCCAGAAACCATGTACCTCCACGACGACAGATAGTAGGTGC
The DNA here is from genome assembly GCA_016785345.1 of Trinectes maculatus. Lineage (NCBI taxonomy): Eukaryota > Metazoa > Chordata > Actinopteri > Pleuronectiformes > Achiridae > Trinectes > Trinectes maculatus. The sequence goes on along the minus strand of JAFBJQ010000731.1, from coordinate 105,238 downwards.
CACGGACACGGTCTCGACATTAGCAACAGTCGTCGGACAACCAAACACCCCTGTGAAATAGGAGAAAATCTGATGTACCGGTAGCTTTTTTTCATTTGGCAACAAGTGTCTAGCAATAGTCAAATGTGGGTCAACAAGAAAAATCAATCAGTATTTAAAATGAAACTCACCCACATCAGCAGGAAATGGGGGCTTCAGGCGTGGCTTTCCTTGCTTTCCCTCCAAGGACTCAATGAGAGCGGTCTCCTCTCCACAGATATATGCTCCAGCACCACGCATCACAAACACATCAAAGTCATAACCAGAGCCACATGCATTCTTTCCAATTAGCCCTGCAGCATAGGCCTCATTGATGGCAACCTAAGGACAGATATTGAAAATATAAAGTTTCAACATGTCAAATATCAAAATTGTCAAGAAGCATACAGACAGCAGATGTGTAAAGCACTGCATTTTTCTTAAAATGTATTCTCCAAAATTTATTTGAAACATTACTTAGAAATAATTACAATTATCTGTATTCTGCAATTAACATGACAAATCTCAGGAATCACCTGCAGGTTGGATGACTCATTGTAGAACTCTCCTCTAATATAGATATAAGCAGCACGTGCCCCCATGGCTTTCCCAGCAACCAGACAGCCCTCCACCAGCTTGTGTGGGTCATTTCTTATGATCTCCCTGTCCTTACAGGTGCCAGGCTCTCCCTCATCTGCATTCACCACCAGGTACTTTGGCCTGAGAAAAGAAAAACATCAGCTGCAGAAACATTTTTCCCAAAAGCAGCCTGTCTGGTTGTCAAGTCCAAACAGTCAGTCTCTGACCTGCCATCGCTGGGCTTATTCATGAAACTCCACTTCATGCCTGTCGGGAAACCAGCACCACCTCTCCCACGCAGTCCAGAGACCTTGATCTCATTGAGGATCCAGTCCACTCCCTTTAGGAGGATCTCTTTAGTTTTGTACCAGTCACCACGCTTCAAAGCCCCCTTCAGCCTAAAAAACAATAGTAAGGTGAGGACGTGTTCTGTTTTATAAAAAATATGAATTTCACAAAGGTGGTTCTGGTTTCAAAACATTTTTGTTTGTCTGACTTTTGGCAGTATTGCTCAAAATCTACTGAACCAATTTTGTGGTGCAGTGAGATATGATGCCAAGAAGAACCTGTTGATGATCTGATTAGAACTGCAAGATTTTAGGAATTTTAGGGTGTTAACAGAGGATTTTGGTCTCTAAACACTTTCTAGTTGGATAAACCTTTATCCAAATAAGGTGAAGCACAACTGGAATTGAATCATGGGAAAGAATATACAGAATATGTGCAGTGTGTTCCACATAGACTACTTGCCCTTAAACTCTTAGTTTAAACAGGACAAGTGAAACATTACCTCCAGTCATGACGGCCATAAAGGTTTGTGAAAATTCTGTCCTCATCTGCCAGGGGACCAAATGTTGTTTTCTTTGGTGCACTCTAAAAATATGACAAAGCCATGAAAGCCAACTGTTATTTAATGCTACAAAATACCGGTTGAATTTTGTTTCAAATGAACAGAGGGCAGGAACCTGTGCAGTGCTGTTGAATCGGGAGATAGCAGTCACTCCTCCTTGACTAACAGCAGCCGGGGCTCGGGCCACCCCACTTACAACAGCCCGGGAGAGGGACAGCATTTTCTGCAGGGAGGACATACAATACCGTACTATCAAATGATGACAGGAAGCCATGCGAGTCCGTTTAGCCTGAATACACCTAAATGATTTCCATTATTATCCCTAATATTGGAGAAAATAGTGCAATTCTACACTCACTATCTAAGCCACTGATTATAGTCCAACATGAGCTATTGCAAAGCATAGCAATGTAAGCTAATAAACAATCAGGGACATACGGGGTGCTATTGCACAAAACCCCATAACACTTGTACATGTCTCGATCGTTTTATTGTGGATCTACTGACTGACATAAGATCGTATTAACACTAATGCAGGAATCATAGGCAGTAAAATGAAAACGATTTATCAATGTCGCGTTTAGGTTTTACTTGTTAAAGCTCCACAGCAACAGTATAATTAGCACATTATGGTGGAGATCATGTTATGTCAGACGTGTTATGTTAGCAAACAAAGATGGGGGCGAGCTTAAGCATTGTTCAATCACTGCCGACGGCGAAGCCGGTGTCTCAGGTCAACACACTGTTGATTAAACTGAAAGAATAATCAACTAACAACTGCAACATTTTGATTATTTCTCCTGGCTTTGGAGTACACACTGACCTCCGGCTAAGTTTAGCTTAGCCGCGTTAGCATGCGGTTAACCTTGTATAATGTCAAAATAAAGGCAGCAGGTTCCCGGCGCAGTGTGTGCATTTCACACTGACAACATAACAATTAAATCGCGTTTATCAGCGGTTGCACTAAAAACAATGGAAATTTCTGAAATAAGGTAACAAACAATCGTTGCTTCTTACCTTGTCTGCGTCCCGAGTTTATGAAACATTGACAGGAAGTAGGCGACCAAAGGTCCCGGATACAGAACCCCCGCCCACACACACACACACACACACACACACACACGTACACGCATACACATATATAAGTAATGAATGTTTTCATTTGTTTGCCTATAAACTGTTAAAAATCATCATTCAATGTTTTTTAAAAGAACGAAGAGACATTTATGAACCAAACCTTTATTTAACATTATGACCCAGAAGCTGATATTGTTCTGATTAGCCAACTCAACGTTTATTTACTGAAATGAAAATGATTCAGATAAAGGTGGATTTTAAAAGGTAAGTGAGTAACTGTAAGCTTGTTTGTGGTTTCTGTGCAGAAAAAAAGTATAACCACTAACACCAAAAAATAAATAGCTGAGATGCAGAAATAAAGTTTTCAAATGACTGCTTCAATATTATAAAGTACACAACTTCAATATGTGAGTGTACCACGACACATAGGAGTTTAAACACTGAGGTACTGCATGACGTACAACTATATTCATAACTGCATACAACCTGTCACTGTACAGTTATTACATCACAGCAGCTTATCCTCCTTGAACAATGGTATTAAACCCTCCCATGATGGAACCTGCAGATCCAAGGGATCATTTAAATCAAAGTAACATAATCGCATATTTACCAGTTGGTGCTTTTGTGTGCTCTAATATCCTGCATGAACAATGTGATGGATCACAAAGCTGCAATCTTAGAAAGCATACATGCCACTGAAAGATAACCCTGTAGTTTTCAAATTTGCAAGGTGTAGGGTTGTATAAAAACCACAGGTATGGCCTAAACATACTGTATGTTGTTGAAGACACAAGAAAATATTGAATATTTTCTCAATGATGTTTGTGCATGTTGTAAATGTAAATTGGATCTAACTTAAAAAGCGAACACAAAACACAAAATGATATTGAAGATGATTGAAATTCAAGTTGAAATTCAATATGTCAATAAATAAAACAGCATCTGCTTTCCAGCAATCAGTTTGTTCAGTGCGCGACTTCTATCCATGTGTCTCTGTTTATCCTGAAGACATCATTCTGTCGAGGGAGGCTCATAACTGGGTCTTCGAGAAATCCGTCCCAATCTGTCCACAGCTACACTCTCAAAGGCTCTTCTCATGAGAGGATGTTCCTCCAGGACCTCATTAAAACTGTCCACACTCAGGGAGTAAAGACGACAGTAGGTGTCTGCCCTCACACTGGCTGTCCGTCGTCCCTGGGTTAGCAGGCAGATCTCTGAAATGAGGCAGAGCTTGGCCATTAAAACAATAGTTCAACGTATTAAAAAACATCACATCACATTTTTATCAGTAGATTGATCTGAAGTTTGATACCAGTCTCGAAACAGAGTCAGAAATGTTGTTCAGAGCCATCTATAACAGGAGAGCAGCATCATAGAGGGACCAGAATCACAGAGACCATTACGGATTGATGGGGCAGAGTCTGAAATGTGAAGTCACTAACACGATTTACCCCCAAAATATGCTCCATCGTTGAGCATAATCTCCTTACTGCCATGTGGAATGACAGTGACGGCGCCATGCTGGATGAAGTACATTTTCCGACCCAGAGTTCCTTCTCGTATAATCAAGTCTCCAGGTTGGAAAACTTCAAAACGGAGTTTGGTCAGTATCACTGTCACAAAATGAGGGTCAGTGTTGGCAAACAGCGGCATGTTGGCCACTAGCCCACGGCAGTTATAGCTGACTATCTCCTGCATGGTGGGGAAGGAAGGAAAGATAGCTTTATATTTATTGTGTGAATTCAGATCCTTGACATTTACTGGCAGTGGGCTTTGGTTAGTTGTTTGCACCTCCTTCAGGGGATCGCTGAGCTCTCCAAGGATGCTGTCCTCATCAAACATCTTGCCTTGGAATCGCTGCTCATAATAATCATGGATCCTCTGTCTTACATCCGCTGGCAGTTTATGGAACGACATGTACTGCTCCACTTGCTTATACTACAAAAAAATGTACAAAACACACCATGATTTGACCTTCATGGTGACAAAGTTGAAATTCCACAGGGTTGATGTCAGATGTCAGATGTAGTCACATTTTCTACCATGTGTTTGTTGAATTATTCCTAATTGCTTTTCCCCCCCAGTTTTAATTTTCCAGTGGATTACAAACTCATTTGTAATGGGCATTAGCCTAGAGTGATCCAAAACAAATGTGCTGCCAATTGTCAACCATCCTGCTGTGCTTCATCTTGTGAAAATCCCCTGGAAAAGGTCACCGTAAGGCCAAAGAAGCCATTATACACAGTACATATTATACATAATACACATATTCTCTAGGCATTTAGTACAATTTCCAATGAAAGAGTATGCACAAGTAAGCAAAACCATGACATAAAACATGGCTGTGATGTGGAGTCAGTCAGTTGGTGTTCAGAGATGTTCACCTTCTCTTGATACTGACGATGTGACGCATCCAAGGACTGGACCAGGTTAGTTGCGTGGCCAAGGAACATAGCGTAGCAGGTGGCTCCCACAACCATACTGATCATGGTGAGCCACACATCAGTCATGCCCTCTGGAGGGTGGGCACCATATCCGATGCACAGCATGTGACTCATGGCCATAAACAGCGCATATGAGTATTGGATGTGCCATGTAGCATTCTAAGAGGGGCAGAGAGATGTTGTAAGGATTTTCAGTTGTTGCAGTTGCAAATAAAAAAAATATTTATTTTTTTTTAATCCTTGACTCACCACCATGTTATTTTTGGATACCCAGCAGTCTGCAGGAAAGTCCTGCAGCATAGGCACCATAAAGGTCAAGCAGCCATCCCAGTGACACAACAGCAGCATCATACCGATCAAGTTGACGATACGCACCACTGCACTGGCCAGGTCATAGGTCATGTGAAAAATCTGACATACAGAAAGTTGCACAGTGGAAAAAAAACATAATTAACTGTTGCACAGTTTTTGAAAGGTTTTGAAAGCACATGCAGCCCCCCCTTCTTTACTTCTTCCCACTGGTGAATGTAGCGGATGAGGCGAGACAGTCGGAGAAGACGTAGCAGACTGAGGATCTTTGTGAAGCGCACGATGCGGAGTGCGCGGGCAGTGCGGTACACATCAGATGACTCCTGTCTGGATTCCAGGTCAACAATGAGGAAAAAATAGTCAACTGGGATGGAGGAGATAAAGTCCACCAGGAACCATGTGCGGAGGTAATGCATCCGGATCTGTTTGGGGTCCAGGATTATGTGACTGTCCTCTCCCAGGAGGCCAGTGCGGAAGTTAAGAATTAGGTCAACGAGGAAGAGGGTGTCAGATAGGACATTAAAGGTGATCCAGGGTGCTGTGTTTTGGTCCTCAAAGAAGGTGATTCCCCACGGTAAAATCACCAGATTACTCATCATCAACAAGAGCATCACAATATCCCAGTAGAACCTGAAACAACAATACAAAAATGTGGTGGAAGTTGTGGTTGAACAGATATGCAAACATATGTAATGGAAAGGACATTTTCACACAATATGATTTTAGGTGTGCTGCAACTTGTATAAGAAAAATGATCCTGTCATTAACCTCAGTGGAAAATATGAGCTAACTCATTCTCAAATGTGGACTAATTAAACCCATCACATTCCGATCACAGCTCCGTGTGCATTCACATACATTCTTTTCCTTATCCAGACCAGAGCATTAAAACCTGGCGTAAATGTGAAACTTTACAGAACTTTGAATTGGGTAGGAGAATTTGAAACAACGATCAACGTTTCTGCCAAGTCATCTGATCAGGTGCACAGTGTACTGTACGGGGATTGACCCATTTCAGTGACCCTTACTCTCATAACAGTGTCTGTCACAGGAGAATCCCCTCTTATTAAAAATACATGATCCATCTCATTAGGATCAATAGACTATAAGGAAGTAAACATAAAGGAAACATGTTTGGTTGGATGCCTCAGACATTATAGTGTTGAAGCTCAAACATATGTGCTGTATATCACTGCATCCTATAATACTACAAGTATATATACTATAAGTTTCTTTTCTATAGGTTCCCAGCGTCTTGTTATACATGGTTTGGGTTTCCTTACAGCTTGTTTCCATCAAGTGTCAATCACATTGGGTCTCTTTGACGCTCCCAGTCTCTCTTTCGTTACAAGGTTACAGCAACAGAATAGGAACCGGACTCATTTTAATTACCGTCACAGCTCGCTGATCGCAATATGAACCCTGTGAGAAAATGACTTTCTTCAGCTGGACAGAGCGGGGACACAGGGACCGATAGATTAGTTGCTCATTCTCATTCCTGTTTATCCCGCCATCAATCTCTTGCGCCCATGTCCTCTACTCCACTACTTATCAACTCCTATAGATTAGTGGCTGTTTCCTGCTAGTAATCACACCAAAGACTCCAGATGAAGAAGAAAGATGGCATGATAGCTGTTTTTTTTAAAGGAATGCTTAATGGATATATGTGTAAACGTGTGACAGAGATCTTCTCCTGCTGCATATGAATCTGAATTCAGCACTGAATTGGTTTCAGCTAATCAACTCATGATAGTTTTTACCTCCAAAAAGGAACCTTATAGGCAAGACAAGCATCACAAGTGCATGTCAAGTCATCCATTTTAAAGGAGAAGTTGGTGCATAAGGCATAAACAGGCCTTTAATAATCCCCCCCTCAGCTGTCTCTGTATTATTGCATAATAGAGCAAGATTGGAATTATAGGGATTCTTGCGGGGAATAATCCCACTGCATGGGTTTATCCTCTTTGTCTGGCATAGGCCTGATGTTTAAGAATTGTTTAAATTTGATGGCAGCTATTATTAGTGACCACACAGATGGGTAGCTGCTAAGCCCCATTTTATGGAAAAATCCTCCAAAAGTGAGAAATGTGTGTGTTTCAGAGGGAATACGTTAGATGACTTAAGTTATGCTGACAGTGACTGCAGTTCTCGCCCCTCTTCAACCGGGAGAAAATGGAGACACAAGAGAGGGGTATCATTAATCCAGATGATCTTGTCCTATATACTGTATCACTAATCAAATCCCTTCATCGCCTTATCATGTGCAAGGAACCATGGCATCAGCTGTTGTGCTGCAGTCCGTCCTTGGAAAAACTGAATCATAGCGACCACTTGCAGGCGATATGTGGGTGAAAACGTGTTGCTCTCATTTTCAATGACAAATTCTGACTTAAAAAAAGGCTACACGATGGTTTCACCCATGAATGTATTTCTGCACGTTTTCTTTTGAAATTCTTGACGACCACAGAAAGAAGCACAGCATATTCTGAAGATAAACCTGATTATTACCTGAAGTCACTGTAGGGGTGGATGATCCACACTCCGAAACTTTTGACCCTGGCCTGCTCAGCAGCAACACCCTTATGACTGCCAAACATGCGCAGGGAGAACTTGTTGACACCGGGCTGCAGCAGTGAGTGGAACTGCTTCTGGAAGAAGGTGGAGCGGTCCTGCGTGAGATCATCGCTGGCTCCATCACCGTCCTCATATGGGTCCAACAGGCCATCAGGGTCGGCTGTAAAATCGTCGTTGTGAGTCTTGACCAGGGAGAAGAGTGTCTTGGTCACGTCGTTCTTCTTCTCCGTCTTCGGGGAGGGGGTCATAGGGGGGGTTGTCCTCTGGGAAGCACTTCTCCATCTTGAGAAGCGTAAACTGCTCCAGCTGCGATACCTAGGTGTGTCCGGTTTGCGAGCCGGGCTCTCACTGATGCCTCGGTGGCCGTCGATGCTCCTGGAGGGGCTGGTCATTTTGACACCTCGCACTTCAGACTGAGCAAAGATGAGAGGCCTCTACTGTCCCTATGATTTGGCTTTTTGAGCCTAACTATAGAGTTCATTAAAAAAAAGTTTGCTCCAACTAATATAATTGAATGCCTTTAACCTTCCTTTACAGAATTAAACCGAGTATAAAAACAAATATATACAGTAAATATGATCATGAAAAAATACCATGCAGTTTCTACACTTATTTTTCAAATACCAGTATATTTTGAAATTAAACTACTGCAAGTATAAATACCATTAAGTGATAGGAGGTCACTTTTAACTTTTGAAAGGTGCACACTTCCCCAGTTATAACAATGTAAATCCATGAAAGGTTGCAGCATCCACTGAAAAAGTATTTCCCTGAGATGATGGGAGAAAAAAAAAACTTCAGCTTCGGATGTTCTGTGTCCGACCATGAGAGGACAGACGCAAATTGACAGCCCTCGGTAATCGGCTTGTTGGCATGACTGCAGTCCCTCACCTCTCTCCTCCCTCTCTCCTCCTCCTCCCCCCTCTGGAGGTGCCCTCCCCCCATCTGTTAACTGGGACAGAGCGACGATGCCTTTGCAGGTCAAGTTGCATGGTCAATTCAGCAGCCATAATAATTATACATCACTAACTTTTGGGGAGGAAAACCCTGTTACCTCCATTTGCCAGATACACTCCTACTCTTTCTCCTGTATATTATATATATATATATATATATATATATATATATATATACACACACACACACACACAC
>JAFBJQ010000731.1:26957-96168 GCA_016785345.1 Trinectes maculatus | reverse complement strand
ACATACATACATATATATATATATATATATAAATATATATATATATTTTTTTTTTAAAGGTGCTGTGGATTGAGGGAGTAAAACCACTAACTATCCACTATCTACAACTATGTCAGTCAGAAGATTGTTTTACATAATACACACAAGTGGAGTAAGTGGAGTAGCAACGAACAATAACAAATAACTCTCTGAATCATCACAGACTCTACCAGCATATCACTATCATGTGTCACTGTTGTTGGCCATGTGCACTTTACAGTGGCAGGTGTCACGTTCACATCAGTGACTCACACACTTGACAACCTTAAGAAACACCCCCCCCCAAAAAAAAAAGTTCAAAAACGTTTTAATAAAATCCAGTTTTATTTTTTTGTGCAAGTTTGTGAGGAATGGCACCACTAATATGAAAACAAATTTGTTGTAATGTAAAAATGAGTTGTAATATTCCACAGCTGCGGTGAGCTTTTCATCCCTTTGTCGTCACAGCAGTTAGGTTTCAATGCCACATAGTTTCCTAGAACATACAATCATATCATTGTTATTCCACATGTTTTGTGCTCTGTATCTGCAAATGTGTGATTTAAAGAAATAAATATAAAAATAGTCTTATGTCTTACTTAGCTAGTGTGTCGTTCTTCACAAAATCACATATTGGTCTGTGTCCCGCCAGTTGGGTTTTCAGTGATGAAATCTCATTGTTCCAGGCATCAGACTCTGTTTTTAAAGAAGCTTTATGACCAAGAAACAGAAGGAAACATGTCAGACCTGAACAGCCATGTTGCATTTCTCCACAGGATGGCAGCAAATAGTGTGTGAAGTGGCTGTGTGTTATACCTGCAGTATCAGTGCGCACCTTCTCTTTTTCAGCCAGCTCAGCATTTTTTGTTTTCTATACCAGTGAAAGAGAAATGTCTGTTAAAAACGAACTGAAACTCGTGTAACACAAACACTGAACACTTCCTTGTCGGTCTCAATTCTCCACACCCTTTAAAACAGCAGCCTGTATGATTCATTCACCCAGAGTCCAAACTGGTATGCTGAACCTTTAATTGAGTAAACTAAACAATACAGTCTTACGCACTAGCAGCAAAATGTCCTTGAAATAGTCACTTAAATTATATTCCTCTATTTTTTTATTGTTTACCTTTTTACTGTGTGATATTTTTCTTCTTGTTTATATTTTTCTTGACTATCGATATGCTCCTTGAACATTGCATATTTTCCTGCTGTTGTTGTTGTTGTTGCGTTTGTGGTACTAATAAAAGATTATCTTATCTCGAGTTTATCAAAAAAATACCCTGACTAAAAGGAAAAGTTAGTTATCTGCCACTTTGCCAATTTGCATATAGAGTTAGCTCCTGCATATAGTTGAGCAACTTGTGTGCCTGCTTTTGTTTTCAGTGTTTACACTGATCAGTACAATGTTTATGATGATGTGAAAATGAATAATTATTGAAAAATAAATTATGAATATGTTTGGTTTCTTCCACGCTTTACACACTGTATTTGGTCTGTGTTTTTTTAATTTATAGAATTATTTTGTGGTTAGTCTACAAATATATACAGTATATCACATCATAGTGCATTATACTACATTACATTACAATGGACCACCATACAACACACGTGTGTACAGTGTATATGATCACACTATAATAATATGAAATAATATAATAATATGAAACAGATAAATAATTTGCAATCTGTGTCCATGAACAAAATATGTATGGTGATTTAAACACATGTCACCTCATATACAGGAAATGTGAGATGGAGCCTCAACTAATCAACAGTTTAACAGTGTAATATGTTAACTTCACCCAGGCTCTTTATTTGAATGCAGGTGGGGTAGCTGTATCAAGTGGCATAAATTAGTTGCCATGGAATCTAGTTGTGACAGACGCTGCAGTTAGTAAAATAGAATAAAAGAAAAGAATTTGACCTTTTCAGCTTCACAGGCATCCTTTTCTGTTTTCTTCTTCTCCATCTCTGAATTGAGCTGGGACACAGCGGGCTCCAGTTCTTCCTTTGCCTTTGTCCCATCCTCTAGCATCTTTTCCACCGACGCTCTGAACAAATTACCATTCACAAGGCGATCATGCACTATCTTCACCTGCGTCTGTATTTCTTCACTCTGCTGCTCGAGCTTTATCAATTCCTGATATTGGCCCATAATCACTAACGATATTCCCATGGACGCCAGGACGATGAGAATAGAGACAATCCAGTGACACCGCATCTTTGCTGGCTTTGTGCGTAAAGAAGTGTTCCTGACCAAACCCAGTGGACTTCACACTTCCGGATCTCTAATCCACCTGTCTGCTCGCGCACCCGAGACCTGAATCGCTTCCGCAGTCGTACGTATTGCGCCTCATTCCTCATTCACAGCAGGCACAATATTCACAATGCAAACAAACAGGTCGGACAACTTAAACTGCTGGTCGCGCCTCTGTAACAACCATTACATTCATCAACAGTATTAAAGAGGTGATTGTATTCGCTCCCTCGAAGAGAAGGTGGTTGTAAACGTTCAACATTAACAACGTAAACATGAACGCACGCGCCATTTTCCCAAATATTTATTATTAACAGGAGTTTCACTCAGAAATGTCACGAGGATCATAAATCTACGGAGCCCCTTAAGGGACAAAAATCAAAGAGTAAAATTCGAAATTTAAAAAGGGACTTCTTTTTTCTAACACCACTCTAACTTTTTTCTTAAAATGTTAGAGATTGTTTTTTTAATCTTCCTTTTGTGGAGCTTCATTGATGGTTAAGTCACATGCTTCATATAAATTCCTATAAAATGTCATGTTACATATGAATCCTGTTCTGTAATTCAGATAAAAGTTTAACATCTGCTTGATGGCTGTGTTTTTTTTCCTACTGGATCTCATAGAAACAAGTCACCTGTTTAATAGCTACCTGTGAACAGCATCGGAACTAAGAGACGGGTCTCATGGCAAGTCCACCTACACATCTAATGAATAGATGTGTGAAAGGCATCAATCAACTCATCTAACGTCTGAGAAGAAAGCAAACACCGTGTGGCCAAGGATTGAACCACACCTTTAAATATCCCTGCCCAGCTTTTTCAGTTCCAGTGATGCTCAGGTCATTTAAACATACATAAACAGAGTCAATATGCTCTTCACACCAGTCAGACTGCATACTTGAAGTTTGGCCAAAACCATGACCTACTTAGAGGCTGTGTGTGATCATCTTATCATCTCACACTGTAGTCGATAGTGCCACTGCCAAGCATAATGAATGCTCCGGTATGCACCAGATACAATGGGGGATGGCCTTTACTAAGCAGTTGTCTGTGACGCTGCATGACAACACTCACTCACACTGCACTTGACTGCATGTTGTTCAGTTGCAGCTTTCCTACACACCATAGACGTGATATCAGACAATATCATAGGTGTACCTAAAAGCAAATAGCATGTGGTTTCTTGAGCTTATTTTATGAGGGATTATAATATTAAATAAAATAAATACGTGTAAATATTAACTGAAGGGTAAATGAATAATGACACGGACCGCTGTGATTACTGAGAAAGAATTGTTTAATTTTAGGGAGGGGAAGAAACAAAAGAGATTCACTGGAGTTGAGCGAGTGCCTCCTTCAGTCCACTCGTGACTGACGCAAGTCAAGAAAACATGAGACACTCAGCAGCTTTGAAAAAACAGTTTTGGAAAAACCAGGAATTGAGTAGGTTTACCGAAAGGTCTTACGGTTTGGGAGAATCATCAAAACGATGCTGATAAACATGTTAGAGCCATAATAAAAAAGATAACCGTCGGCTTTGCTTTCTCATTTCTCTGGTGACTAAGGACGAAAGACCTTGAGAATATTGCAGATGCCAGCAGATATCACAAAAGTTCAATCTCATTTTGTGCCTACCCTGGCATTTCCTAATACGTCAACCCCCCCACAAACACATCAACTTCCAAGCATTTAACACCCACGCATTCTCTCCCCTTACCCATATAAATGGTTGCTGATCCAAAAACGTTGTTGGAGAGTAGTCTGCCTTTTCAGAAGTTCAGTTCCCTCACCACCGTACGACTATGGCTTTCGCAGGATTTTGGATAGTTGCATTGGTGGCCCTTAATGGTGCAAATCTGGGAGGTAATTTCTACCAGATTCTTTGAATAATTATACTTTAAATATTTTTCCAATTGCAATGCTTTTAACCTCTGTGCCGCTTTATGTCTGATTTCAACAGAGGCCAAAAGAAACTCTCTCAAAGAGCCTGACGTCCCGTTCCCACCCGCCCGTCCCACAGCTCAGAACCTTGCTGCCATTTGCCAGCAGGGTCAGGGTCGACCCAGATACCCGGCCAGCTTCTTCCCACGCTCAGGTGCTAGTCACTTTCGCCGTCGTGGAAATGCTATCAACCGTCTGGAGTCGTGGTACAGTTTGTGCTGCAGTGGACAAGTGGCACAGCAAAATGACCAGATCCTCTGCTGCGTGCAACAAGCTGTGAGTCTCTGACAGTGTTTGTTTGTATGTATAAATGTTGATGAAATACCCCTGAGTGTTATCAATTTAAATTCAATCGATCAAGTAGTGGAGGTAACTTAAAGTTTTATAGTATACTTGTATTCCTACATGTATACTGGATAGGATTTTTTTTTATTTACTTAAATTATATAATATGTTTTTTATTATTTTTTATTTTTTGTTGTATTATTCCTGTGGTGTTCCTTTACATAAAACCTTCACTAAATATTTAATTTTTCTAACTCGTTCACTTCTGTAAAAGAAAACAAAGGGGAAATTCTGCTTCGTGACATTAGGATTTTTTGTCTCGCAGTGGAAACAAGCTCTGTCTCAGTTCTGTGCTGAAGAATACACCACCATGACTCTTCCATATGAGTGCTGTGCAGAAAGAGGAGAAGCAAAGTGGACTTGCTTCGACAGCGAGCTGCCCAACCCCAACTATAGCCCAAAGCCGGGCTACACAGCACCCCAAATGCCTGAGGAGCCGGGGTTCACGTTCAACGGAAATGTTTGCTAAAGGTCAGGATAATATATATAAAAAAATACACACAGTGGTAGAAATCATTATAAATAAAAGTGAAAAAAAAATCTAACTTTGAGGTGGAAGATGTATTTAATGTGTTTAATTCACTCAGATGAGAAGAAAACAATGACTCAATCAAATATGCTGATAAGAAAATGCTGAGTTGATGTTTTGTGTTTTTCCTGCAGGTCTTTGGTGGCCAGATGAGAACAGGACATAGAGATTTGTTTATGCCGTTTAAGATGAAAACAAGATTAATACTGTTTTAATTTTGTCAGCACTGTTTTTTCAACCCAGCTGTCTAGTTTTACTTTACCTGATTAAGTCCACACTTCTTACATTTTTCACAGCAGGAATTAGCTTGTCTAACATTTGCTTTTCATTTATACTCTTGGATTATTATTCTGCTTTTAAATAAACATGTGATTGAAAGACTTGTTTGTCTCCAAAGACTGATGACTGCTGTTTCCCCCCATTTTTAAAATAAACTACAGGAAAGCAAATGCTGTCATTCAACGTTATTCAAAAACGCATGTTTTAGCAAATGTGCGTCTTACACTGGTTTTATTCTGAAAGAAATTTCTACCGGAAGTTCCGTGTTTGCTCCTGGTAACAGCTCATAACACAAAACTGCCGCTTCCGCACTGTTTCCGTGTTTATTAGTTTTTGGGAAGACTGTGGGTTTTTTGTAGCGAATTGTTTTGTGTGTTTGTTTTTTTTACACATTGACCCTGCGAGAACTCCTTCACAAGTCTTAAGAGTGAGTCGGATGTTTGTTTGTGATATGTTGTTGTGTAGTTATTAGAGTTTAACTTAGAAAAGTTAAAGTCGAGTTAGCAAATAGCTTATTCGCCTGTGGTCTCGTTAGATGTCGCAATCCAGGAATCTCGCGGCAGTTGTTGTAACTTGTTTCAACATGAAACTATAAGACTGTCCGACTTCCCTACTTATATTATTCAGTACTGTGTTTCATTCCCTGATCAAATTAGCCACCACCAGAGTAGCTCACCGTGACTGCTGTCAATGTTTGTAGCATTCAGTCATCTGGATAGTTTTCAGCATGTGTTACGCTTCGTCAGTACAGGTCTCCACCTACCTGCGGAGATCTCTCTGAATAGAAGCTAATCTGAGTTTCACCCCAAACAAGCCTGAGTTCAGCTTCTTCCCTGAATGGCCACAGCTGCAGAGGAGCCTCCAGGGCCGCAGGGCCACACTGGCAGTAAGTACTTTGTTATTTTAAGTTAAATTGTATAATTTACTACACTTCATATGTGTTGAAGTAACCTAAAGTAGTCTAATACTACATGGAATGTAATGAAAAATTAAGAGAATATGGCTTGCAGTTCTGTTGGATTCCTTTGTGTTATAGAGACATTACACATACTTATCTACTACACTACACTACTCTAATTAATTTAAATTGTTCAGGCATGTATCAGCCAGTTCATCAGGGTTATTTTTTTAGTCATGACAAAATCCCTCCAGCAGTTTCACTAACTAAAGAACTACTTAGCTGTTCATAATGCATAAGTAACTGAAAAACAGACAGTCATCACACACCATTATGCTTTTCACTTTTTATATTGTGATCATGAAAAGACAAACAAGAGCTACTCGTGTTGCTTTTTGACTTTGGTATCCTAGGAACTTAACTTTGTATTTTCGCGATCAGGACATTCATTGGCACCATCAAAACCCACTATAATTGCAACAACATGTGATCTAATTCCTTCCATTGCATGCAAAGGCCTGCAGGCCAGTTCGAGAAGAGACTTTATTCTCTCAGAGGTAATGGTCGAGGTGTGTCTGCGTGCTTGTGTCGGAGCTCTGTTACACTCTGTTGACAGCATTAGGAAATGATATCACAGCTCTCAGTCTGTTGTTTGCTATTTATGGCATCCAGTGTGCCAAATGCATTTATTCGATAAACTCATTCCCTTTCCTCCCTGTGTATGTTTTTGTGTAACTTGTGCGTTTCCTCCTTTTTTTTTCTCACTCCAGATTCGACCGGAACTCACAAAAATGCTCTCACAGAGGTAAGAAATAACGGAATCGTTTTGAGGAAATGTGCAATCAATTCAGTGAGGAAACACATATTGCATTCATTTAAAAAAACATTGGATTTTACTGATATCTAGCTGACACGTCCTCTTTTCCTTCCTCTTTGAAATGTATTGCTTCAAACTTAGTATGAATACATTTTCTCTTACAATTCTCAGGGTCCCAGCACTAGCATGTCTCATGCTGCGAAAAAAACAATCGGCCATCGTGGCATTGATCCCACTGGGGAGACCACATACAAGAAGGTGGGAGATCAGCTCATTGACTGACACAGAGTATATTCTCTCACTTAGAGCTATAACCAGTGATTATTTTTGTTGTCTGTTGATCTGTGACCATTTTCTCTCAATTTGTTGCAACATCCACACAGCAATTTTCTGTTTGTCATTATAATGGTGTTTAAAAGTGCACTGTCAATGTACACTCTGCATATTGACCTTCATTTATAATGTGTCTGTCTCTCATTTAACACAAGTTTTAACACTGCTTTTCTTTTTCTTCCAGACACCCTCATCAGCACTGAAAGGCGCTATCCAGTTAGGCATCACACACACAGTGGGCAGTTTGAGCCAAAAACCGGAGAGAGATGTTCTGTTGCAGGATTTTGAAGTGGTAGAAAGCATCTTCTTTCCTAAGTAAGGATATAATTATGATTATGACATACAATACATGTGAGATGAAACAATGTTGTTAAGCATGTTTTGTGTTGTGTACTCTTTTACCGGCAGTGAGGGCAGCAATCTGACACCGGCTCACCACTATGGAGATTTCAGGTTCAAGACATATGCCCCAATTGCCTTTCGTTACTTCAGGGAGATGTATGAGATTCGTCCTGATGACTACATGGTATTCTTGTTTACTCAGTAATTGTTGTACTAAAATGTGAGAAGCTATTATTGAAAAAGCGATTTACTGCACGAAACAAGAGAAAAGGTAAAACTAGGAACTAGGAACGTGTTACACATGCTGAAGATGTAAAGGCTTAGCAGGCTGATGATAATACTGTTTTGTCTATCTTGCAGTCTGGCTTTCTTATCAGATGTCTAACCACTGTGCTCTGGTCTGGTTGCAGTATTCGCTGTGTAATGAGCCACTGATTGAGTTGTCCAACTCAGGCGCCAGCGGATCTCTTTTTTATCTCTCAAGTGATGATGAGTACATAATTAAGACAGTGCAGCATAAAGAGGCAGAATTTCTGCAGAAACTGCTTCCAGGATACTTTATGGTAAGCTCTAATGATGGGCTTCAAGTACATGATGGTTAATGTGCAATTTAATTGTCCATTTTAGAATTAACATCCTCAAGCTAGAAATGGCTCGATATTAACTGATATTTGTACAATGCTGTTTTTTACCTCCCTCTTCCAGAACCTGAATCAGAACAGGCGCACCTTATTACCAAAGTTTTATGGACTGTACTGTGTCCAAGCAGGTGGCAAAAACATCCGTATTGTGGTCATGAACAATTTGCTCCCAAGTGCAGTGAAAATGCACCTCAAGTATGATCTAAAGGGCTCAACCTTTAAGCGACGGGCGTCACCTAAAGAGAGAGAAAAGACTGTGCCTACATACAAGGACCTGGATTTTATTCAGGACATGCCAGAGGGGCTGTTACTGGAGGGGGACAAGTACAATGCTGTTTACAAGACCATTCAGAGAGACTGTCTGGTGAGATGATGATAAATGTTGCGACGATAAGTAATAAAAATACATTTTCACATCACACAATCACATTTCCAGTTCAAGATACCCTATCATTTAACCACTGTTTCTCACAGTACTTGTGCTACTTGATTTTCATTCAGCTCTTGCAGAGTTTCAAGATAATGGACTACAGCCTTCTGGTGGGAATCCACAATTTAGATCAGGCTTGTCGAGAGCAGCTAAATGAGGAAGCCATGGCAGCGGCCACTGACCACAGGAGACCCCAAGGCCAAAAGTCCTTGTACAGCACTGCTATGGAGGCCATCCAAGCAGAGGCGGGGAGCATGGGATCAGTAGACACAGAGGACAAGTGAGTGACTGGGTCTCTGTGACTGTGAAGCAGTTGTCTGAAGCAGTTACATGTTTCCTGAGAGGAAAGACATAACGCTATATGACAGTCGTTCTGGTTTTATTTCACAGAACTGGAGGAATACCAGCGAAAAACTCAAAAGGCGAGAGGCTGCTGGTTTACATTGGCATTATTGACATTCTGCAGTCCTACAGGTAAAGAGTAAACTTGTTTTGTCTGCATACTGGACAGTCATACTGGACAATCCTTTAAAATTACTTTCTGATGAATAATTTACAGATTAGTAAAGAAGCTTGAACACTCATGGAAAGCACTGGTCCACGATGGGGTAAGATACTTCTACTAGCCTCAGGTATAGGGAGTTTAAATAAATAAATTCAGATGTAAACATATAATTGTTCCTTTTTTCAGGACACTGTGTCAGTACACAGACCAGGTTTTTATGCAGAAAGATTTCAGAAGTTCATGTGCAACACTCTCTTCAAGAAGATCTTATGTATGTATATACTGTATCTGTCGAGCACAGTTACATCATATTAGTGTCTTTTCACTGGGTTTTAATTAATTACTTTCCTCTCTTGTATCTAGTGAAGACTTCACCATCTAAAAAGCGCCGTGCTGTGGCCCATGGTCCTTTGAGAAAACCAGTTGGCTCAGGGCCTCTTCTATTTTCCCAAACCAGCAGCAACAGCCAGCAGCCGGCACTTCAACATCAAATCAGCTCTGAGTCCAGGGAAGACACAGAAAGAGACAATGGTAAGAACAGGAAAGAGGAACCACTGGCGGTTGCATTTGTCTTATGTGAAACAAATAATGGGAACCAGTCTTGCAGCATGTACCAGCCTGTGAAGGTCTTCTTTCACAATACAGTACAAACATTTTATCCACTTTTTTTCACTCAGTCATGCAGTCAGGTCGGCCTGACCTCCTCCCGAAGGCCTTACAACCCAGCAATGCTGTGTACAACGCTGCTGAAACCACTGCCTCCTCCTCGTTGGGAAACACTGACTTTACTCCCACAAGTCAGCCTGTGACTCACTCTACAGATACAAGAAGCAAATTGGTGGAAGTGGATGTAAACAACATGCTAAGGAAACATCTGGAGAACAGCTCCTCCAAGAGGTAAAAGAGAATAGTACACATATACATTAGTACTTGAATGCACTTATTGTAAGTCGCTTTGGATATGGATATGGATATGAATATAATATAATGTAATTAGAATCACATACTGTAGATTTCTAGACACATACAAACATACATAGAGAAAGAGATTAATTATTGACCTAGTCTTACTGTACAAGTTTAATTCCCTTTCATATTTTTGTTTTCAGAGTTGAGGTTGGAACTCTTGAAGAAAGTGTTGGTGCTCAAGGAGGCAGTATCACCCAGTGACACAGTTCCTAACCCAAGCAAATTTTCTTTAAGTTGAATTTCTGAATTTCCTTAAGATTTTTTATGACACTTTTTATTTATGCCAAATAGTTTTCTAACCAGGTTGATCGCTTTTGACTTACGAGTGTAGATATGGGAAAGAGAAAAGGATTCGAATAAACTTGAAACAAGCTTGGAGGATGTTACAAGTATGGCTGAAATTTTGGTGCCAAAATTGGAAAATGTCAACAAGGCCAAGTTGGATATTGAATGTGGGATCTAATTTTCTGTTTTTATTTTTGCACTTTTATTTTTATATCTCAACATTGGAAGACCATGTGAGTGGCTGTTTATTTTCTGACACTAGTAATTTTGGGTCCATTAATGTTGTGGTTATTAAACATTATCATTCATCCAACAGAAATGTTTATGCATAACTACAGAATGTTCTTGGCACTGTTTGGTGTAGTGTGTGATGGACAGAATTATTTGAGACGAAACTTTTGTATCCAAGCCCATGTCTAGTTACTTTGAATTCATTATCATGCTTTCAATTGTGTTTTTCGACTTAATTTTTCATTAGTGTTTATCAGTTAGCTGGAGCACATACTCATGCATACCTGCTTGTGTAAAATACTATTCCTGCTACATGTCTGACTTTTTAACAGCAAACTACATTATCTTGTTTGGGAACACAGTTTTTGTCCATTAAAGGTTTTTAAGCTTATTCTAAATGCAAATCGTTCTTGTCCTAAAACCTAGGGAGGGATTTGCACTTCAAAAAAACTGTAGTAGGTTCATTAGCTTTTTAATTTTGCTGCTGAATATTTGATCAATACAATTGGTTGGTACCACTATTTAATGCGGTCTGCTAGTTAAAAGTTAAAACTATGCAGTTAGTCTCGTCGTCTCAGTAAGTTATTATAATATGGGATACATGTTCCACATTCCACTCCAGGCTGCATATAATCTAGTGTAGAAATTATTTTATTACTAATTATTTCCACATTTGATTATGATATTTTTCTTGAATATTTAATTGTAATGTATTCCTGTTCCTACCATTTGTATATGATTTGGTGTACATAATATTTCCAAAGCAGTACTCATAACTTCTGTTGCTGCTGTTTCTTTAACACAATATCCCTGTGTTTATGATTATGTCCATAACATAACTTGTAAATAGTTCTGTATTTTTTGCACATTAATCATTTACATTTGCTGTCTATGTAATTTTTCCAACACTTGTATCTGAATTATTAAGGGAAAAATAATGTACCATTGGTTTGTTACATTATTTAGCTGTCCCTTTTATATTTCATACCCTTGCAATGTTGATCATTTAAAACAATACTTGTTTATGGGACATTTTGTTAGTATTTCTGTATTGATAAGATGGTTTAACTTGAGCAGTATAACTTTTTGTCTTCACAAATACTAAACAGACTCCACCATCTGTATAATATGCAGTTGAATTTGCTGAAGTATGAAAAGGTAAATAATGAATGGAACTTGAGATAAGAACTACTGCCATCTGCAATTATTTAATAAACTACAGGATGCTAAATCTGGCTATTCTTATTTCACCTTCATCCAATAGCCTGCATGCTGCTGTTTGCCTCCCTTCTGCCAATTCAACCTTCGATACCTCCCTAATGGGCTTTTCAGATCTCAAAGCACAATGAAAAAGAATTCTCCTTGTACAAGGTAATGTGCTATGGCACCAGCACAATACAAACACAGAAAAATGCACAAATGCCAAAACCCTTTAAATATCCAGCTTGTAAACACAGAGAGCAGAAATTGCCTCTTTGCACTAAATTAATTACTCATCACATCAGCCATGATCATGCCCACAATCTCAAATTCCTCAAAAAGGGTACACATAGGTCACATGGCAGTGGGTCATCAGTACAAGTAATGCCACAGAGTAAGCAGCCTTATAATGATACCACTGAATCTTGAGCTGAATCTCTTTTCTAATAGTAAAAGTGAATACTGATAGATCAGTAAAACTCTTTTAACGAGTAAGTCAATCAAGTTTGGAAACAAACTGGCTGTCAGATGACATGAGCTGTCTGAAGTGGCCTTGGTGCAGAGCATTGCTACTAGCTAGCTTAGCGTGCACCTTCTGCATTAGGGTGAATGGCGACCGTAAAACTCACCCTTGTTTTCAGCTGAAGAGTTTATAGACAAAGCCGTGGCGTATGTATTCCTGCTCACCGACCGAACTCCAATACCGGGGACACTTATCTAGACACAAACGTTATTTGTTTAAAAAGCAAGAAGCCATGTTTTCTTGATGACTACGGAAACCAGCGATGGACAAATTATCTGAATTGCGAATGGTTTGACTTTAGTGCGCTTTTGGACTTTGGAATCCGAATAACGCCAATTAATTTATAATACAACGACAAGCCATTAATATCATCTGTATGACCTTCTCTCTAGTAAAAATAAGACATAAATTTTTAACGGTATAGTTTGTATTACGTGTTTATTTTGTGTACTACAGTAAACTGCTCTATTTAAGAGCGTTTTCTTTGCAAACTGTTATTTATAAAGCCTGCGTAACATATTATTCCACTAGAGAAGTAACTGTTTTCATTATTAATACATATGACATTTATTATTCTCTACTCATTAATTAATTAGTTAAATCAGCCTAATTTTTGACCGACTACGTGTAGATTAAGCTTCTGTGATGTGACGAAGAAAGACGTAAGAAAGGACATTCATTGTAAACTGGAACATTTCCTAGATTATTTTTTCTTTATATATTTGTGATGCGAAATCTGACCAATGACATATCACTTTGCTCATCCAATAGCCTACACGCTCGCGCGATTACGTCAGAGAACAAGAAGTTTCCAAGATGGTGCTCGAAAGTACTATGGTCTGGTAAGACCTGAATTTAATGTCCTGTAGTTAAGATTTTGGTCTATTTGCGGTTCACACACAAGTAGGCCATAGACGGGAATTCGGAGGAAATCCCCCTAATAATGCGTTAATGATTGCCTGTTGTCGGTTAGCCGGCTAACATAGTGTCGACTGGCTGAGTCATTGTCTATATATGTAGCTCAAATTTGCAGTGTTTTTTTTATGTATTTAATGTCCACATCCATGACATTCTTTCTTTGTCGTATACTGCTTTTTATCTAAATCGTGAACTGTCGACCTCTCTATGATTTTGTTGTTCAGAACAACAGTGGCGTATGTGATGTCACTAACGTTAGCGAGTCGTGCTAATCCTGCTTTACTTTTCACGTCAGCTACTAGATTAACCCCTTGGTTAAACGTCAGACATTTCCACGGGGAGATGATGGTAAATGGGTAGATACGATCTGGCTGTAAACTAAGCTACTTCGCCTAACAATTTCGAGGTTAGTTAAAGGTGCACTATGCGATCCTTCATGGTTTCAGTGCGATTTCGTTTTTGTCTCAAATCATAGGCATCTCTCCCTGATCCGCTAGCTACCTTCCCCCTGAATACATTGCGAAAAAGCCTGGTCTCGGGAGACAACACAGGGGTCGTAAACGGCAAAAAAACCACACTGGGGGCACAGGCTTGCACCAAAACAATAACAAACCACGTTCCAGCCAATCACCGACAAGATGGGTGGGGTTAGTGCGCGATCTCGTCAGTGATTGGCTGGAACGTGGTTTGTTATTATTTTGTTGAGCAGCTTTTTCACAATGTATGCAGGAGACAACCAGCTAGCTGATTTGGGAGTGATGCCAACGATTTGAGACAAAAATGCGGGCTGAACGCATAGTGCAGCTTTAATGTTATTTCTTCGGCTGAGTGACGTGTCAGTCTAATTAAGGTTATGCTTCCCTCAGTGTGGACAATAGCGAATACATGAGAAATGGAGACTTTCTACCGACGAGGCTACAGGCTCAACAAGATGCTGTCAACATTGTCTGTCATTCCAAAACACGCAGTAACCCGGAAAACAACGTGGGCCTCATCACTATGGCAAAGTAAGCTTCTGTCTCTGAATTAAACAAATAAGTCATCAATCATTAACAGTCTGTAGTTACATGTCTGTAACTTAGCATCTGATAAGCACTCTTTTTTATTGCCACCCTAACGTTACTATGTGTTTGTGCAGCAATTGTGAAGTCCTGACGACGCTGACGCCCGACACTGGCCGCATCCTCTCCAAACTTCATGCTGTCCAGCCAAGAGGCAAGATCACCTTCTGCACGGGCATCCGAGTAGCTCATGTGTGTAACATCTTCCTGATTGTAGTCCGTTGTTTCAAACCCAAAACAAGGGGTCAACCTAGTAACTATAGGATAAAATAAAAAGGGTTTTGTGTTCAACAGCAGCAGATTTTCTAATGCCATGTGTTTTTGACATGTTTTCTTTGTGTAGCTGGCCCTAAAACACAGACAAGGAAAAAACCACAAGATGAGGATCATTGCCTTTGTTGGGAGCCCTGTGGAGGATAATGAAAAAGATGTGAGTTTCAAGTCTTGTATCCCATTCCCAAGAACAATGTGTTTATCTGCTGATGATTACTTAACAATCTTTCTTTTCTCTGCATCACTCTAAACAGTCTCTTTTTATCTGTTACCTCTCTCCCATTTGCTGATTGTGCAGCTAGTCAAGTTGGCAAAGCGCTTAAAAAAAGAGAAAGTAAATGTGGATATTATCAACTTTGGGCAGGAGGTAGGGAAGTCTTGCTTCATTTTCTATACTATGTAATTTTTTTTCTTTGTATTTTCTTGGTTTGACATATTTGTGGGGCTGGTTATTGTTAAGAACCTCACAATTCGATTTGTTTTGGATTCTCTGGGGCAATTTTCTGAATCGATATTGAATTGGGAAAAAATATATTGCAATGTATTGATGAATTGATATTTTCCCCACCCCTACATATTGAACATTTTCAACCTTTTTCTCATACTGTTGATATAGGATGTAAATACAGAAAAGTTGACTGCTTTTATAAATACACTAAATGGGAAAGAGGGGACAGGCTCCCATCTGGTCACAGTCCCCCCAGGACCAAGTCTGGCTGATGCACTGCTCTCCTCTCCCATCCTGGCTGGTGAAGGAGGCGCTATGATGGGTCTAGGCGCCAGTGACTTTGAGTTTGGTGTGGACCCCAGTGCTGATCCAGAGCTGGCCCTGGTAAGCAAGATAAGAATGTTCACCAGGGTTACAGTTTACATATTGTATACAATGGTGATACACACATGGTAAATTTTGTCTGTCCTCAGTTACTCATTGGTTTTGTCAAAATAAAAAACAAGCATTGATGCTGTTTGCCTACACTTCTCAATTTGCTTTTTCAATGCTGTATTTAGGCCCTCCGTGTATCAATGGAGGAACAGCGACAGAGGCAGGAGGATGAGGCCCGCAGAGTTGCCGCTGCTTCTGCAGCCGAGGCAGGCATGCCCACACCCAGCGCAGATGGTAATGAGGACTGACATCACTTTTTAGATATTACTTTTCCTAATAATTGTTGGACTTTGATTTAATTATATTTTGGTCTCTCACTGATTGATTTTCTCACAGAATCAGAGGGGGCCTTGTTGAAAATGTCAGTATCCCAGCCTGAGGCTGGTGCAGCAGTGCTTCCTGACTTCAGTAGCATGACAGAGGAGGAGCAGATAGCCTATGCCATGCAAATGTCTCTTGCTGGAGGAGGTCGGTTCCATTTGACTGATACACATTTTTCTCTTTACACATACTTTTCTCTTTATCACTTTTGGTCCCACTTATTTTTGCTGTGCATCTATTAAGATAACTGATAAGCTACTGTAATTTGTTCTGTGAACAGAGTTTGGTGAAATGGACACAGGGGGCCCCATGGACACTACGGAAACAGCAAAGGTGATTTTTCAAATGATGCTGAAAATAGATTGTGAATAAGTTATTAAATTGGTGTAAGTTGGCCATCGTATTCCCTATGAAGTTGTAATGGGGTGGAGTTATTGCACTGGAACACATATCTAACCTCAGATAAAATCTACTGTGCACTTCTGAAATTGAATAGGAAGAAGATGACTATGACGTGATGCAAGACCCAGAGTTCCTTCAAAGTGTCTTGGAGAACCTTCCAGGTGTCGACCCCAACAACGAGGCCATCCGTAATGCCATGGGCTCCCTGGCGACCCAGGCGGAGAAAAAGCCAGATGGAAAAAAGGATGAAGAAAAGAAGAAGTGAGAAGGATGGACAGAGACTCCAGACATTGACAAGAGAAAATGAACAATTGCAGATGAATGCAGGATTACCTTAATATATGAAAAGATCTCTTATACATTGTCCTACATGACAGCACTGGCATTTATTACTATAATTTTCTGTCAAGACACTCAAAAGGACCCAGATACAATAAGAAAACAGCCCTGAATGATTGTTTAGTGTTAAATTTGACTGCCCACCAAAATTCAAGAAATTCAATCTCATTACATTCAATATGTGATATTTTCCTTACATGTTCCTATATGGTATTATTAGTGATCAGCCATAAGGGATGAAAGAATTATGATAACAGGCTTGTTAGCTAAACATTTAGCCATATACCAGTGTCATGACCTTTTTCCAATAAAAGCCTTTGGGTGTTTCCGTTGCCCCCTGTGCTTCATTGTAGCCTCATTGAGAATATGAGAAAATGGTCTGATTGTGGCAAATCATCAATCCTTTGCAGAGACGACTGTCCTAGCTTCAAGTGGCTTCGCAAAATGCCTTAAATAGCATTCTGATGCGAGCACTAATGCATGTTTGATGTCGTGCCCGGTAGAAAACGAATATACGTGTCATTTGTAGCATCCTCCGAGAATTTTTTCCAGCGCTATCACAGCCTGATAGGATGTCTCGGGTCACGTGACGGGAAGCGCCGCATTTTCAGCTGAAAACGAGCTAGGATAGTCGGGAATCGCATATCCAGGTAAACAATCAAACTACATGAAATATTAAACGAAAATCCCCGTCCCAACTATTCTCTTCTCTGACATCGTCGACCCATCGTCACCGGGTTGTTACCGCTGTGAAACCACACATCAGCAAACCGCTCCATTCGCTTTTTAACGGCGAGCGCTAGCTAGTTAGCTAAATGACCCCTCTGTCTTGGCTGGAGCTCAGCGGCCAGCTAGCCAGCCATAGTCGGGGAGGAATATCGTTAGCTCAAAATAACCGAAACCGCTGCTACGAATCGCCGTCCCTGTTGACCCGTCTCTCAAATGACCACTACTGCAAAAATGTTGCATGCAATAAAACATTTAATAAACCAGTGTGCCCCATTCATAGTAAATTTATGTTAAACCCCATTACTAGATGGGGGTTTGGTTCCAGTAACGGCGACGCTAGCATGCTAGTTGGCTAAAGGGGATGCTAGTGCATGATCTATAAAGCTTGGCTAGCTTCATTGATGACAAGCTAACAAGCCAAGCTTGCAGCTTGTGGCAAAAGGATGTGTACGCAAGAGTTTACCTCGAAAATATAAACATTTTAACGATCACAAATGATTTCAGTGTTTAGCATGTTAAGGTAAAGTAGCAGGTATATTATGCAGGTGGACAGACTGTAATTCACAAATGTGCACTTTGTTGCCCTCTGCTACTTTATCTCTGTATCTATGTTTTTCCAGGAGTCTATCCCGGTATGGGGGACATGAAGACCCCAGATTTTGATGACCTGTTGGCAGCATTTGACATTCCTGACATAGATGCCAAAGAGGCCATCCAGTCGGCCCCTGATGAGGCAGAGGGACCCCATGGAGCTGCAGGCGCATCTCTGGGAAAGCAGGATAGCGTGGTGGGCGTGGGGTCATCCTTGAGGCCACCAAGTCCATCGGACCCTCAGGCGGACACCTCAATTGTTAGTGTCATTGTGAAGAATAAAGTTCGCCTTGAGACAGTAGATGGAAGGGAGGGAGACACAGACCAGGACCCTATTGATGTAATCACAGGGGTAGATGTGGGTCCTAGACTTGGAGCTTGTGCCCCTGGAATGGCTGAATCTGAGGCACTAAACCACAATGGTTTTGGGGCTTCTGGTGTCTCCACGCCCCTTCCCCTCAGCCAGGCCCAGTCTAATGGCGCACCATGGTCAGTGAACACCCCCAAAGTGTCGTCGGAAGTAGCAAGTGCTGGTGCAACTAAGTCTCACAAACAGGGTGGTAACATTTTTAACAGACTGAAACCACTTGTGGCACAGGGGTCTGGTGATCCAGTGGGCCGGGCCAGGAAGATGCAGCTTCTACAGCAGCAGCACCAGCAGCAGCAGGATACAGACCAAGAGAGGGCAGATGGGATCAAAGCATCATTACCTTCATCATCCTCCCTAGCAGCGGGGTCATCCCCTCTGGCTGCAGGTGGGCCTGTCGGATTAGCCTCGCCCTTCTTTCCACCTACCAAACCTCTGCTTCCAACGCCACCTTCTGCCCTCTCATCACACCCCCTGCACTCGTCTCAGTCTTTTAACGGAGCTCCCAAAAGTGGACCTGCTGGGTTTCAGCACCAGCAGATGGAGGAGGATGATTCAGACGCTGACTTAGGGAGTCCACTGGTTATCCAAGAGACCCCAGACTCCCCAACTTGCACTCAACTGAGCCACCGTTACAAGTCTGACTCTGTCTCCACTCAGCCTACACCCTCCACCTCATCTCACCCTAAACCCGGGGACACTCCTTTAATGGCATCTATGGCCTCCTCAACACCCCAGTCTCGCTCAACAGAGAGTCCCCAGCTGGAGGAAAGGCATCCTGAACATGTCATAGAAGAGAGAGACTCTCCAGAGAGTCCTGAACCCGAGATTCCAAAATCAGTTACCACCAGCAAGAGGTGCTCCAGCCCTGCAGTGGCCTCCACTCCACCTCCATCGGATCTGCGAGAGCCTAAGGAAGAGGAAGAGGAGATGGAAGTGGGAAATGGGATAGATAGGGCCGTTGATGGCAAAGCTGACAAGGGAGAAAATGTGAGAACTGGTGAGGAAAAAATGGAGGTGGATGATGGCAAGGCTAAACCCCTGTCCAGCGACAGTGGAGAAGCAGATGTCGCTGCTCCTGCTGCTTCTGGAGCTCCATCCCGCCCCCTGAAAGTAAGAATAAAAACAATTAAAACCTCCACAGGTGGAATCACCAGAACCGTCACCAGGGTAGCACCAAAAGGTGCTGCAGGGAAAGATGTGGACTCTAAAGCTCATGCTGGTGAGCGAAAGGTACTGGGAAACAAGGCCCAAAAAGCTGAAACTTCCCCCGGTCAAATGACGGCATCCCAGAAAGTAAGTGCTCTCAATGCTCTGCCCGTGTCTACACTTGCAGCCAGCAGCGTTATGCTTGCAGCTGCCACAAAGGTCCAAAACAAAATGGCTGCATCCGACAAGGCCAAGGTTTCTGCGACTGCTGTGAGTATCACCAAGTCTGCTGCTCTGCCGATAACTCCAGCTGTGGCCTCCTCTCCCAAGTTCTCAGTTGCTGCTGGTGGGATCAGTGTACGCACGGCCACTAATAAGACAGCCAACGGTGGCAACGGCACCCTCTCATCAAACAAGCCTGCCTCCATTGTCAACAGCACAGGCGCTGTCATCTCCCGCAGCCAGTCCAGTCTCGTGGAGGCTTTTAACAAAATTCTGAACAGTAAGAACCTGTTGCCGAGCTACAAGCCCGACCTTTCAGCTCCTCCGCCACCCGAGTGGGGTCTCCCACTTCCTGCCACAGGGTACCGCTGCCTGGAGTGCGGAGATGCCTTTGCCCTGGAGCGCAGCCTGGCTCGACACTACGACCGAAGATCACTTCGCATTGAGGTGACTTGCAACCATTGTGCTAAGAGACTGGCCTTCTTCAATAAGTGCAGCCTGCTGCTACATGCCAGGGAGCATAAGGAACGTGGGCTGGTCATGCAGTGCTCGCACCTGGTGATGAGGCCTGTCACTGTGGAGCAGATGATTGGACAGCAGGACATAACACCGATTGGTGGTAAGTAAAAAATGTTGAATGTAAAATTTTGGTTGATTGACCAATCATTTCAGTTAAACATTCTACATTGTGATTTTTTTTATTTGTGCAGAGTCCTGAAAGAACCATAAAATTATGAAAGTCTGATGATGTGTTATGGAAGAAAATCTGTGCATAATTCATTTTCATAGCCATTGACCATGTCCCATGTTTCTCTGATTTTTACCTTTTTGCTGACCAGGCCTGCTCTCCTCTTCGTCCTCCTCTCCTCCAGTCTCCTCTCCTTCTACCACAGCTGGGGGCCCCAACATCTCTGCCAACTCCAGCCCATTGAAGGATGCTACATCTCCCGCGGCATCTCAGCCTCGGCCGGTCCGCCGCGCCCCTCAGGGTCCCCAGGCACTGATGCCTCTGCCCTGTAAGAAGGCAGAAGGGCTGCAGTACAACAACTTCAAATGTCCAGAGTGCCAAACCCAATTCTCTGGCAAGGCTGAGCTGGTCACCCACTTCCAGCAGATCAGAGCAGCTCCCAACTCAGTAAGCCTTGGGGATAAGGGCACAGTGTGTGTGTTGTGCTAGTTTCCACTGTCGGTAACTCATTGTTTTGTTTGATTTACCTTCTCTTGTGTTTCAGACATGTACGCAGTGCTCGCCTCCAATGATGCTGCCAAATTCTTGTGCCGTGGCTGCTCACCAGAGGATCCATAAACACAGAGCTCCCCATGTCTGTCCTGAATGTGGTGGGATCGCCCGGCAGGCCAGCTTCCAGACCCACTTAGAGGAGGCATGTTTGCACTTTGCCAGGCGCATTGGCTACAGGTGTGTAGGCGTTCTCCAAACCCATTGTTCACTCATTCGCGTACCTGTCACGGTAACCTGTTGCCAAAAGGTCCAGTTACATTCTGCCTCTGATCCTGTAACACTGAAGGGAAATAAACAAATTCAAATTTAATATGTGAAAATAACAATTACAAATAACAATTTTCTTTTGCAAAGGTGCTCGAGCTGCCAGGTCGTTTTTGGAGGATTGAACTCTATCAAGTCGCACATTCAGACTGCTCACTGCGAGGTCTTCCACAAGTGCCCCAGCTGCCCCATGGCCTTCAAGTCTTCCCCCAGCGCCCAGAGCCACATCAGCACTCAGCACCCGACAGTTACCGGAGGACAGGCCAAGTACGTACGCAGCTTCATTTTCAACCAGTCACCATTGTGTTTTTGGAAACAGATCCTTGCAACATGAATTCTCTTTTTTCCTTCTGCAGAATGATCTACAAGTGTGTGATGTGCGATACGGTTTTTACCCAAAAGCCCCTGCTGTACATGCACTTTGACACTCACTTAGCCAAGCAGAAGGTGCATGTGTTCAAGTGTCCTGACTGCACTAAGCTCTATGCCCAGAAAGGTTCAATGATGGAGCACATTAAGGTATGTCACAGTCACACCTCTGCCATTCATACACGACCACTTTGCCTTTGTGTTACCCGTTCATTGCTTCCTACAGTGAATGTGGTGTCAAAAAAGGCATAGAGCAATTCTTGGATCGGCCTTAGCAAAGTTCCTCTCTGGTGACTTTGTTCTAAGTTCTATACCAAGGACAGTTATTTTAGTAATGAATTTGTATTGCTATTTATTAAAGGTAAATTCATTTGACTTTGAATTGTGAATTCTGTGTCCATCTGTTCTCTTACACTGTGACCCAGACCACTCACAGAGGCCCGTCAGCCAAACAGGAGTCACAGTCTGATGCAGCTAACCCTGCCTCAGCCCCGACCAACACATCCAGTCCCTCTGGCCTCAAGTCAAAGTCCTCCGGAAAACCTGACAACTCTGACGGAGAGGACTGGGGGCGGGAACAGGAAGAAGAGGAGGAGGAGGAAGAGGAAGACGACGACGATGCCGACGATGACTATGAGGCTCCGGCGAATCACGCGACCCCTGGAGGGGGCAGCGGTCCTCCCACCGCGCAGACCGAGTGGACCTGTCCCCAGTGTCAGACCACCTTCACTGACAACGACGACTATCTGAGTCATGTGAAGATGGAGCATGGAAAGGTGGGACGTTCGTCTCCTATTTATTTTAATCTGATTTTATCTATTTAATATAAAAATTAAAGTAGAAAAAGACACACGTGTGTGGAGGGAGGCAGCTGTTGATGCAGTGTCTGTGTTGTTTAACGTTTGACTCAGAGACTTAATATCTTTTTATCTTATCTCTCTGTTTCCCTGTGCTTGTTGCCCACTTCAAAGTTCCCCTGTCGTATTTGTGGAGGCACGTTCAGCACGTCTTCCAGCCTCAGACGTCATGAGCGTGTCATCCATGAGGGCAACAAAAGAGTCTTCCATTGCCAGTGAGTCTCTTTAAGTTGTTTGTATTTTCATCAGACAAACAGAATACCAGAGTTACTATTAGCCCAAATGCCACTATCAAAAAACTCTATCAATTGGACCATGTTAATTAGGTCTAGAATGTAATAATCACAATATAATGCCACCGCTGTTTTCTTCCAGATACTGTACAGAAGGCAAACGCACCTTTGGCAGCCGGTTCTTACTGGACAAGCATATTCGGCTCCATCACAGAAGCACAGATGGACAGGTGAGTCTATCCATGGTCCCTCACTGATAGACAGAGTAATTAAAACACATCTTAGTAATCACACTGGAAAAAGTGCCAAAAGTAAGTTTGGATAGAATGTTAGCATGCACACTGAGAAAACTTACATTTACTGTTCTCAGGATTTGTTGTAATTCACAAAGGCAACTGAAAATAAGACTAAATTAGTTAGTCTTACTAATGTAGTGATATTAAAAAGTGGTCCTACTTTTGTTTGTCTTCATACTGCACAACATTTGTCCTGTCTCTCTACCCTCATGTCATCAGGGTCCCCCCATGACCAGGAAGCGTGCAGCCACTGGGGGAGAAGGTCCAGGTAGTTCCTCAGAACAGGACAGTGAGGGCGTACCACCTGGGGGCAGGGCAGGAGACGAGGAGGAAAATGCCACAGAGGACGGTGAGGAAGGCGCCGGCCCTGCTAAAAGAAGCAGGGTGTCTGTTCCATCTTCTTCACAGACACCCAGTGAGTTAGAAGAGGAAGACAGCGTTTTCCGTTGCGTCCCCTGCGGCTTCACCACCGAGGATGGGGCAGAGTTTCAGCGCCACATCCCCCAGCATCGGGCCGACACCGCCTCATTCCAGTGCCTGCAGTGCGGCGTCTGCTTTGCATCAGCCGGCTCCCTGGGCAGGCACCGTTTCATCACTCACCGCGTACGGGACACCCAGGGCGATTCGGAACGGGGGACCACCCGCCCTCATGGCTCTCCAGATGGCTCACCCGTCGGCTCCCCTCAGGCGGTAGGCGAGGACGGAGAGGGCAACCTGAGCTGCAAGGTGTGCGGACGGCGTTTCGACAAGGCCACGGACCTCAACACCCACTTCAGGACCCATGGTATGGCCTTCCTCACTGCACACAAGACAGACAAGCCCCTGTAGAGACAAGAGACGGGTCCCGGGAGACAGACAGATTATTTACAACAAGGAAGTCGAGTGTTTGATGCCTAAGCAGGGAGGCGGTAGAATATGAATGTTGATCGTGTTCATGGAAAATAGCTGCTTCAGCTGCTGTTTTTTTTTTCTTTTTTAGCTCCAGTAAACAGTTTAACTCTATAGCACCTCGTCTGTGTGATTTAACTGCATGTTTGACCATGTTATTGGTCATTTGACTGAACAAACACACCTGCGATAGCGGAACGGCTAACAAACTGCCTCCCCGGGAGTAAAACATTTCTATATCAGCCATACTGTCACTCATATGCGTTGTCGTTGCATTTCCATTACTCTCGCTCTGCACTACAATCACCTTAACATAAGTAACACATAGTTTCATTCATGTACACACAGCCCACTGTAATCATGGTAGCTGTAGTGCGGATATTTTTATACATCACATTGTTTCTGGTTATTCAGATTTGTTTGCTTCGAGTCCTCGCTCTTCTCTGGGCCAGTTTCAACAGCAATGAGAGAGAGGCTGCTAAAACTGACCCCGGGCAAATATCTCTAGACTTCTGAAACAACCGTTTGTAGAATTTGACACTGATTTTTATTTTGCTATATTTATTTATATGAAACACATGACTGCTCTTGGTGTTTGTGATTCAGTTGCATTCAAAATCGTACCCGACGCCGATGCAACAGAAACACGAGATGCTAATCGTGCTAATGAGGAGGCGAGGTTACTGGAGGTCTGTAACCTGTGTAGTGTGACTTATGTGTGGTGATGTTCATTGTTAAGCTAGAAGAAGAGAGGTCAGGCTTCCAGCCAGTAGTATATGTGTACGAGTTTTGCCATGTAAATACATATAATTACACTAAAAGAAAGCATTCTGGGGTTAGTAACTTGTTATGATAATGTGAATACTTATAGTATTTGTACTTGTACTGTTCCCGTTTTTTCCAAAACAATTTGAAGTTTAAAGAAAAAAAAAGAATCCCCCCCAGGAGGTAGCTATACATTGTAATTACAAAGGCAGAGTGAGAGAGCGGGGGTTGTGTTGTCTTAATGTGTATGAATACAAACGTTTATCTCTTGAGATGGTTCTTTTTTTATCTACAGAATCAGTGCTTGCTGTACTCACATTTCTTTTGTACGTTTAAAAAGCTGCCTTCATGGTCGCGTGAAGGAGGAGGGATTTTTTTCCTTCTTTTTGTTTGTTTGTATCTTTTATATGTCATGCTGTCATATTTATATAGCTCAGTAGTGGAAGTTTCATGTCCGTTTCTTTCTCCATGGTTGTGGTCTGCTTGCTGAAATGCCATAAACTTTTGTGCTGTTTCGAGAATAAATGTGTAAAAGATGATCGCGTTGTGCGGCGGGTTCATCTGCAGAGGGGAGGGGGGGCGTCCATACAGCATTCACCTGGGATTAATATACATTAACAGGACTAAGGCACAAAGTGCAGCTGAGACTGAGAGGAGACAATATCCTTCAGTAAAAAGGATCTTATTCGCCTTAACATTTGTACAAAATGTCTTAGCAAGCTGAGGAAAGTGATAGAAATTAAAATTATTCTACATGTTACAGATACATTAGTGACAAATAGTACATTTACATTTTCAGTAGGTATCACACCATGTTTACGATTCACTGTGTACATGACACATTTTCCTCTAAAACTTGGATTAAATTTAACACTCAAGTGGGTTTTTCGCAGCCTGGCTCCACCCGGTCCAGCTCCAGCCCCGTCTTGCCTTCAGTGGCCCCCTGACATGAGGTCTGGAGCTCAGACGGAGGCGGTGGATGGTGGATTTCAATCATCAGTTCATAGATCAGAGTCCCCAGCAAAGCTCCCACACAGGGGGCTACTATGGGCACCCACCACCAGCCGCCTCCAGCCCTGCAAGCACAAGGATGACATCCAATCTGAGTTTCCACTGTCGTTTTTAAAAGTGAAAAGTGGCAACGGCTCGAGTTTGAAGACAAAAGAAAAAACTAGAGTAAAGATGACTCACTTGAAAACATCGACTCCCCAGCCGGCAACATACGTAAACAAGCGAGGGCCAAAATCGCGGGCTGGGTTGAGGGCGTAGCCGCTGTTTGAGCCCATCGAGATACCAATAACCAGCACCACTGCTCCCACCAGGACGGGCTGAAGGCCATCTGGCAGGGGGCTGTTCCTCTGGTCCCCCAGAGCCAGGACGCACAGCAGCAGCGCCGCTGTTCCTATCACCTGGGTAACACAGGAGTAGTTACATAACGGGCAATGATAGTAGACGCGATCATCCTGTTGTCTATTTTAGGCCAGGAACAGGATGAGAGATTCAGTGATGGAGAAACACAACAACAACACAACACTGTTTCTAAAAGGTCAAATGACTCTGACCTGGTCCACGACGCCTCCCCACACACTGAGGTAGTCAGCCGGGTAGGTGGAGAAGATGCCTGCTGTGGCGGTGGGACCCGACACCGTCAGCTCACCTCCGCTGTACATTCGGATGGCATCTGCAAACAGCATCACATGTGACGCGCACAAAAACACACACGAGCCACTCTCTATGCGATTTGTGGATTTAGAGAAAGATAGCCTTATCCTTTGTTACTGTCATTTTGCATGCGTATAATCAAGGTTGTGGTTTTAGTGAACTGAAAACTCACCGTAGTACTGCAGACCAACTGTGGCTGCAGCTAAAAACGCTCCCAGCACCTGGAAGATGACGTAGAAAGGCAGCTTCAGCCACGGATGTCTGCCCAAAACACACAGGCTCAGAGAGACTGCAGGGTTCAGGTGGGCACCTTGGAAAAGGGAATGACCGGGTCAGGAAACATTTCTTCACATAACATTTGTGACATGTGATGTGGGTCACCTGTTCAGTTCCAAACCTGAGACGCCACGAGACACAAAGATCCCGAACGTGACTCCCAGCGCGAAACCCAGATTGATCGACAGGTATTGTCCCTTTTGATTTTGCGTTGTGGTCACCTGGGCAGCAGAGCCACATCCAAACAGCTGCAAGGAGATGAGGCGAAGAGGCCATATTAACAGGATATGAATGGGCATGAGCGCGGATGGAGACCGACAATGAGAGCATGAAATTAAATGTTTATGAAGTTCACTGCCGAGGAGTCATAGCTTTATGAGACGAGCTGTAAACGCTCATTGCCCTGACAGAGTGAGACGGTCGTTAGGTAGATGAGATGTCAAGATAAGACAAAGCCATGCAAACAACGGCACCAGCAGAGATGAACCAACATCATATTTTATCCTTAGCAAAATAATAATAATAAAATCATTCAGTGTGTAACTGCCACACCTCACCCCTTACACCCCCCCCTCCCTCACCCATCTTTCCTGCCCTTTCACTTATCCACTTACTCTCTCTCATGTTCTGTCTCTGTCAGGCCAAAGTCCTTGGTTATTTATTATGAAGATTCACTCACTGTTTCAGAACAAGAGGAAGAACACAGTCGCTTCAGGACACTTGAGTGTTTGGTTCATGATTGAGGAGAGAATTTGGGTGAACAGCTAATTTACCATTCCAGGAGATTAAATGTAAGATTCCGCATCTCCTGGAAGAAGCTGTGATGATTTTAGGCATTAAAACTTTCTTTTTGCAACTGGACATGAGAGAAAGTCATGCATGGGATCAATCTCTCTGATCATGCAGCACGCAAGTTGAAAAAAACAAAACAAAAACATGCTTACGATCAGGAGATAGACGCCGAGGCATTCGGCCATGCACTCCCTGACCAGCTGGTTTCTGATCCGACACCTTCTCAGCAGCCGCTCCATCCCTGAGCTTTCGTCCACACACAGGTGATAGTGTGGTCAGAGCTGGGACGCTGGCATCAGGTGGATCTGACCCGTACGGCACTGCACCGTCTGCCTGACTGAGCAGAGTTTGCCCTTTCATACCGGAGCTGCCGGCTGCGTCACACACTTTATGGCGTAGCTGAGACACTGCTATGTTTGCTTGGAGGAGAGGAGTCCATCCTGTAGGCCATCTTTTTTTTTTTTTCAAAATCCCAGATTACAGCAAACACAATTAAAGAATTATTGTTTGCTGAACTCCAGCAAAGAAGCTTGACAATGACTCCCTTGGTTGGTTTTCTGTCTCCTCACCTGGTATGAATCGGCTCTGATTGCTCCTCTCGTTTGATTGGTCGTTACATCTCCTCCTCTGTGAAACATTTTCAGTGTATTTTCAGTGCCTGTGTAATTGAATACAACTCAAGAAAGACTAAAAGAAATATGATATAATCAGATAAATGAGAGGTTGCACTATGATGCACATCACCTGCCTGCTCTGGTGCAACCTGCACGACAACTGTGGTGTGTTTTACTGCCAATTCAATTTGGATCATCCACAAGAGAACATCTCTGGGGAGAATACCAGTTCGCCCCATGCCATTTAACTTGTGTTTGTTTATTGACATGGTTGGAAATAGTGGTGCAATAAAGGCAAAGATAAATCCTGTTGTCAAAGGAAGAATTCCAGGGAAGCGTCAGCTCCACTCCCCTTGTGAACGAGCCAAACCAATAAGATCTTCTGACACGTGACAGAGTGCTTTGAATGTCTTAGTTTATACTGACCATGCATAAGTTATTTCTGTATGTTTAGGCAAAATCACCTGAGCTGGTCAAGGTCAAAGTTCATTATATGTCTTTTGTGTAATTGACTTTTTGTTTTTAAAGAAATACAAAGAACAGAGTGAGGACATGGAACGGGTGAAATACAGTCACGCATACCAAACCTTGATAAAGTAGTTCAGCTGATAACAACATGAAAAGGCCTGATTCCAGATTGGACCTTTCAAGACTCATACAAGCTTGGTAGAACCAGGGAGGCAAGACATAAAACAACCTTAGTTTCTGTTCTAGAGGGTCTGTTGTTTTAAACTGACATTTAATGTTGGATATCAACACCCGTGACAATGTCAGCCATAAATCTGGTAATGGGAAGTTTGTGAGTAACAAACAGACAATAAAATATTATTTAAATATATTGAGAGAATTTATTTATACATACATACATACAGACCTCTCTGAGGGAAATACAAAAATAAACCAATTATGTTCATTCACTTGTTCATTGTTTTCACTGACTTGTTTGTTCAGATCACTCGGGTGAAAACCCAGTGTTCATATCAAAGCAGTGACCCCAACCCAAAACAAGTTTGGCAAATGTAGGTCACGAAAGTGTTCTGTCTATATAGAAATCCAGTGTCTATATATGCAAACTCGCAGCCCAACAGAAACACTCACAGTCTGAACAGAAACTGAAAAGGTCACCGTGTGCAGAGGGCAGAGGTCATGTTGTATGTTATTTAAACCTGAAGAACTTTGAAAATAAGGATTCATCCCGCAGGTCTGAAAAGGTGTGTTGACCATCTGTAATAAAAAAAAAAAATTGATAACTCGAAAATGCTACTACTGTGCAAAGTGAATCAGCAGAAGGTTTTAAAAATTCTGCTGGTGATGAAATCACCTGGTTGAACAGATCTGAGTCCATCTTCTGGTCCCTCCAGGCTCCCAGGACCTCCTGAGCGAGTCACTGTGGTATCCACATTGCCTTGACTGTCTCTAACAGTTCGCTTCTCCTCTACAGTCTAACAAACAGGCAACAAAACAGAAAGATGAAACCATCATGGACAAAGTGGAAAACTTAAACTGTGCATGAAACACATGGAAATCTGTTGTAAAAAAAAAAAAAGTATCAATGAACGATCAATGATAAAAATCAACTCTCTCTCTCACCCCATCAGGTTTCACCACTTTGGTGACAGTGACTGAGCGGAAGAATGATCGGGGTCTTGGCTGACTCGGCGCCTGAGCAGCAGGTGGCGTCAAAATCTCCTCCAGGCCCCCTGACGACACTGCTGAGTCCAGATCTTGAGTGGATGGAAAATTTTTTGGACGCAAGGAACAAATCCCACCATATATTTAGTGTGACTTTAAAGGAATAAAAACATTACCCACCTCTGTCTTCTTTGCGCTCCTCCCGTGGACTTCTTCCAGGCCCCTGTCCCCAAATATCATGAAACAATGAAGGTACGTAATTAAATCCAATCGTAATTGATCAGAAACAGTGCATAACAATGTGTCCCTGATACAGACATGATGATGAGAAATTGTTGTAACAGCGACTGTCTCCTTTACCCTGGAATAGGGGGGGCCCTCATGGCCGGGCTCACTAGATGAACGTGGCTGGGGCCCTTCTGAGTCAGGTGTTTTCAACATAGAGTCTCTCAGTGGATTCCCACTGGATCCCCATTCTCCTCCCTCTACTCTGTCCTGGAATGGCGGTGGCATTAAACCTGGAAAATCTGCGACATACAGGAAACAGAGACAGAGCAATGCAAAATAATATGATTAAACTGGGTTTTAAACCGGGCAGCAGGGGGCACCATACAGTGATTCTACAGTTTAGATTCAAAAGTTGGCAGATTAAAAAAAAAACATCCTAATTTTGGTAGAAAACATGGCTTAGTGTTTGTACCAAAGAGTCCAGACTCGTGCTGGCGGTCCCAGTGATCCATATGCCTCTTCCAGAGGAAGTCAAAGTGAAACTTCCAGGAATTGTCAAATGAATGCTGCTGCTCCCCCTGGTACCAGTCACTGCAGAATCCATCCTCCTCTTCCTCCTCCTCCTCATCATTGACGTCATCAAAGCGTTCCCTGACAAGAAGCAAAAGCTGTCAGTCTCCATGTCAACAAATACCGACTCTTCACTAGATCCAAAAACACTGGACTATATAAAACTGCATTACATGCACCACGTTTCCTTTACGTTACTGCATTTGGTTTACATTATTATTCACAGTTTAGATTCCTCTGTCATATTCTGGTACATTCTAGCTCACTACAATGCAACACAACGCATTACAAAATGACACTTTACACTAGATAACAAAAAACAACAACACGACCCCCATATTTACTGACGCCTATCTCTGACACTCCAGAAGTAAAATGATTAAGACAATGTTGACCGCACACAACAGTGATGAGTCTAAGGTCACATTGTTAGCTAAGCAACCCATTAGCGACTTCATGTGGAGCGTTTGTTAGCTTGTGTTAGCTTAGCTCAGTGTTAGCTGTGAGCTCGGCTCTACAAAACTCACCTTCGGCCAAAGTCATGACGTCCAGGAACTCCGAAGAACGCGCGAAATAAATCGTAAACATTCATTGGAACACAAAGTTTGGTCCAAAACTTAATAATTACTTAAGAGAAAATACTGACAATTAGTTGACAGCGCCATAAGGCGTTCTGCAAGGACCAGTCTGACGTAACGTGGCTACGTTACCGTAAATACAGGAAAGAACGCGCAGCACCGGTAAATTTAAGGAAGTCGCTCATCTTATTTTATTTTATTTACTTAATTCTATTGGGTTTAGGCGCTTGGTGTTTTTGATGTAAGCCACGTTGACTGTACATAATTTGCTCATTTTAAAAAAGCAAAATAAAAAAATATAGGGTAGAATATTACTACAAGCCTTTGATAATCCTTAGAGGCCACAAGGCTGAATTTTGTGTTGTGCTCCAGTGTATTATCATTATATAAGACATAATTATGTAATGTGTTAAATGTATATGGGGTAATGGATCTATACATTGACAAAAAACAAAAACACACAGGACATGTTATTTAAATTAATAAAATGATGATTAACTTGGTATTACTCATCCCTCAAAGTTTGTTTAGTAGTGTCAAACACTTGATACTACAAGCCTCTTTTTACACAATTCACAGGACTCAACCAGCCTTCAACAACACACACGCACACATACAATCTGTGTCATTGTCAAACTAGTGGACAGTGGTTCTGCTGCATGTACAAGCCACATGAGAAAACAAATAGTTTCTTAAACGACATTCACATCCAAAATGATGAAAATGTCTTTCTCTTGTTTATTTACTTAATATTTATATATTTTTACAAAATAAAAAAAACATATATGAAACAAAAAGCTAACAATCTGCAAGGATTTGGGAAGGGAAAAGAGAAAGCCATCGAACAAACAGGAACTACAGTACTTGTGGGTTTTTTTTATATGTACAAGACAAGTTTATCCATTTAAATCTTTTTTTTTTTAAAACACACAGTACAAAAAGAAAAAATAAATCACTGACAAATAACCCATAGTACAATTCTGTCCATCAGTATTCAATGCTGCAGTTTTCCTAACAATGTCAGGGAACAGGTGGTGAAGCAGGGAGGAGGTGGGGGGCCCCAGAAATGAAGAAAATAACACATTAGAAGGCAGACTGGATGTGCATTGGCCATGAAAATCATTCTCAGCATCTCTTGCAGAACAGTGAGATATTTATGCAACATATCTATAATTGAGGGGGAACAGTTACTGTACAAGTGTTGAATAATGAAAAAACATATGGTAGGCAAAAAAACCCCAAAACAAAGCACAGTACACAACCACAGCCCCCTCTGTGTACAAACATGCACGCAGTCACATGACAAACACACTTTCCTCACAGTCCAATCCAGTGAGCTTGCTTATACGTCTTAATATATAATATATCTATATTTGGTAAAAAATAAACTTCACAACTCTACCAATTGAGAGAATTGTTTCTTCAAAATTAAAATGACATAAAAATGAAAAAAAAAACAAACATTTAACAGCAATTAACCAAACTACTGTGTTTGGATATTTTTATGTGGGATGAAAGCGTTTCCACCAAAATTAAGAAGAGGGGAATTGGGGCTGGAAAAAAACAAACAAACAAACAAAAAAACAGTCTGCCCCCCACCTTCAGTTATAACTTCATTCCTCCCGATCAGCGAGAAAAGGGGGAAAGACAAAAAAATCACAGGAAATGTTCATTCTTTTAGAAAACAGTTCTATGTTACATACAAGTGAAAGAAAAAGGGGGTTGGGGTGGAGGGATTAACATTATACAAATTCCCAACACTCAGTATTTCACCTCTTGATGGTGTATCTCTATAACCATTTAGCTCAGGTTACTCCGGCTCTAAGCCCCCTCCTGACCCTCCCTCCCATCCATGCATCATTACAGTGCCAGTTCTCTCAGCACAGCACTTTGTCTGACTGCAGTCAGGGCTGCAGGAGTGCTGGGCCAAGAGACAGGGGGAGGGAAGTCTCTGCGGGAGGAAGAGGGAGTTTTTATGTGGAGACTGCAGAAGGAGTGATGAGACCCCTCCGAGCTGGCAACAGTGCCGAGGGGCGGGGGGTGGGGGGGCCGGACAACAGATGTTAGTTTGCACCCCAGTTGTAGCTGTTGTATGCAGACTTATTGATCTGAGACTTCTGCTGAATGGAAGCGTTCTGGTTGCGCTGTCCAGTGCCACTCTGTAGAGAGTGTTCAGAGATGTCAAACTCAAATACTGTTCAGCTGCACAACATGATAAACCAATGAAAAATGACACAATTTTCATTGTTTGACTTCTGAAGACACAACGGATTTAAAACACAGCCATTATAATGCATGTAGATTTTTAGCTTTTAATCCACAGGGTTTAAACAAAGACATTAAATTACAGAGAGGAATAGGATAAAAAAATGTTCAACAATATCCTGGGTTTACATAAGTTATGTAATGAAACTGAACTAAAAACATACCGGACCTAAAAAGGTAAACGCCTGTCTTTTTGTTTTGGTGTAAATCAGCTGCATTAAACCAGTGATGTATCCTACCTGTCCATCCTGCTGCATGTGGTGATGCAGAATTTGAGAGTGGGGTTGTTGGTGTGGCGCCAGGATGTGCATGAATGGGGCCGGGGCGTACCCAGCAGCAGCCGGAGGGTTGATGGGTCCCCCGCTACCTAAAGCTGAGGGCAGGCTGAATGAAGCTGCTGGTGTGCCAGCGTGGAAACCCTGCTTCTCAAATGACTGTAGGAGATAAAAACAGACATGGCAATTTTGTTTGATTTAAACTGTGTTCAATCAGTGACTGAATAAAATAAAATGTATTTTGTTGTAAATTTCTATAGGTCTTCACCATATGAGAGGAAAAAGTTTATTTTAACACTCATGTAATTACCTGTGTCTTTGTGTAAACAGACCCTGAAATATCTGGTACCCCGGTGTTGCTTGATGTCACAGAGACTCCTGTGGAGACAAGAGAAACAGGACACAAACTGGTTTATCAAAACTGGGAAACTTAACATGCTAAATTACAATTAGCCAGAAGTTTGAGGTGATTCCAATCAGCATACTGTTATGTGATACACTGACAACAGGGAATGTAATAACTTCAAAATCATCACTTTCCCCAATCCAAACATGTGTGAGAATAAATAATAAATAAAACTATGACAGGGAGAGCGCATGAAGGGATGAAAAGGGTGGTGTTGCAGCACATCGGTTCCTGTCAGCCACACTGATTTGTATAAATCTGACTGTATTTGCTCAGATTGTTCTGGTGGTTACGTGCAGCCGCTTCCGATAAAGCTCTTCAAACTTAATATTCCAACACTGCTCTTATTCTGTGAATCATAGCTCCATTTGGGTCAAGAATTAGAATTTTTGTTGCCCTGTCCTGGTTTGTAGCCTACTTCAGCCATAGGGGAGCCAGCTTGTTATTTCGGAGACAGACGTACCAGCAATGACAACATGAGTGAAGAGCAAGCAACACAGAGGGTAATGGGAGAGCATCCACCAGAGGAACTCATCAGTTTATGGTAACCACAGCCCTTGTGAGCAGCCACATTTTTGTCAGTAAATCTGATTATTAAACAACATACCAGTCTACCAGATTAAATAGTTGATGAGTTACCCTGGAAGACAACAGGTAACAGACAGAATCACAGGCACACAGGGCTTATCAAAGAGGCAGGACTTCACTGGACTGGCACATGTAGTGACGCGTCCTCCAACCGGCACAGCTCATCAGCAATGAGGCAAAGGGGGGAAGAAGGATGACTGGTGACACAAGGAGGAAGATGGGGGGACAGGGTTTCTCCTTTCTGTTTTAATTTGGCATGTGGCGGCACTCACCGACTCCAGGCCCGGTGACAGAGCTGGCTGGCTTGTTTTGTGCAGAAGCGGCAGCGGCCACGGCAGTGCCGTATCCGCCCTTACAGAAATCCCCACTCCCTGAAGCCTGGCCCACATCCTCATAGCCTGCAACAGTCAGACACACAGCCGCAGCCCACAGCGTTAGACACACCAGGCAGGGGGAGGCAGACCTGCCTCAAACAGCATTTGCAAATAATTAATAGCGTTTGTTTGAAA
Source organism: Trinectes maculatus (assembly GCA_016785345.1). Classification (NCBI taxonomy): domain Eukaryota; kingdom Metazoa; phylum Chordata; class Actinopteri; order Pleuronectiformes; family Achiridae; genus Trinectes; species Trinectes maculatus. Next base: position 61,063 of record JAFBJQ010000731.1, on the reverse strand, counting down.
CTGTGTACCACATGGGAAGGTTTTACCGATTTGCAACAATACAGTTGGTGTCAAGCCCCGTATGAAACCTACAACCAAAACCTGAAGTTTGACACCAACTGCATTGTCCTCTGTGGTAAAGTCTACCCATCCAATACAACAAGCAGGTCCTGATCAACGCTAACCATCATTTGCAAGTACTGTTTGACCCACGTCTGAAGGGAGGAGGTGGGGAAAGTGAGGGGGCAGGCAGGGTGTGTGTGTGTGTGTGTGTGGGGGAGGGAAGGGGTTGGGGAGTGGAGGGTGAGCTTAAGTTGGGTGATGGCAGAAAGCAGCAGATGGTGTAGAACAAACAGGTGTAGCAAATGTGACCAAAAGGTGGATACTGAATGATGAATTTAAGCAAAAAAAAAAAAAAGCTTAATTGAAAAAGAAATGGATGGAGTAGATTGCAGAAGCCCACCTGGAAACGAGATTGCAGAAAGACTATGGCCTAGAAGAGGAGTCATAATAGGAAATCTGAGAAGATAGTGGGTGCTCCATTTGTTGTGCGTTTATGATGGAGGCGTGTGCAGTGCACAGGGTGAATGGTGAAGCCCTTGGACAAACTCCACTTTCTTAAATGCTCAAAGCAAGCCATGAAAGACGGGGCAGACCGACAAGCTAAACCCTTCATTTAAACCTGGGAAGCCTGGTACAGCTAATCAAGCCCTTCTTTTCAATCTGTCTAAATGGCAATTTTCAATATGACCCATTTCATGAGTGACTGATGTTAAAAAGCCGCTGAATAATGGAAGCCTGTTCCTTACATCTACAGAAAATATTAAATGCAAGACGCAGAAGGATGTCCCTTTAAAATGAAATGGCGAAAACTCGGGGTACATCACCAACTGTCCTGATGCAAGCATAATAAATGTCTTGATGCAAGCATCACAATTATGCTTGCAGATGCTGCAGGGGTCAATGAAATATGCACTACAAACCAATGAGAGGTCAATGGGCTCACTGATAGAATCACACATACTGGTATGCAAGTATACAGAAAAAGACCTGCATGACTCCCTAAACATGCCATTTCCTTATGGTTAAAGGTCTCACCGGTGCTGTATCCATGAGAACCATAGCCACTAGCCTGCTGGAAAGGTGTAGCTGATGCATTTACGCCAACATTCACACCATGCTGTTTCGTCGAGGTAGGAGCCACCTGGACCAAAACAAATACATTTTTCTTTCTAAGTAATTGATTTTAGAAAGAAAAAAAATATTCTAGCATACAGCCTGATAGCTACATTTGAGTAAAGGTCACATGTACATTACAATCATCTATTGTTCTGTGAAACTGCCAAACAAACTTTCTCACAAAATGAGAAAATATTAAAAATACATAGCCAATCCCATAGGGAGTGGAGAGAGAGTAAAGAAATCCAACACATCAACAAATCTGTGGAAAGTCTAGTTTTCTCACCGGAAACACAGCAGGTCCATACTGGAAGGTATTAGGCAGGCCGGGCATGCCTGTGTAGTATGGGAGGCTTGTGTAGCTGTAGCCTGGGGGCAGCGCCGGGTTGAGGAAAGTCTGCTGTGTGGTGTGATGTGTCTGCGTCTGGTTCTGTTGTGTCTGAGCTAAAGTGGTGGCTGGAGCTGGGGATGATGCATCCCCTCGACCAAACTTTGATAAGTCACCTGCACGGGAAAGGAAAGAGTGAAATGTCAAAACAGGAATGAAAGTATAAGGAAGAGCAGAAAGAAATCCCAACCCCTCATGGATGAAGCAATTACTCACCAGAATAGGGGTTACTTGTCAGGCTGCCATCTCTACCTGTCAGTGCTGTTGTTGGAGTTGCAAACGGGATGCCATAATAATCCTGAAGAGATTAAAATAAATAAATAAAAACAAATATAAAGGCCATGGGGTAACAAAATACGACTTGTACATTACATTTTCAATGTAGCAAATAAACACTCACCAGTGGTATTCGGGTCTGAAGCATCTGTAGGTCATCATAGCCATACACCTGAGGCTGAGACAAAACAAGGTAAGTGCCGAAAAATAATGTCATTCAATACATCAATAACACAACATACACAAAACCTGGTACACATTGGTTAATCTGTAAGGCTGTATTAAAATTGTCTTAAGTTTGTCATGAACTTACAGGGTAGGCATGCAGTAGTCCCGGGGCCATGATGTATGGGTTGGGAAGTAGAGGGGGCACTCCAGGTGGTAGGTTTGGAGGTGCTTTCCCTGTATATAAAGGGTGATGTAAAATATGAAAAATATACTGCTTTTCTCTTCAATACAATGCTACAATATAATGACATTTTGAGTAGGTATGTAGACTCCTGCAATCTTTCACATTTTGTTATGCTGCAACCGTATGCTGAAATCAAAACTAGAATTACTTTTGTGCTTGCAAAATTATGCTAGAGGTCAGGTATTCAGACATTCGCCTTAATTTCAGTTCCTGTTGCAAAAACAACAACAAAGTTTCTCCCTCTGCTTGTGGAAGAGAAAGGGGAAAAACCTGTTTCAGAGAACAAGCAATGAGTCGGAATAATGGATACCCTGCAAGTGATGCAGAGGAAATGGAAACCAATCATCTAATCCCAGACAAACATGATGTGCTACTATCAAATAAAGGGTCACTGTGTGTTGCCAGAGACAACAATCACAGTGACAAACACAAACAGGTTTTTGGTGTAGCTGCAGTATTGTGAGGTAGCTGCAAATCACCTATGAGAATGCAACAACCCTGGCCTCTTTGTTGAGCAATAGCAGGATATACAGAAGCAGATTCATGAGAGTCACACACACTTTAATTTCTTCAACATCATAATTCATGATGAATGATTTTGATGCAAAAGAGTCAAAAGGAGGTAGTGCACATGCTTGTGTTTTTGTCTAACCTGAGGATGCTGCAGAACTGCGTGCAGATGACGAAGTAGCTGAAGAGGGAATGGTTGAAGCTGTCGAAGACACTGCAGCGGTGGTGGCTGATGCGGCTGGGGCACCCATTGAGGCAGTGTTGAGGCCCATGGCCAGACTGCTGACAGGGCCGAGGCCAGAAGGGGCTGATACTGTGGCAGAGCCCACTGAGGAGGCCTGAGGGGCTCCTAGGGACACCTGCGCAGCAGCAGCCACTGAAGAGGAGGGGACTGATGAAGACGGCACAGCTGAGACAGATGTGGGGAAGTTTGAGGAGTGCAGGCTTGAATCACCGTCTACACTGGGATGCTGTGAGATAGAGGGAATAAGAGAGATATACAGTCAGGACTGATGAAATTACATTTCCATTAGAGGAAATGGTCATCTAATGTGTCTGTCTGCCATCACAGGAAACAAAGCTTTTAAAAGGCTCACTGATGAAGGCAGATACATTGTCCCAAATAAACACAACAGTACTGTCTGTCTGGTTACAAAAAATCCCATGACATTTATGTGGTCATACAAAAGCAAAACAGAAAATACCAGATACACGTTATTATGAAGGTTTTCGAACAAATAAAGCACCGACCAGTAAGCTTGAGTTGGTTGTCCGGACTGAAGATGGAGCAAGGCTGTTCTGTTGTGATGGGTGAGAGCTGTAAAAATGACAGGAAGGTTGAAAGCACGTTTGAACTCTAAACGAATCACAACAGATTTACTAATACTTGTCATTACTAAGGTTACTTGTTCATTTCTTGTGTATTATCTGTGTTGATTTTGTTGCAGCTCACTTGTTGTGTTGAGGAGGAGGAATGGTGCTCGGAGGCATGTCTTCACTGTGCCCAAGAGCGCTAAGGGATGTCTGATTGGATGTAGTCAACAAGGAAGCAGGGCCTGAGCCACTGTCGGTCAAAGTGCCCATGCTGGAGACAGATGCCGGCGAGACTGAGTCAGAGGCTGGCTTGACTGATACTGCAGAGCCTGCTGCAGCTGGAGAGAAGGAGGTAAATGTATATGCATTTATGTGCAATGTCACTGACAATTTCAATAGTGCTTGTGAGAGAAAGCTTGGAAAATAAACGTTACCTTCCACAGATTGCGTTGCTTGTATTGAATTGAAGCCATTCTGTAAAACCAACAATGAAGGTGAGCTCACAGGTTTCTATGGAAACAGGCCATTGATACCAAGTTGAAGTGTGTTGGGCTTTTCGAAACATTCATCAAGAAGCTTGTTTGATTTTCACCACAGGTCGAGTTTGAAACCAGCAGGGCATTATAATGAGCACAACTGACAAAACAAAAGAATCTGAACCATGACTGCGCAGTTTGTCAGAAAACCTCCTCATTGTATTATTAACAATTGATTTCAAGTGAAAAAAAGAGGGAAGCGTTAGCTTTACCTTGGGCTGCATGTCCTTCTGAGGGGAAGAGGAGACAGAAGGAGGGTAGCGCCGCGTCTGAGATGCTCTCTGATCGTACAGGTCCATCTGACTGGAGTTGGAGAGAGCTGGAGTCGACTCACTGCAGATTGCAATGGTATTGACAAGACTAATATTGACTGTTCTTAGAGAACGATCATTTATTCAGATTTAATAATTGTTGACATGAACTAAAATTAAAAATAACTGTGTTCAAATTCCAGAACACAGATTTGTATTGTTTATAAAAACACAAAGATGCCATGTACCACACAGCAGGACATTTAATTTTCTGACCCAGGAAATATTGATGTAAATAAAGCTATTGCTCTTCTTCCTAATATTTTCATTTTGCATTAGTAAACATCTCAGGGCACGTTTTCAGGGGGCCGTTTTTGTTTTTACAAACCTGTTGGGGGTTGTGTAGAGACTGTTCTGAACCTGGTTGGCTGGTGTAGCGGTGGAAGGGGTGGTCTCATACTCTGGTAGAACTGGTTCCGACCCAAACTGCAATGCTCCAAACTGAAGATTGAGTCCTGAAATGTCTGCTGAGCCAGGCATCTCTACTGCCATTGCTGGAATCTGAGGAAGACCAGACGGCAAATCTTACGTTTGCACAATATTCACGAGTTTGCTGCCAGTATTCTATCTTCAAAATTCAGGACAAAGGGTTTGTTTTCACACACAAGACTCAGATCCATTTCAAGTTTGAAGATTACCTTTGTTGTTATGGAAGTCCTCTTCTTTTGTTGTTTCAGTTTGTGTTGCTGCAAAGGCAGTGGACTTGAACCTTGGGCATCTGAAGAACTTGGAGAAACTTGCTGACCCAAAGAAGGGACTGCTGCCATTTTAGGGAGGGACGAAGCAGGTGGAGGCACCACGTGGGGCGAGGATGTAGTTTGTTGGGGTAAGGAAGAAGACGAGGGGACAGATGAGGAAGAAGGCAGGCCTTTGTCCTGCAGGAAAACATCCAACATGGACGAGGATGAGGTGTTGGCCTGATAAGGCTGCCGCTTTGTAAAGGGCGAGTGGACCACAGACTCTGGCTGAGTCTTCATATCTGGACAATAAACAAAGACTCAGAGTTAGAGCAGAACAAACAGGAAGTATTTCAGACTATCGTGTCATATATTCATATTATCCTTAAAGTTCAAAAGGGACTGACAAAGCGTTTCAACAAAAGGTATTTAGCTTGACTGACAATAATCACACAGGGGTTTCATCTCACCATATTGTCCCAGGGATGTGGCACTGGTGTCCCAGGATGACGGGGACGTGTTCGAAGGTCCTGTTTGGGAATGCTGCGCTGCCAGCTGGGCCAGTGCCTGGGCTGTTTTATACTGCTCCAGGAACTGAGAGCCAGTGGTCCCTGTGGTACCTCCTTTAGGGTCTCCCACTTCACCAAATCCCTTGCTTAGCATGCTTACCTGTAATAATGGTGAATAATGAGGCACTGTTGACACAATAATTCAAATATTGCCTGCTACACTAGCAAAATTTCAACATGCTGTCCATGGCACTATTCTTAACCTTGTTGTTAGGAAATGGCTGTGATATGTACGTTGAGGGATACTTTTGTTTAAGTAGGTTAACTAAACATTTCTCTAAAATACATATTTCATCCCCTATATAAAGTCTCACCATGCTGTGTTGGGTGTAAGGGGTGCTGGAGGATGTTTGGGATAGTGGCGCCCCTTGCTTGGAATTGCTGAAAACCAGTGATTGAGACAAGGAGGGTGGCTGGGTGGCCTCCATTGGAGGATTTTCTGTCTCTGTGGAGGAGGCTGTGGGAGTCTTCCCCAAGAGCACTGCCAGGTCAATCCTAAAGCAGGCAGGAAAGATGTTTTTTGTTTGATAGGTACAGAGCACATAAATAATATAATGCTCAATTTAAATATGCCACATTGATCATTTTAAAAGGGACCATGTCAAGTGAAACTACTGCCACATGGTACTAAAATGGACAGCTGGGGCAAAGAAACCTAATTTTCCTTTCAATCAGCCCCTGGTGCATAGTTGACCCACCTCTGTCCTTTGGTGATGGTAACGTTCTCTTGAGGCAGAGGCAATGAAGCCACACTGGAGGCTGTGAATATCTTGGTCTCTGAAAGCTGCAAAAAAAAAAAAGAAGTCAGAGGAAATGTTGGAGGGGTAAAAGTACATTTCCAAGTGCCTACATAGTCTTATATTTAGAGGATGAGGTGCATGGAGTAGGATATGCCCTGAAATACTCACATCCTCATTCCAGTCTTCAGTGCCCCACTCCTCTGTGGCAGTCCTCCAGGCACCTATGAGTCAAAAATAATTGTTTGATATTATGATCAGGACAGAGTGCAAAAGAACAAAGGAAATCAATGTGAAGACGGGTTTACCAGGAGCAGAGTCAAACTTGGATGGGTAATTTGTTCCATCTCCTGTTGAATATTCCAACCCTGGAGACAGAGATAGGGATAATGAAAAGATGCACAGTGTCTGTGTTTACCCGAGCCACTGATAACACCACTGATATTAGGATATAAAGAACCAGGAGGGATATAGCATCCCTGGCATTTTGATTCTTTAAACAAAATGAGCAAACATTTCCTTTCATCTTTTGTTTATTGTCTTTAGGATGTCAAAACTAATTGTATAGATGGTGAACAGTTGCTTCGCTGATAAGATTAACTTCTCTTATTGGAGGGCAACCTTTCTAAATTAACTTACTAGCTGAGTCCTCCAGCTCCATGCTTCCCGTGTTGTTCCAGGTGCTGCCCCCTCCATAGTTTTCTTCTGTCTGGGCAGGCTCTGCATAGTCAGCAGGGTTGAATGTTCTTTGAAAAGACAGTTAGAAAAACAGATGAGTTGAGCTGTCAATTAAGCATATATACTGAACACGTCCATCATTGACAGCTGGGAGTGCACACGCAAAAATCGGAAGTTTTTTTTTTTTTACAGTTTTGGAGAGTTTGTAAGGTGAAGACTTCAAATGATGAACAGGAATTTACACCCAGTTATGATACTTAAAAAAACACAACAAAGCTGACACAAACTGGCAACAGGACAAGGAACAACACATTTCTTCTAAGTCAAGCCAAACAGGTTTCTTTAGTTGTCTTGAAAAAGTCTCCATCAGAGTAGAACTACACTTTTCTACAGTTTTTGTAGCTTTGTCACAAAATATGTAAAGACTTATAATGGAACTAGAAGCCTCAGAGGGTAAAACAAACTGGGATTCAACCCTCTTCCTTCGGTTTCTTCTCTGTAAATTCAAACAAAGAATACAAATACAAAGGCTGCCAACAGTTACCCCAAAGATACAGAACTGTAAATCAGCCAGCAAATACTGTGGTACAACCACTAACAAAAAGCTGCAGGATAAATGGCGCTGTGTCCTCTCGTTCTTAGCAATATCTAGTCCCAGAGTTAAGTATCTCCTCTTACAACCCTGTTTCTGCATTTCAATACTTTCTTTCCCAAATAAAAACAAATCTTGCACGCACACACACACTCAGGTTTTTTCCATCATCCTATCACAGTAAAAACACGTGCTCTGTTCAAATGCTTCCCATAAAAACAGTGATTCTAATCATTTTATTCTATGAGAGTGAAACCAAGCTGGTAAACTGAGTGTTAGCAACCACAAGCTTAAAAGATCACTGAAATTGTGTGGTGGTGGTAAAGCAAAATGCAAACACCTCCTCAGCTTGCAGTACATGTGACCTCCGGAGGGATTCCCCATACCCACCCACAGCTCTCCACACATGTCAATATCTTTGTTCACACAGTCATCTTTAACGTGAACAGCATCAGAGAAACACAGACTAAGGATCGCAGTTATTGGGAGCACAAATAACCTGAACAGTTGAAACGGTAAAAAAAAGTGAACAAATAATTGCGTATATGTTTTAGTAAAAGACAGAACAATATCCATCCCCTTTTCTTAGATGGAAACCAACATCTCAACATCTCTTGAGAAAACCACATCATTTCACATCATGTGCCGCTACAGGAGACCAGAGGGATTTAAAAATCTATACCGAAAGTGTAACCGTTACAAACTGAACAATTCTACAGTAGAGGACCAGAGTCTAGAGACTGGAAAGATAGCTGGTTGGGTCCCTGACACCTTTCTTAACAGGGTCATTTGAAATAACATGTTTTCATACCATACACTTAAGAATGTAACTTATTCAGCCCTCAGTGATCAATCCCATTTGCTAATGTATGTTCTCCTGTCAGTGGATTAAGGCTATAGAGACTGGGCCCTGCTTTTCAGTGACCATGGCAACAGTTAAAAGAAGAACCTTTTTGGAACAAAAGACCCTCTTGGTTTTATGCAACGCAGGTGTTCCCTTACCCCATGCCCTGCGCTGAAAATCTGCCTCCTCGCCGTCCAGATACTCCTGGGGAGACAACGACAGCTTACATTAATTTCTTATTTTGACAACTATTCACACAGTAAAGACCGACAACCATTGGCTCTTTGAGGCAACACCTGTGGTGGGAATATGTGATATGACAGAAGTTCAGTATGAAGCCCACGAATAACAGCCCACTCCTTTGCTTTGATTGACATTTTGTCTACCGTGGAGTCAGAATTAAGACGATAACCACATACCGACAGTCCCTCTTCCTCTGCCTCTTCCCCTCCGTCCTCGCTCTGCACCTTTTCCAGCTACTCCAGCCTTGCCACCATCCAAGCCGTTCTCCTGACCACGAACTAGAGTTAAGATGAGAGACAATAAGATTAAATGGTTGACTGCAGCAAACACTTGAGTCAGTTCATGGTGTGCAGCAACTTGAAGACGTGATACACGCTTACATTCTCGTCCCCTGCTGGTTCCCCGACCCCTGCGTGGAACTCCACCTCGACGACGTGCAACATCTTTCTCTCCTGCTTTCTCCCTGTTCTCTTTTCCTTCCTCTCCGGTTTCTGCCTGGCTCGTCTCCTTCTGACCTGACACCCCTTTTTTCTTCCCCACCATCTCCCAGGAGTCCTTAGGAAGAAGCAAAGACAATACCACTCTGTTGTTTAGTCTGTGTACCTCTACACTTATTGACTTTGTAATGATTCCCCAAAATAGAAAACAATCACTGAACTGAAGGGAGGGGGGATGAAGATCGCTGCCATTACGATAGCAATGGCAGCGATCCACATTATGCTCAGCAAAAACATAATTAAATCTTGAGAAAATTAATGTACGATATACGTATATTATAACATTAGAGTGAATCTGTCAGCCCAGGACTGTCAAATCTTTACCTGGCGGATGTCTCTGGCTTGACTACTTACACTTTGGGGGCTGAATGTGACAGCACTTTTTTTTAAAATTACAAAACGAAAACAAAACACACATTTGCCTTAATACACAGCTTTGTCTCAACAAGGAAAACATTTTTCCAGCTCTAGGCCAGAGGTGTGACTTGTGGAACATCAACTTATAATTAATATCTATGCTTATCTAACCCAGTCAATTCCAGATTTCTCTAGAGACTGGCCCTCACAGGCCTAAGACCTTACACACAGCTAATACTCACAGTGTCTGGGCTACCCTCCAGCAACACGTTAATAGCTCTGTTGACATCCCCGTTGCAGTCGTGCAGTGCGATCATGGACTCGTCCTGGTCTTTGCCCGTGATGTCAATTAGCTGGAAAATGAGTGACAGGACTAGTCAGGCGCTTCCCCTGATAGAAAAATTCTACTCCAACTGCAGAGGACAGCTGAGCGTGGGTGAAGTGGGACAACAGACCGCGGTGCATCTGCTCACCTGTTTGACCTTCTCTTCAAAGTCTGCATCATTGTGGTCCGAAATCATCTGCGCGAGTCGGATCTGCTCTGCGGTGGCCTGTTCCAAGAGCAGTGAGAAATCCAACATGTGTTTGCTGTCATGGCAGCGTGCATAAATGCTACGCTCAAATCTTAACACTACATTTGCAATTATGCCATTGCAGTTGGAAACACTGTCGTCAATGGGTAGTGAACGTCATGATCATGCTACAATCATATCTCAATGTATCTCAGATTGTAGCTGTAATCACAAAGCCTGACATTCCCGGATTCATCAGCTGATTCCTCAAAATACTGTGTCACTCTGTGATTAGCCAATAGCACATACCTTGCTTTAGTCTTGGCAAGTGTCCATGTTTTCAATTGTGATTCGCATCTTCTACAAACACTTATAAGGGCTATTGAGATGTGTGAAACTGAAGTACTAACTAATACGGTCCCAGCTTTTGGAACTTGATTTGTCGACATCCAATCCAGGTGAATATAATTCTATTACTCAGTGGCATGACAGGTGTTGAGAGTGGGGGTACCTGAGGCCTCTGCTTGTGCTGTGTCTGGCTCTGTGTCTGGCCCTGTGTCTGCTCCCAGCTGCCCCGGGCTCGGTTCCCGCCCATGGACGTCATCATTTACAGTATATACAAATAACAGTATTTACAAAGGAATAACACCTAAGGAGACAGAGATAAGAAAAGTATAACTGCAATGGTACTTTGACCTATTTATATCTTCCACTTGTACATATGAATACCACTTCCTGAAACTGCCTAGTAGCTTATTGCCAGGTGGGGGGTGTTCAACGATGTCAATAGGAAACCATCAGCTTTGATTCAGAGACGTCTGAAAAACGTTAACAAGGGATGCTTTTCAGTCCCATTCTAGGACAATGTCTCAAGCCAAAGCGAAGCTATGGTGCCACGGTACACTGGGTGTTGTTACATACCACTCCATCAACTGCATGACACTGGTTAAGTTATTTACCTCTTTGGGGCATTATGCAACACCTACATCAAAATAGACGCGGTACCACCTAATTATCATATACCGAGAATAGATATAATCAGCTAAAGAGAGACAGACTATAATGTTTTAGGCATCCGATTAGGAGGAGAGGATACAGGCAGTCAACTGGATCTCACATATTGTTGACGTAGCTATCGACAATTGCTCTTTAATCTTGAACGCGTTACGTAAAACCATGTTTGAACTAGCCCACAAACACGCCTGACGCCAGGCCTCGTCGAAGACATCCAAGTCAACTAGCCAGCCACATGGCCAAAGCGCTAGCCGACTGGCTAACATCTGAAGGGAAAGCAATCGGCTTTCAAGTCTCGGTGGGCTTCCGCTTCTCGCCGCTTCGCCTCATGGCGACTACGAGGCTAACTTTACCAGCCGCTAGCTAACCAGCTAACTGAGCGCCGATAACTGGCTGTGCAGCGCTGAGTTGTCGGCATTAGCTGACTACGAGCGATGTCAACAAGTCAATTAGCGAATCAACAACTAGCGAACACAGAAGCTCTCGTGTTTGACCGGACAAACCCAAAAACGCCCATGTCACTGCGTTACCACCACTTGTCTGCTAAGCACAGTTAGTCATGCTAACTCCACGAAATAACGTCGTTCCACATAGCTAGTGCACGTTAGCCAGTTAGCCATAGCTAGGTAGCGGTGTTATAAACGACACTACCACTCTGCAACATTATCAATCAGTGTAGCCCAGGTACAATCTGGTGGCCGGAGTCTCGACATGGAAAACACCGAGGCTATTGGCAGGCCTGTAGGCCCCTAAAATGAAAATAAATAACAGGCAATACTGACCAGAAACCCGGCTCAATATTAGACACAGCCACACAACCGACCGACAAGTGGTCTCGTTGTCGGCCTTCTAGTCGGATGCAGGACAGGCTATTACCCCTGAACCCCAAGTTGATATAACTAAGTAGTGAAAATATGAGGAACCGACTCGCTCACACAATAAGCGAGAGACTGTGAATTTACCTGTTTCTTTTCCACTCTGACACCACGGAGAGCTGCGTCACGTGGTTTATACACAGCGCTTCTAGGAAACGGGACCCAGAACATGTGATCACTCACTAATATAGAATAATATCATCAACCGAGCCATTAGATGTAAACAACTCTGAGAATAAACTCACCAAAACAGCTGGATGCAGCAAATGAAAAATAAAATATTCATTATATACATATAGCCATGCTCTACATACTTTGCATGATATAAACTCAAATGTGCATGTAAAAGTATGAATAATAAATAGAAATACATAAAATATCGGAGTTTACGGGGGTGTTTGGTATATGACATATACATAGTCAATATATTAAAATAGTAAAATGTAATAACTGCATATGTATATATATACATATATATATACACATATATAATAGAAAATCCTGATGAAGTGAGTGATAAGTTAACACAATTTAATGTACAAGAAGAATAAATAACTGACTATACAATGCGACTATATTATAAATTATTGTTTCGATACACAACAGAGGGTCAACTAAATAGGAAATATTATCATTTATAATTTCCTTGAACCGTGTTTGTATTCACTTTTGTAAAAAATATGTAAAATATGAATTGCACAACTGGGACTAAACAAAGCATAACTAAGTTAAACTACAGGCAGGTTGTTTGACGGGATCGTTCCTTACACAGTTATTACGGTAATCGGAATGTCGTAAATCGTTGACAACTGTCGTTGACCTGGGTCATAGCTAGCATACGCCAATCTGCGTAGTTTCAACCATGCAATAGGATTGCTAGTCCGGTTTCCGTGTTGTTATGTCTTAACAGAAAGATCATTTAAAGCAGAACCGTGATAAGTATTTTCTCGTCTGTAGCGCAGGGACCACTCGATTCAGAACCATCAACCAGCTGTTAGCTACTGTGCTAATGTAGTGAATTACAGTCAGACTCGTTGCTAACGTGCGTGTTTGCCAGCGCGTGACCTGCGCTGACAGGTAACATGGCAGATTCGCCGCCGCTGTCAGGGGTCAATGTTGTTTTGGTCATGGCCTATGGAAGTTTGGTAGGTAACTCAGTGATCGGTTTCGTTGCTAGCCGCTAAGCTAATGTAACTAGAGTGATCAGTGTTGTTGTCATTTGTTTTTGAGTGCAGGTGTTTGTGCTGCTGTTTATCTTCGTCAAAAGGCAAATCATGCGATTTGCAATGAGATCCCGTCGAGGACCCCATGCACCCATTGGCCACAATGCACCAAAGGTTTAATGGAATTCTATTGTTTTTTCTTGTTTAGCATTTCCAGAGTAAGATGTGCAGCAGTTGTCATTTGTGTATTTCCTGCCTGATCCATTTGCAGGGGTTGAGGGAGGAGATTGACTCCAAGCTGTCCAAAGTCCAAGAGATCTGTTTCGAACCTCGTCTCCTATCAGAAGAAGATGACAGACTGAAGCAGGGATTACAGATGAGTCAGTCATTTCTTCAGCTCACCTTGTTATTGCATTAAACTTGCACTGCAAATTGCCTTTTTTTCCCCTGTTGTAATTTAACAAACACATTGTTGTATTCCAAAGGCTGCTACAACTACCTGTATCGAATGAAAACTCTGGACGCCATCCGTGATTCAGGTGAAACATCAAACCACAGATAAAATGATACCAACACACAATAATTGTCTCTCGAATTCTCTAGTGGAAAACATAATTTCAGATACAATAAAATGATGTTTAATTCTGTCCTCCTTTTATGTTTGTTTTGAATTTATATAGCATGGTTTGCAAAGATCACTTATTTTTGAAACTCTAATACTCCCATTCGGAATCCCATCTTTTCTAACCACCTCTTCTTGTCCCTTCCTGTTTGGTTCTCAGGAATTCCTCTTCAGGAGATAAGCTGCAGTCCCAGTGCATTTACAGGACGCGACTTCAGGAACTGGCTGTTGGAGTTGCGCAACTCCCACTCCCTGATAAAGAGTAGCCACAGTGCTCTCATTGACCGCCTGCTTGAGGGCTATAACAGCGCTCGCCATGGAACTGGGGTGTGTGGCAAAAATCACTTCCTTGTTCACTCATTCACTACTCCCAGTATATCAGACACTAAATAATTCACTGAGTAGTGAGCAGTAAATTGATTTTTTAGATGAGTTCATGAGGATCATTACATCCATCATCACTGTCAGTGGTTTAAACTGAACATTGCGGTGCTAATTGTTGCAATTAAAAATACAGAGATTTGGATTATAGGATCGTTAGCAGAAAGTAGTATACAGGCCATGTTACCATGTTTTATATCATTGTAGAATATTTGATGGCACTGTAATGTGAATACATCTTACTCCACCAATGTGTTACACTGATTAATTTAATGTTTTTAATAGTTATTTCATGTTACATGTTACTGATTTAACTTTTTTCAGGTATTTGGGGAAGCGGAGTTTCTCGAATACCAGCAGGCTCTTGACGAACTAGCTGATGTGTAAGTGCTGTTATACTGGTCCAGACTTTACACTGTTGAAATTGTTGCTGCTCTCACACTGCGAGGGCAAGGCGTGGTGCATGCTTAGCATGTAAATGCCTCCCCACCTGAATTTTAGACGTACTTAAATTCAAGTGATGGCTTCTAACAGTGTATAACAACAATAAAACTTTTTTTTTAATGGATGAAACTGATTTTTAGTTATAAGCATAAATCATGTAGGCAAGATCTTCAATTATATTGCTACAGAATCACTAACATGCACTTCTTCTTTTTCCTCCCACAGGGTAAAGGCCTATTCCAGCACCACCAGTCTGGACCAGCACCACCAGTCTGCAGCCAAGGACCTGACAGGGTCTCCTGTTCGCAGCACTCCCTCCACCATGCAGGTTACCTACCTGCCCTCCACTGGCCAGCGCAGCAAGAGGCCCAAACACTTTCTGGAGCTCAAAAGTTTCAAAGACAACTACAACACACTGGAGAGCACGTTGTGAACATTGCTTTTTGTGCACTGACTGTTTGTATTGTGTGTGGACATGTGTGCTCACTGGTTGCACAGCCTACTGGGAAGCAAAAGTTGTAAGTTTCAGTGTGTTTTTCAAACTTTGCTGTAAAATTCTGAAAAACTTCCCACAAGTTTTTTTTTTCCTTTTATGATAAAGTCCTGATATGCACAGGTAACACCAAAGCCTTTTATTTTGGACCTAATGTTCATGTTCAGAGGACAAATATGATTGTAGCCCACCAGGTAAAGTTTTATTATAATTTCTCTAGAAACTGGATTCATTTTTTATTTTTTATCAAATGTGCAAATGTGAATATGAATGTTGTGACTTTGTAGAGATGTAGGGTATTTATACAGACAGTTATAATTTATATAATTCATGTTGCGTGTGTGTTTTTTTTTATTTATTTGAAGCTGTATACTTTGTTGTTTGCTATAAAAATCCTACAAACGCATGTCTTCATAATTAGTGTCCTTAATATCTCCACTAGATGGCAGTGCAAGGTTGTCAGGTAAAGCTGCACCAAAAGCAAACATTTGAAAAACATTACTTGCACAGTCAGATAACCAAGTCTTTTATTGTATTTAAATAACATTTGACAACATCTACAATGAAAGTGCACAGAACTAAGGGTGTTCTATCTACAAGGTTCACAGTAAAAGGTTATGCGATTTATAAAAATGCTCAACCTAGACTACAAGTATACACAAAAGTTCCATAATAATTGCATAATTGTGTCAATCTGTAAAGTCAGCTATTGCTATTAAATAATCAACAGTTAAGCACAGAAATTATTTAATAATAAGTCTGCTAAGGCAGTTGATAAGTTAAAATTTTAACATCGACAAGCTGCTCTCTACCCAAAGCCACTAAAAAGTATTTTACAGCTAGTAAAATAATATGTATAATAACATTTTTGACTCACATGTATTTATCCATCTCTAATGTAGGATAAACGTGTACGGAACACATAAATCAAATGCCTGCTCAGTGGCAATGCAAAGCACTGAGTAATAATAATAATAATAATTAAAATAATAATAATAATAATAATAATAATAATATTAACTGTCAGTGATAATGACTGACCTGTTTAATTGCTTATGTCAAATTCTTCATGGCTGTGGAGTTAGGCAACTTAAATACTCTTGCTACTGACACTGCAAATGCTAATGTATGGGTCTATGTATATTTATAACATCTGTCAAGCTGGATTTAGGATTCCTCAGATGTTCCTGATCCTAGTGTGAATTCCCTGTTAGTTTACCTGTTTCGACTCTGGATGACACTGAAAGAAGCTGTAAAGGGGATGCTGAAAATATTCAGGACATGATCTCAATGACTTTGATGAACGGGAGGACCTTGCTGGTCGGTGATGTCGGTGTGAGTGGTTTACTGTACAGGGCGGGGCGGAGAAAAAATGAAAACGAGTTGTTACATGATTTAACACCAGTAGCAGACAGAAATCAGCTCTAAAACAATAGGCAGGAAGTGATCAGTCACCTGTAAACAATCTCTGGCTTGTTCTCCGTGGACGTCCGAAGTGGAGGATCCTGGCCTGCCAGGAAGTACTCCATGTGGTCATGCATTTCTCTGTTCTGCAAAGAGAACAGAGTAATTACATATCTAAGCAGGAGTAAACGTTTAGCGAAGGTGAAAATGTTTTTCAGTGAGTGCAGAGATGTACTGACCTCAGCTTCCAGGAAAGCCACCTTCTCCTCCAGGTCCGCGATGACTCGGTCTCTCTCTTGGATGATGGTCCTGGAGTTCTGCAGCTGATCACAGACAAGAACACAAACAATGCGAGATGCTCAGGAGAAACACAACACAATAATGGCAGATGCAGCATCACTTATTCATGACGCTCTAGTTTTGTTTCACCACACATTTCCGCTCGGCTCCACTCACTCAAATGGATAACCCTCTCTGTGCCCTCTAAAATCGAATTTCCTCATGAATGGTTTCCTGTGCGTTTACCGGCACTGAAGATATCAATTGCATTATGTGTCGTTTTGCATCTTGCACCACTCGGAAATCTGCTTTGGTGCATAAATACCTGTTCGATCATGTGGCGGACCTTCCTCTGCTGACTCTTTAACATGTCGTCAAGGTGATGAATCTTTTCCTTCAGGACAGCCACATGCTTTTCCAGCTCTACACATCTGTGTAAGCAGGTGTACAGTATTGTATGAGGAAACAAACTCATAGCATCACATACATATGAAGTTATATATTCAAGAAAATGGAAAACATAAAAACATTATTAATATTAATATTGCTATTATTATTATTATTATTATTATTATTATTAATAATAATAACAACAACAATAATTTTATTATTATTATTATTATTATTATTATTATTATTATTATTATTATTATTATTATTATTATTATTATTATTATTATTATTATTATTATTATTATTATTATTATTATTATTATTATTATTATTATTATTATTATTATTATTATTATTATTATTATTATTATTATTATTATTATTATTATTATTATTATTATTATTATTATTATTATTATTATTATTATTATTATTATTATTATTATTATTATTATTATTATTATTATTATTATTATTATTATTATTATTATTATTATTATTATTATTATTATTATTATTATTATTATTATTATTATTATTATTATTATTATTATTATTATTATTATTATTATTATTATTATTATTATTATTATTATTATTATTATTATTATTATTATTATTATTATTATTATTATTATTATTATTATTATTATTATTATTATTATTATTATTATTATTATTATTATTATTATTATTATTATTATTATTATTATTATTATTATTATTATTATTATTATTATTATTATTATTATTATTATTATTATTATTATTATTATTATTATTATTATTATTATTATTATTATTACTATTAACCATCATCATAATAATAATAATAATCATAATAACAATAAAGTAATAATACAATTACTATTACTTTTACTATTAATAACAACAACAACAACAACAACAACAACAACAACAACAACAACAATAATAATAATAATAATAAAAGCTACCTATATTTGTAATGGGATTCCATAAAAACTATTCTTGAAACAAATAACATGATACTGATTTTTTTTCCTTCTTTATTGGCTTGGCCCTCTCACCTCTGCTCCTTCTCCTCCCCCTCCTCTCTGCTTGCTTTGAGCTGCAGCAGCTCTGCCTCCCCTTCCACCATCTTGTCTTTGAGGAGGCCGCTCTCGATCTCCATGCTTGCCAGCAGCCTCTGCAGCTGCTCCACCTTCAGCCCTCTCTCCTCCGACAGCTCCTCCGCCTTCTGCAGCCGCTCCGACTGCTCCACCAGGCGACCGTAGTGCTCGTTGGACTCCGCCTGTGAGGGAAGCCAGAGTATGAGCGGTCATTAAGGATGGTTCACATGTCTTACAACTTATTTCAATAGTTTGTCCTGTTGTTTACATTAACATTTCACCCACTTTTCTTTATCTGGTGCCTGCTCATAGATCACAGTGATAACACTGATGGAGAAGATATTCTCTTTCTGCCACTAACACAATAAAAAGTGGAAGAGAACAAGCCCGTAGGCGCGGCATGTGTCATGTGACATGTGTCTGAAACGTGACCCAAGGAGCTGAGATCACAGGATGAAATCCAGAGATGACACAGAGATGATGAGGATGATGAAAGGAAGCGAGAGGGGCAGCAGATGGGTGACTCATAGCTGCGGAGTGGAAACAGAGTCATGCTACTCATGTTGGGAAACAGACCTGCAGTCTCTCCCTCTCCTCCTGATGCCTCTTCTCCATCTCCCTCAGCTGCGCATACAGACGCTTGGTCACCTCCCTCAGCTTTACGCTGTCGTCCTGGTTATCTGCAACCTGCACAGGCACACAGACAGTGACGAGCTCCATTAGGCTTAATCTGGCAAAACGCCTGAACCTGAGGGCAGGCCAGGAGCTAACAGACACACAACAGAGGCTGTGTGTTGTGTGTGTGTCAAAGGCTGTTTGGTCAAGTCTGAGGTAAACAAAAGTATTTAGACAGGAACGCCATCTAAATGTTGATGGGAGATAACCTTTAACCTTTAGGCCGTCGTTAAGGTCGTTAAGACCCAACACTACACTTTCATTGCAGAAAAATCAGAGTCTACTTAGAGGAGGGTTAAGGAAAGTGAAGTGAACTAGTTCACTGACATCTGACACAAACGGGTTACTGGGTATGTGCAGACACAATAAACACACATTCCCTCCCATACATCTTTGGTGGGTAGTGGTGTTGTGTTACAGGAGATGTACAGAGTCTAGAATAATGCATAGGAAACATGACACTCATATGTGTGTGTGTGTGTGTGTGCGCGAGCTATGAGAATGTAAGTGAGCCTTAGCGCTTTGTTCTTCGCGCTCACAGAGTCTGGCACCATCTTCTGCGGAGCAGCAGGCAGCTGGCTGGCGTGAGCCGCACACAGCTGGAGGGCCAGACACTGTGGATGTGGTGCCTGTCATCTGAACATGAATATGAATGGGAGCTGCTTTGAGACCAATTTGGTTTCTGCCAGCTCTCGCTGTTCATTCATATGAAAGTGATGAATACACAAATCATAAACAGCAGAGCAAAAACAAAAAAAAAAAACGCGATTAGCTTACATGAGTGTTGGACTTGGGGAGAAGAGCGTTGCCATTGGAGACGGCTGGTTGGCTGCTGGATATTTTGACTCTGATGTCACTGGCTGGATACTGAGGAGGAGAGCAGCAGTGAGTTAGTTTGCTGAGAGGGCTCAACACATTGCATCTTAAAAAAGCATCATGTAAACAGTGTAGTCATCAATTTATATTGTCAGACGGAAACTTTTGTTATGTGTTGTGTAACTAAGTAACCAGTGTTTCCGCTCTGCCATGTTTTTGAGAAGGTGCTGTCCAACTGGTGATTTGTGATTATGTTGCTCAATTTGCTTTTGTCCTTGTTTATTATTCTCTAAATGTGAAATATGTTTTGTCAAAGCGGGGGGCGATATTGTTTTTTGTGACTTTGTTATTTTCGACTGTTGTTTCAATTAAAACCTTAAGGATGTTTTTCATTAATTAAGCAATTGTTGGGTCAAAAACAAAATCCAGGAAAATACTAGTCACAGCTCTTCGAACCCTGTGGTGACCAACTGTCCAAAATGTAAACACATTCGGCTTACACTGATATGTACAAACGCTGAGTGTGTGGTGTGTACCTTGTGGTTGATGCCATTTTGCCTGGCCTCCATCTGCTTTCTCAGAGACTTCAGACAGTACCTCACCTACAAACAAAGACGTCACCCAAAGAATAATAAGCCACTGTGCCCTTCAGCCGCGCGAGATCCAACATTATCCGAAAGGTAAAGCAGACACTCTCGAGACTGAACGATGACTCATTGTCTAAACGCCAGCGTGGGAGGAGTCACGCACTGACCTCCTGAATCTGCGACACCTCGTCTGTGAGCATTCTGACACTCTCCACTGCGTCTGGACGGGCTTCAAGGTGAACCTAGGTAACACAGGCGAATATAGTACAGATACACATGAGGGTTTGATTGGCAGCATACAAACAGACAATCACAAACAAACAAGCTCAAAATACCTTGATGACTTCAACCTCTCCCTCTGTGTGAGTGATGAGATCAGTCGTTTTTTTCCGCTCCTCTGGTTTTTGTGGCAGCACGACCGCTATGCTGCTCTCCTTCAATCAGTTACAGAAAAACAACTTTATATAGTCTAGTGTGTTGTTTTTTTA
Organism: Trinectes maculatus; assembly: GCA_016785345.1. Taxonomy (NCBI): domain Eukaryota; kingdom Metazoa; phylum Chordata; class Actinopteri; order Pleuronectiformes; family Achiridae; genus Trinectes; species Trinectes maculatus. The sequence goes on along the minus strand of JAFBJQ010000731.1, from coordinate 40,228 downwards.
AAAAGTTCGATAAGGAAACAATCAATAAAACAACACATTTCATACCTTGTTGCTGAGCCTGTCTGGGCTGTATCCCGACCGACGCTGGTCTTGTCGAGTGAGTCTAAGCTGCCTGTGTCGGCCCTGAGAGGAAAGACAAGAGGATCAGAGAAGCTGGATGACTAAATGGAACAGGAGGGGGACTTACGAGGAAAACAACCAATGAAGGGAACCACGAGGGGCCCGGTGAAAGTCACCAATGAGAGAGAGGGTGGAGCAGAAAAAGAAAGAGGGGCCATAAAACTTCTCCATACTGAAGTTCCTGTGCGGATGCTTCAGAGTTAGCCTGGGAAACCTGGTAACTGACGCTGAGGACACGTTCCCCCTCAATCCTCAGGCCCACTCTGCTGCTCACGACCACCACACTCCACTCACTGCAAAAAATGAAACCAGTCTGGGGCCAAAAATATCAACCCTCGAAACTCCCGTGACTGCTGAGTCATACTTCAACCAACTGTGTTCCCATGGCAACAGTAAAAGTAAATACAAATGCAAGGATTATCTTTGGTGCTATGACACTTTGGCATTAAATATATTTTTTTGGTCTCTAATCCATTATGTATGTATCTGTCTATTATAATCTATTGTGCATTTTACTCTATCTTTGTTCCATTCTATTCCATTGTATTCTATTCTATTCTATAGAATTGATTATCACAACAATGTCATTTGAACATTTCTTGACCAAGCTGAGATTTTGCAGCTAAATACACAACATATTAAAACCTCGGATACATATGTCTGAACCCCTTTGACCTTTTTTTTTCGCCTTTGTACTACATATATCGTTTTGACATAACATGGTACAAAAGCACAACGTACTCACAATGCAAACAAACTGACACCGCCCATTTAAGTAAGTGGAGGTATGGCGCTTTTCTTCGTGCAAAGAAAACAAGTCATTTAGTTCTTTGACAAATTGGCGAACCATGAACGCCTCGGTGCAGGTGAATTATATAGCAGGGGATTTTATCCTCCTCACGAACCACAATTATGCTTAATCCTCCAGTCCACGGTGCTGTTCTGCGTTTGTATGCTTTCGTGCATGTGTGCGTGGGCATGCGTATGCACGTCCTTGTATGTCCTGTGCAAGTTAAAGACTGAATTGCTATTATCAGTCATTATTTATGGCAAAAAGTCCTTTACTGTTTTGTTGCTGATATAGATGGTAACACCTGGAAAAAAAACACATTTTTTTCAGTGTACCGGTATTTGTTTTTCTTATGTAGAGTATGTATGTAACTGGACAGCACCATGTTGCTACAATGCAATTAAACTGTTTTTTCCAGGTGAGCTGTATATTTTCCATCATAGGTATTTTTACAGGCAGGTGTGACTCCTGCATGGTGAAAAAACAGATGTTGTTCGTCTGCACATCTGCTCTGGCTTATTCATTTCATCAACATAAAATTTTACATTCGCACACTTTAACTACATTCTCCTTAACATCACTTGTTCCAATCACGCTGGTCTGACAATGTCACCACCCATTAAAACTTTTAGCTACACAACACGATTGTGACCCGTGAGAATGACACATGCGGTTATATGGAATGATGAAGAGACACAAGTACGTTCTCTGCATACCACAGTCTGTTGTCAACCTGAAGACAGTGAAGTGTGAAGACAACACCATAATAACCAGTACGCATGATGACGGATATCTTTGTATAACTGTTCGGCTAAAAATAAACTCATATTTTTGTAAAACATAATTTAGGCTATGGGCCTGAAATAACATAATTACACATTTTGGTTTAATAATTTGTATTCTCTCACATGAAACTGAGGACAAAATGGAATGAAGTTGAATTTTACAAATTTATGTGACAGTGAGGTGCAAAAGTTGTGATGAATTGGTACTTAAATACCACTTTCCCAACTTTCATGCGGTAGTTTGCGGCTTTGCAGAAGACGAAAGAAACAACATGTATATTGAGTCAGTATGAACAATTAACACTTCCTTTGCACCACTACAGCTTCATGCCAGTGTACCATCAATTGCACCATAGGTGTAAACTGACAGGGAAGAAGTGTTAATTACAACACCGATTAAAAAACAAGGATATTTGACTGTAAGGAAGTATAAAAGCGTGTGAGCGGATGCTCATCCTGAGCATGTCTGTTCACGAAGCACTGAGAGAGAGAGCAATATTTATTTTATTCTTTCTTATGTAATTATGGTTTGCTCTTTGCGTGTGCGTTTTCCTGTGTGTGTGTGAAAGGGTGGAAAATGTTTTAATGTGTGTGTGAACATGCCTGCCATAACTCATGTCGACACACACACACACACACACACACTTTGAAGAACAAAGAGGAGCGACTCAGCACGTCGAATGCAGCTGACACACTCGGTTATTTACGTAAGCGACCGGTTCTCTGCGTGGCAAGTCAAACACGGGATTAATGCTTTAGCTGATTGTCAGGTCTGTGTGTAATTGGAATGTTTAAAAACCATCAGGGACAAGGGAGAGACAGCAAAGCCAGAATTTCATTCTGTGGTCTGAGGGAGTGACAGCTCCAGGGCTTCTCGCTCCAGAAAGACACAGAAAGGACCAGAGCATGGACACACCCTGGGTGGCGCAGACTATACACAACAACACAATGTTCTGCACCTCGCCACACGCTATTCTTCTTTGACAACAAGTTGTTTACAGTCATCAATCTAACACCCAAACACAAAGCATCAAGATAAATACACGACAAATAGCTTACCTTACAATTTTGGTATGTTTTGGCAGTCAAATGCAATCTATGCAAAGCACACAACCAAATGTCTTTGAGGCTCTTGATCGTCTCCTGAGAAACGACATATCACAGCATATAGTGAATGGACGTGTGGTCAACTTTGGACAATAATACTCCCATTAGATTACAACGGGCCGACGCAAATGCAGTGTGACAAACACAAAATTGTCCTCAAGACCAAATTTTAGACCATCAAAGTAAAAGTTTGATCCTTGACATCATACAACACTATGAAGACAACACCATCAAAGAATCACGAACACAAGATCGACTGATTGGGATCCACTCCCATTCCAGTGCTTATGATGTGTCGTTTAAGGGCAGATGCCTGGAACTTCTAATCTTCTTCCAAGGAATAACGCACTACTTATTTTGATGCCTTTCCAATTCACATTAGACTGTTGACATGGAAACTTCATGTGACGACAAGCAAACACATCATCACATGAAATATGTTCTGTGAGTGATATGAAGATGAAGATATGAGGTTGTGTTTTGTTTAAAGTAAACATGATCCACTGCAAGTTACAGTAGCCAGTCTTATCACCATCTTATCACCTCATCTTAATACCTTTGTTTTGTCGTGTTTTTTTCACTCTCATCTCTGCTGTATGGGCTTGTGCAAACTCACACTTTTCCAATGGGTTTATCTGATCAAAGCGTTTACTGTGCAATAAATATCCACCTCGAGAGTTGATGTAAAGAGGTATAAACGTCTTCCCCCTGTGAAGCTTGTCCATGCAGCTCAGGCAATGCTTCATTTCCATACTGACTGCAATCCAAGAAACACTTTAAAGTGCAGTGAAAAACAAATGCTGCAAGTTTAAGTTGCGCGTCTGGGTTTTTACACCTCATATAAAACACAAGTATCATGTTTACATACAAACTTATATACCAAACTATTTAAAATGCAGATTAAATGGGTTTTAAGATAATATCACACCCAGTGATTGGGTGTTTCTGTTGTTTCATTTTATTTATTAATACAGAAGACAGATTCTTGCTCCGAGATGTTTATCTGTTTAATTAGATTCTCACCACTTAGATTAGATCAAAAGAAAAACATTGTTAAATACTCATCATGTGCACATCTTTCATAACGCTGCACAAACCCTCCTACTGGGACGTCAACATCAAATGAACTGAATGCACAAAAACACTTGCACTGCTGATCTTCACAGTGATATATAAAGTGCATCGTCATCAAGTCAGCTGCTTGCTAATTGTTTACACACCGACACAGACAAATAATCAATAATGTGCCATGTTTATAATTGATGATTTATGAAAGAAAACTCAAAATTACTGATCACAGGTCAGTTTTTCAAAACGTGTAGCAGTACAGTAGCAGTATTTATTTTACTGTGACTATAGTTTAGAGTACTATTGAGGAATTCGGGGTACGGTGCATTGGAAGTGCGGGAATATTGAAAGGACTGGATTAGAAAACAAAAATTTCCAAGTTTGGATTTGAATAGTTCAGTAATAGAGTGAAATGGATCTTACTACCTCAGAGCACAAACACATTAAATGTTATCAAGTGTAGCATGTAAAATTAAAATAAGAGAATGAACTGACTCAAGTTTACAGATTTAAAAAGGTGACGTCATGGTCGAGTGTTTCAGCGCTCCAATCTCATTTGGAGATGACATCACCGCTGTACAGTATCAGTACAGTATCCGTACAGCAGCAGCAGCACAGTATATGAGGTCCTGTCCCAAGTACAAACAGCCTTCGCCGCCAAGTGTGAAATCAATCCATCTCCGACTACAGTCAAAACAAGGCAGGTTTACTGCCAAGCAACAAGGCTGCACCCGCTGTGCAATGATAACCGAGGTCATGGAACACTTCAAAAGACTCGGTGAGGTTGTGATATTAGCTCCGCATCATCACATGCCACACATGTTAATTATAGCCTCTTCCCCGCTGATTAATTCCAAAGGCATGTGTCATTAAAACAAAAATCTAATCACTCTAATCATTCAACGGCATAACTGACACAACAGAAGAAAAAACACACAGCTGTTGTTTTTCCTGATAAAATCAGTGTTGTCAAAATTAAACAATTCACCCATATTCAGACTGAAATACCTGATGTTCATTTATTGACACAACATAAATTCTAATTTGAAGATATCTTCTTTTGGACTAGAAACAAACGCTTTGAACCCCAAGCTCACAATGAAATCATCAAAAACGACGACTTAGCCTAATTCCAGAAAGCGGACAGCGGTTCGACTACAAGTACCATCATGCATTTCACACTCTCTAATCCCAAATGCAAATCCTTGACTTTATATTACAAAAAGGTTTTTATCTCTACCTGAGCAGACAAAGCCGTCTGGGACTCTTTCCGTTGATGTTCATGCAGCTGCGATCCAGACTGTCTGTTTCGGAGTGACTAAGTGCGTGGGAAACCACGGCTGTCTTTCCTTACATGGCTGGGTGAGGCTCCACCAGCCGCCCTGCCCTTTTTTCCACAGTCACACAACTACAATGCCAGTCAAACGCGACACTTGGATGTTGGCTTTAACCACACAACTGCAGTGCCACATGAATATTGGAAAGAACTAAAGGGAACATTCCGACTGTTTACACAGTCAGGACAGAGAGGTTTTACAGATGATGAATGTAAACATAACATTTTGACAGCTACGCATCAGTCTGATAATAACATCAAACTTTCATTTTTTCACTTTTTATTTGAATCACATAAAATATTAGAGACGTCGCCACTGCATCAAGTAGTCGATGTGTTCAATATGTATAAATGCACACTAATTATATCACTGAGGACAATGAGTGACCAACAGATAAAGCTGTGGAATGGAGGAGGCCTCGTTTATCTGGCACACAGTGGCAGTGGTAGGTAGCAGGACTCTGAGGAATGTGTGGTGCGGGTTATGTAAGAGAGATTAATAAGGCCTCTTTATATAACAGAAACAGGCCTGGTCAGTGTGTGCACTATAAACACAACTGCCATTAACAGGGGCCATAGTTCAAGTATGTTCAAACACAACTCTGTGTTCATACCATGTAGGTGAATAATTCACCTTAAAGGGTTTAATTGTTTTTAAAAATAGTCAATAACCATGGTCCAAAATCCCCTTTTCTGTGAATTTCATGGTTCACTTATTTTATTGGCCCAAAATAAAACATTGAGAAAATGCATGTTTTTTTTTTTTTTTTACAATTATATAAAGCCAACAAGACAAAATTTTATTGCACATTAAAGCGTTGTTGTTGATTTGGTTTCTGTCAATTGTCTAATGGTTTCATTAGCTGTACTTATGACATAATGTCTCAACAGATTCTTCTTTGACATTTTGTGTTCTGTGCGTTTCATTGTTATTTTATATGATCGGCTGACTGCAGGCGTGTACCAAACACCCTTTTATTCTCATGTTACTTGTATACAGTTGCCTTTCTTTTTGTTGTCATGCGAGCAGCGCTTTTAATAATGCTGGTACCACAAAGGGCTCAGTGTGACTCTTTTAATTACACTGTAGCTGACTGCACAAACATGAACTAAAATGCAATGAATAGAATCAAACTGGTTCTCTTTAAGAATAATGAGCAGGGTGGATTAAAGGTCAGCTAAAGACTTTGCAACAATCCACAATCCACATCCTGACATCGCTGGATAAAATTTGTTCCACCCCACAAACATTTTAAAGTGTCCTTTTTCTCTCATCTACGTTGAAGCTCATCAAGTATTTCATTAAAAACAAAGTGCTTTATACCGTGTGTACACATTTGTCTGAACATGTCAATGTTAGGGAACTCTGCCTCCCTCTGCCAGATGAGTAAATAACGATCTGTTCATTCATGCCACCATCCTGTTGCACATAATGCCATGATGACAAGAAGCAAGACAAGGATTAGGCCAAACAGATTAGTTTTATGTACATCTTAATCTTTCATTTAACAGGCCCTGGTCTGTTTCATGAAATAAATATTTAATAAAATCTTCATTCCAGATGATTTTTGTTACTTCAACATTGTAAAATATTACATATATTTTAGGTAATAAAAACATGGATGAAGGGTTAAATTATTCATTATACTGACATTTGAAGTAGGTTGTTCGGACTTGTTTCTACAGATATTAGACATGTGCTCTTTCACAGGGTAGGGTATGTATATGTACATAAATCATTCTTTGCCTTTCATTCATAAACTATTGGTCAGCGGTACTGCAGCTCTGTCTATATGATCTAGCACAATCTTAAGTCAATGCCAACACAAAAATCAACATCAATACAACAGGAAACTAGTGCAATATATAAACATCTGTAAACAGTTAGCATTGAAATAAGCTTAGCAATTATTCTTTTATACTTGATCTTTATATTTTATTATTTTATTCTCGTATTTTACTTATAGATTCTTATTGTTTTTCAGATTATTGTTTTGTTTCTGCCACCTCATCAACATTTGTTGACGTCATGGTGGAAAGCTAGTTTTCCTTATGTCACGATTAATTTCAATCGTCGCGTGTCGGCTCCACACACGGCACGCGGACTCACAATGTAAATAACTTGCACTCTAATGTATCTTTATGGAAAAAGAAACATCATATAGTTTGTAAACAGAATGTACACACGTGCTAATTTGTGTTAATTTGTGTTATCTACAGCTGCTGGGAAACAGCCCCGTTCATTAGGACAGTAAACACATAACTGTGCATCATATCCATGAGTTGTGTTACACCAGACATCTTAAACTGTGCCTCTTTGAATAAAAACAATTAAAAGTAGTTTGACTCACGTCTGTTTTGTTTCCCTCTTCTCCATTCGCCACAGTCTGCGTCACGCCGCCGCTCATCTTCACAGCGAAAAATAAAACCACCACACAAAATAAAATAATAATGATTAAAAAAAAAACTTCTTTAGCACTTGTTGTTTACAGTATCTCCTCTTTTTTTTGCAAGCAACCGACGGATACGTCAACAAAAGCGCGAGGAGAGGAACGGGAACGCTGGGACCTTGAACGTCTCACCGTCTTCTTCGCGTGGCCAGGTAAAGCGGAACCGGGCAGGTTCCTCCACCCGCCCGCAGCTCATTTCCATGGAATGGAGTGAATCATGGATGTTGACAAACTCTACCCATTTCATTGGAACACCAGTTTCCGTTTTGCTTTCAGTCTTAACTTTATTTAATATATTTACATATACACCTATGTATAATTTAGCCCATTATATTGATTGCATGGGTTGTTTTGTTTACTTTCTTCACAATGCAGCACATCACAATTGGCAGTTTAAGAATTAAAGTTAGATGAAAGAATAATTGCCATTAAATGGTCTGCTATTGAAATGCTGATAATGAATTATTTGCATACACATTAAATGAAATTGTCTGACCTCAGAGCAGGTGAGGACTCCACCTCTGGGCGGACACCTGATGTGACTGCTGCTGAACCGCAGCATTTTGCCCTCCGTCACCTCTCTGATCTTCTTCCACATCGATTCCATGGGGTCTCTTTCTTCATCTGTCTCAACAAGTTTTCTTCAACCTTTGCCCCATTTTTTTTTAAACGTGTAACTTCTCTGTCAGGGAGGCCACTGCTCCAGGAACCCGACAGCCTCTGGGGATCTGCTTCCCCTCCTCTGCAGCTAATTCTGTGTCAGACTCCAAATAGGATGTAGTCCTGTTTGATAACAGCCCTGTCACATGTCAGGGACCTCTAATGGCTCTGATGCCACTTACTCACTGACTTATTTCCCTGACAGGCCAATGGGTGAACCCATTAGCCTTTGGTAGCATATGGCTCCAAACGGTTTGGTGTGTGTGTGTGTGGTGTTCTACTTTAGCATCTGACAATGTGTTGTCACTGTGATTATGTGAGAACAGTGTGAAAATAAATGTTTGAGCTAATTTGAAGGTTTAGCTTTAAGATCAGACGCACAGGACTGTACCTTCCTGTTGTTACTTGCCTTCAGGGAGAGGTGGCTTTCCACAGAAAGACCAGATCCAGATCTAATGCCAGAGTCAACTTTACACTTTACACTATCATCTCATTACAATGTCTTCTCCACCCAGTTGACATGATGTAATCACACTTTACATAACCATCATCTGACACTTTTTTACATGCAATTTATCCTGTGACACCCAGAAAAAAAAGTAGCGACTTTGTACACGCCCTTTATTTCAATAAGACAGTGGTCAGGTGAATAGACAAATGACACGAATCCAAAAGTCTGTTCATAATGTAGACCATTTTTTTTGCATTGAATGGACTGAATCTCATTCAGTTGTGGGGAAAAAAATATTGTTTATATTTTTGACAGTGGCGACTAATAAATTCTGTACTGAGTAAACATTTAAACAATTTTAACCTGGTCCATTATACGTGCCCCATCATGCTTTTGATGTTGTGACTTCAGCACGGATCAGTCCTGCTAAGATGAACAAGAATGTCTGTCTCATTCACTGACTTTACTATTTAGAGAAGTTCAAGAAAGCTACAAGTTTTCACAAAATATGGGAACAAAGAAGAGAGAGAGAGAGAGATAGAGAGGTTAGACGAGGTGAAGTCATGATTACAGCCTGACGTCTTCTGTAATTACTGTAAGTCAACAAAGGATTACAGCCTATGTGTCTCTAAGGAGGAAAACTACAGTCAAAAGAACCATACTGAAGACTCATTTCAGTCAAGCAGCTCGGAAACAGAATATGAAGGACAAATATTCTAAAAGTCTGGAGGAGCCAATCTGTGAGATTTGCTCACAAAATATTCTGAACCTCTATGTGACCCCATGACCTCAGTGCTGCCTAATAAATATGCAATATTCCCTTCAACAGAAAACCAAAAGGCCATCTGATATAGTCTCTATCTCCCTGTGAAGGTGTGAAATTGCCCTTTAAACTGGTTTCTGATGTGCAGAATTTATGTCAACATACGGGTGCAACAAATGGACTGAAGAGAAGATAAGAGGTGGTGAACAACTGGTACTGGCCCCACGTTTGCCACTGAGGGGCACTGTTCTCACAGATTACACACAATACAGGTATCATGCAATGGCCACACCCCTCGGATAAGATTACGCTTTACCTGGCTGCCCAATGCAAAACACATAGAACTTAAGTCCCAGGAACAACGTTTAGATCTCTACAGACTTTAGCAATAAAATAACAATACGTTTGTATTTGTGAATACAAAGTCTGGTTTATGTGGCCTTTACATCTCAATAATGATGACGAAAGAGAAAATGACAATATCCCTCTTTTATTGTACACGCGGTCATAAAAGAGAGGTTAGACGAGGTGAAGTCATGATTACAGCCTGACGTCTTCTGTAATTACTGTAAGTCAACAAAGGATTACAGCCTATGTGTCTCTAAGGAGGAAAACTACAGTCAAAAGAACCATACTGAAGACTCATTTCAGTCAAGCAGCTCGGAAACAGAATATGAAGGACAAATATTCTAAAAGTCTGGAGGAGCCAATCTGTGAGATTTGCTCACAAAATATTCTGAACCTCTATGTGACCCCATGACCTCAGTGCTGCCTAATAAATATGCAATATTCCCTTCAACAGAAAACCAAAAGGCCATCTGATATAGTCTCTATCTCCCTGTAAAGGTGTGAAATTGCCCTTTAAACTGGTTTCTGATGTGCAGAATTTATGTCAACATACGGGTGCAACAAATCGACTGAAGAGAAGAGGTGGTGAACAACTGGTACTGGCCCCAGGTTTGCCACCGAGGGGCACTGTTCCCACAGATTGCACACAATACAGGTATCATGCAATGGCCGCACCCCTCGGATAAGATTACGCTTTACCTGGCTGTCCAATGCAAAACACAAAGAACTTAAGTCCCAGGAACAACGTTTAGATCTCTACAGACTTTAGCAATAAAATAACAATAAGTTTATATTTGTGAATACAAAGTCTGGTTTATGTGGCCTTTACATCTCAATAATGATGACGAAAGAGAAAATGACAATATACCTCTTTTATTGTACACGCGGTCATAAATCTCAGGGGGCTTCAAAAACGCTGTGCCACATAGCAATATGTTACCAGCATCTTACGTACATACATGATCTAAATCCACAGCCTGCTTGCTTGGAACTGCCCTAATACAGGTTTTTAAAGTGACATGTTTCAAATAGAATCACACAATCAATCTGTCATTCAAAGCTTGTAATCAACATTCAAAAGAGCCAGGTGCAACAAAGAGAAATGTGGAACGCTTCCAAATCTAAAGGGAATGGTATTTCCTTTCGGAATGCACAGGAGAAGCACACGTAAGCAAGCATAAGGAATACCATTTAAACCATTACAGCGCCAGCAGCTGATAGAGAAAACATGCAGCGACAACATGACGACAAAGTAAAAACCTGATTTTTTTTTTTTTTTTTTTAAGGCATGTGAGTGGAAACCATACTCGTGGACAAGGCTAAATACACAGCAATACATTAAACCACATTTAGAAATATGTTGATGAAAGTAGAACGTTTTCAGGAGAAATAAATCTCAGTATACGTATTTGATTGTCTTGACTAATTGGTGCACGCAGTGTGTAAAAGTGTAAAAATATGGGCTCAGTTTAAAAAGGCCCATTACGGTCACGTTCAAAGGTAAAAAAAAACAAAAATGAAAATGACATCACTTTTTGATACACAAAGAAACACTGACAGAACTTATCATGCACAAAAAAACATATATATATATATATATGTTATATATATGTTTTTTTTTTGAAATTTGTATTAATTTATTTGCTTTAAAGAGATTTGAATCCATATGACATCTGATCATAAATCATGCAGCGGTAATGCGCTATGTGCTACCACAGTAGTATACAGTAAATATGGTCAATACAAAGAACAAACAGCAAATAGCATTTTTTTTGAAGTTTAATTTGAAACATGTGAAGTAAAACTTCACTTGTTTTGTAACTGTAACTGTTTGTCATAAAAACATAGCAGAAAACAGGCAATTAGAATCATGGCTGAAGGCGGCTCAAAAAAATACGCAATCAGATTTTTCTGACAGCCTGTCTCTGTCGGACTGCTGCACCAAAAATACAACTTTTTGAAAAAACTTTGCGGCGAGCCTGCGAGTACACGTCAACCGAGTCCTTCACATGAGCGGATCCTTGATGTCCTGAGTTCCCATCGCGGGTGAAATCGTACAAGTTTTTTTTTATTCATGCAGTCGCCGTGCTCTAGGCGTGGGAGGACTGCAGGTGACTTTCATGCAGGATGGAGGAGATGGCGGTGTCCTCGTCGTCAGAGCTCAAAGTGGTGGAGCCCAGAGTTGTGCGATGTGTCTGCTGCGACTTCCGCCTGACAAACAAAAGTACATACAACACCATGATTCAGCCCCTCTACTGTCACACAGTGCAGCTTAATGAGCACAGGTATGTGTAACGCTCGTTACTATTTAGTGCCACCTAGTGTAAAGAAAGGGTGAAGGGAGTCGTTTTATATTTGATTAACTGATCAACATGTCTGAGAACTGTAACTGAGGTCCTACTTGAGTTCACTCTCCAGTGCTGTGACTTTGGCCTGCAGCGCCTCCTTCAGCTCCTGCTGCTCCTCCAGGTCCCTGAGGACCTTACGGCGGACCCCCTCCAGGCGCTCCACCTCCCCTTCGCTCTCGTCGACCTGCCGCTTCAAGGCCTTCACGCGCAGAGACAGCTGGGGACGGAGAGGGAGAGGCAGGGGGTTAGAGGGGAACGCGGGAGGTCACGGGTGAAGGTGTGGGGGCGGAGGCCAGACAAGCGGCTGTTGAAGCCAGTTGATGGGTATGTGGGTTTGGGAGAGGCAGGGGGTTAGAGGGGAACGCGGGAGGTCACGGGTGAAGGTGTGGGGGCGGAGGCCAGACAAGCGGCTGTTGAAGCCAGTTGATGGGTATGTGGGTTTGTGGGGGGGAGGGGGAAGGGGGAAGGGGGGCTGTGGCTACTGGAAAAAGGCAGAGGTAGCAGAAAGATGATACGGGAAGCGGAGGTCAGGGAGCGTTCTGGTGACGGAGTGAGATTGGGTGTGGGGTCAGGAGGAGGACAGGGGTTCATGATTAGTCTCATAGAGGAGAAGCAATTAACCACAGTTTGAACGGTGTTCCTGAGTGAACAGCAGATTTAGATCAAACGGGATCCATATATAAATATAAATATAAATATAAATATAAATATAAATATAAATATAAATATAAATATAAATATAAATATAAATTCTCACGACGCAATCGAAACATATGTACATGTAAATGAGCAGATCCAGGAAACATGAAACAGCAAGAGGAACATATCTGATAATGAGTCTGAGGCTGTGTCCGAAATCGCCCCCTAACCCCTATATAGTGCACTATATAGTGAGCACGCTATTTTGTAGTGGTGTCCGAAACCTTAGGGATCATAGCATGTCCACTATATAGTGCACTGAATGTATCCCACAATTCACCGCGAAATGTAGTGAACATCCGATGGTAACTAACCGGACCAAGATATCCCATCATGCATTGCCAGA
>JAFBJQ010000731.1:0-26866 GCA_016785345.1 Trinectes maculatus | reverse complement strand
GGACAGTAATCAAAAGCCTCTAATTTAATAAAAATGCAGTGGTAAACAAACAAGTATTTTGTGAGACGACAATAATGTGGTACGTTTTAATTGTGCGACAGCGATGACGTAACTACCGGCGCCGAGAGTAGTGTCCGAAAGATTTTTCTGTTGAGCTCACTACATAGTGCACTACATTTATTTCCCTATAGAGGGAGTAGAGAGTAGGGGTTAGGGGGCGATTTCGGACACAGCCAGAGTGAATTCATCACCATCTGTATGCTAAACATGTACCAACAACCTACTAACACAACTCAGCCAACAGTAAACATATATTATATAGCTTATGTATATCATGTAAAAACACATAGGTACATAAATACCAGTTAATTCTGTAAATAAACATATTTCCCAAACTGCTGCTGTAATTGGTTCGGAACCTGTTTGAGTGCAACAACAAACAGGAAAACAGGAAAACAAAGAGCAAATATTCCCGTCATTTGTACCTGATCCCTCTGCTCGACGTGTTGGCTCCTCTCCTGGTCCAACGTGGCGTTTAGCTCCTTTAGTTTTCTCTCACTCCGTCTCTGAGAGGCCTGGATGCTGGCCTTCTCCCTTCACACAATCACACAACACAATGCTTTCAACAATACATCATATACACAACTGTCATTAGGTTGTTTTGTTTTTTGACTCTCGTTTAATTCCCAGGTGATTGTTATTTTTTGGTCAGTAATACACCTGGAAATGTAAAAATGCTATTTTTATACACACACACACACACACACACACACACACACACACACATATATATTTTCACTCTGTCTTCATATCATTACCTTTCTTCACTGCGGAGCCTCTCCTCCAGCTCTTGGATTTTGTTTTCCAGCAGGGAGAGTCCAGGCGTGGGCCGAGTCTGTCCCTCCATATCCGCCACACGAGACTTCAGCTCCTTCACCTGGGAGTCGACGGTGCAGTGAAGTGAGGGTGAGTGACCCTGACCCTGACCCCGATAAACCTTTGTGTGCTTTCCGTGCAGTACCTGTCTCTCCAGCGCGCTCTTGTCCATCTCCAGGTCGTGTCTCGCCGAGCGCTCCTGCATCAGCTCCGATCGAAGCTGATCCACCTGAGTGGAAGTACGTGTGCCGTCAGTCGCGACGTCACGTGACAATGCCTCCACCACAATTTGCATACAGTATTCAAATCGTTTTTTTATGGGGAACCTGATCTCGGCTTCTTGCGATGCGGTCGTTCAGAAGCTCCACGCTGCTCCTCTCCTCGTCCAGCTCGATTTCCAGCGACTTGATTTTATCCTGTAAACACACGGCCACATGAGGATATCAACGCATACTGAAGAAGTTGCACGTACTATAATCGTCACCTCAACTTCACCTCCTGTATCCCCAATTTACTCCCGACCATATTTAGAGTTCCCGGTTCATGACCTTTGACCTCTAAACCTCACCTCCAGGCTCCGGATCCCCCTGGTGCGATCGGTGTGGGAGCTCTTCTCCGCCTCGAGCTCGCTCTCCAAGTGTTTGAGCCGGTTGCTGAAGAGGTCTTTGTCCAGCTGGGCGCTGTCTCTCTCCTCGCTGCACGCCAGCAGCTCCTTCTTCAGACGGGAAGCCTGGGAAAACCAGACGCACTCGGCTCATTCTTTATGAAACTTCCCCGGGAATTTCACACAACCTGTAAAGTTCAGTTATAAGGGAGGACACGAATGTGTGCACGCCCCCTAGTGGTTGAGCCGTGTCCTCACCTCGTCTTGCGCGGCCTTCAGGTTGCTCTGCGCTCTCTGCAGATCGGCCAGCCGGTCTTTGCTGCTGCGCTGAGCCTCCAGCAGGTCCTTCCTCGAGCGCTCCCTGAACTCGTCCAGCTGTGCTTGCAGGGTCGAGACGGACTGACGGGAATCTCCCATCATCATCTCCATCTGACAGCGTGGGCAGCACAGACGAGAACGTTCTGATGAATCACAACTCCTCTATAAATGTGAGCAAACCCTGCTGCTGGGTTCAACCCAAACACACACCTCTTTGTTGATCTTCTCCAGGGCTCGGTCCAGCAGCCGCTTCTGCTCCTCCAGGTCACTCTTGCCCCTCCGCAGCGCCTCCCTCTCCAGGTCCCTCTCCTCCAGCCGCCGGGTCAGCTCGTCCCTCTCCTTGCTCAGGCGAGTGGCTCCTCTCTTGGCCTCCTCCAGCTGAGATCTCAGGGAACGGTTCTCGTCCTCCAGGGCTTCCACCGCCTCATCAGCCTCTGAGCTACGGGGCACACTGTGCAGCCTTGTCTGGAGAACGGGAAAATATCCGCTGATGAATACAGGGTCTAGAACGCGTCGATTAATTTCAGTACCAATTATCTTCTGCACTGATGCACTTTTTATAGGGAACTGGAGACAGGCTCCGAGTCCTTCTCACATTCAAAACACTGTTCAAAAACTTTATTGTCATGATCAATGCATACGACTCTGCTCATCACATTAACAAAAATAATACAATTAAAGCTCTTAAAATACACACACACACACACACACACACACACACACACACACACACACACACGCACGCAGAGCACAATGCACCTCTCATGTACATTTACCTCGAATGGGATGGGCTGAGTTTTTACACCGGATCTAATTGACTTTACGTCTCACAGTTGAAAATAGCGCCTGCGTGGGAGGTTATTTCTTTCATACTTGTCCTGGCGGTGCATTTACATAATTTCTTGTGCACGTTTGTGTACAGCTGTTTGTTGCGTTGTCATTTTTTGTGTGTGTGTGTGTGTGTTACGTACCATGCGTGCTAGCCTCTCTCTGAGGCGGTTGTTTGCCTCCTGGAGCTCCAGGTTGGTGCCGCTGTCCACCACCGTCCTTCCTGATGACTGTAGAGGGATGTGGGTCAAAACATGAAGACGATGGAAATATATATTTTGTGTGTGTGTATGTGTATATGTGTATGTGCGTGTGTAGTCATAATGTTTGGATCAGAAGGCCCAATTTGTGTGTGTGTACGTGTGCATGTGTGGGGCCCTATCTCATCATCTACTGTGGGTGTGTGTGTGTCTGCTTGTCTCCTCCTACATGTTCTCCTCCCATCGCCACGGCCCCCCCCCACCACCATCACCACCACACCATCCACCCATCTACCCCGTCCCACTGAAATGAAAATGGCTGCTGTGCAAACATAACACATCATGCCTAATCTCAGTCCAGGTTTTACCCCAGAGCAGCGTGTACATGGAAGAAGGGCCAGAGCCATCCTGGCCCCTGGTGGATGAAGAGGGGTTGAATATGAAAGGAATGGGGCCACAGGCACACACACACACACACACACACACACACTCACACACACACACACACACACACACACACACACACACGGCAACGTGCTGCAAAACACAAACGCATGCCAAAGATGAAACTACACAGAACTACAACACAACACACAGACTGAAATGCATTGTCAATCATAAAGGAGCTCAATCTGGGAATTCCATAAAATAGTGATTGGTAAACACAATCAATTTGTTTCTAGGATTGATACGATTGGCTTTGTTATCACTGGGTTGCTGTTAGTCACCAATCTAATGATCGTCAGGGTCATCAGATATAAAATCCACTCTGGTGTCTGAGCTGTTCAGGTGGATTTCAGTGGGGGGGGCGTCCCAACCTCATATCTAAATCTACTCAAACCAAACACAGTGACTGTCTCTCTCACATGCGGCCGCTGACGGGCGTCCCGCTCCTGCCGGAATGAAAAGTACAGTGGAAGAGTGCATGCATTAAAAATAGCTCGAGAGGAATGTGACCTTATGGGAGGAACCCAAAGTTTGTACAAAATGAAGTTTGCAGCAAGCAAAAAAAAAATTAAATACGACAGCTGGTGTTTGATATGTCATCAGTGACATTTCATTAAACAGCTTTCACATTTGGGTTGATATAGATATTTTATAATTAAAATATTATAATAATTATAATTTGCCACTGACTCTTTCCTGGTGTTGTTCAGGTCCTGCGTGGTGACCTCCAGCTGCATCCTCCACTGCTCTCTCTCATCTCTGCAGCTCTCCAGCTCCTCCTCCAGGGTCAACACAGAGGCGTTCACCTTCTCCCTCTCCATCTCGATCTCCTCCTGGGACTGATACACAAAACGCACACAAAACATACACACAAATATGTCATATTTAGATTTAATAATGGCCCCGGAAATCAAAACCGTACTATGATCCTTCTCGTTATGATGTCATACTTTTTTTTTTTATTAGTGGCCATTCAAAGAAAAATTCCTTGTAAGAAAAAGACAGGATCATGGTGGAGTCGACGCGAACAGCGATCCAGCTCCTTTAATCCTCCTCTTGCTGAATAAATCACCTCATCAAAAGAAGCTGACAGTCGCTCTGCTTATTCCCTGCTCTCGGGCTTCGAGTTACATTTTTGACACCGCTGTTACAAATCTGCACAATGATCCGTTCCTGTACATGCACATATACTTCAGATTCCTTCTACACCACATTTGACAGTACTCCAAAAATAGTCTGGCGATAGGAAGAGGAGCTGTGCAACAGAAATTCAGCTGCAGTTCACAAGCAGCATAATTCGCTGCACACGGGGCTGCGTCTGACCGTATGTTACACTGCAAACTGTTTGCATCAGAGGAGGAAAAAAAAATCATGTCAGCGATCAGAAAATTAGAAAAAATTTGGTGCATTTCAGGTTTTTCTGTTGCAAACAAGTCGTTATCTTTGGGACACAAACAATATCATGAGCACAGATGTATAAATGAAACTACACCTAATTTCCCATTTTAACCAAAAATTTGGATTTTTTTTTTAAACTTATAGGCTGGAATGTTATAGGAATGTTTGGTTCTTTCGTGGTTCTTTCTGAAAACACCACACATCCCTTTGTTTTCAAGTGCTTTCTTATGATGCACTCTGTGTAAACGGAGCCTTGTTTGTTCTTCCTCCAGTTTACTGAGTTACACACATCTTTGTGTTAGTTCAGTGACATCTGCAGTTCACAACCAGTGTGTTGTGCTGCGACACATACACAAATACACTCTAACTGCGTATTCTTGGTGTTATATAGGTCAAATCTTCTTTTTGTGTTTAATAAATCAGTGTTTTTGTCATGTTTCATTGACAACCAACAACGAATCGGTTAAAACCATGGAGATCTGCTTAGAAGGTCATGATCCAACCTCTGGGCTCCATAACACAGTACACACAGTGCGTCACTGATTCCATCCACAGGATCTCATGTAAGAGTTTCATATTTACCTGTGTGACCTGCTCCATGGTTGTTCTCAGCTCCTCCATGTCCTGACTGTACTGCTCCCTGAGAGCCTCCATCTCTCTGTCATGACACTCAACCTCCTCCTTCAGCGCTCCCTTCAAGGCCGTCAGCTCCCGCTCTCGCTGATGCAGCGTATCCTCCTGCCGCTGACGCAGCATGGCGGCTTCGGCGAGCTCAGCCTGGAGCGTGATCACGTCCTATGGAGGATGCAAACATACACGTTGAGTCAGAACAAATATAGATTGTTTGGTCGCGTGCGGTTGTGCGGTTGTGCGGTTGTGCGGTTGTGTGAGTACCGTCTGTAAGGAGTCTGAGTGAGGGGAGGTTTCTGAAACCCTCCTCAGCTCTTCCTGAAGCCCAGCCAGATGATCCTCCTGCAGGCGCAGATGAGTCTCTGCGCTCTCTCTGGCCATGCGCTCCTCGGCCAGTCTGCACACACACACACAAACACACACATGCACATTAATACTGCAACACCAAACGTTAGCATGCAAAAAAAGTCATGGCTCCACCTTAACTGCCAAGTCTATGAATGCGTTAGAGAGAGTCATCAGGATAAAATACACTTCTGAAGTGAAGTCAGTGTACAAACTGTGGCCAAACAACTGGTCAGGTTCATCTTTCAACACAAAGATGACACAAACACACACACACGCACACAAACACAAACGTGCTTACTCATCATGGGCCTGCTGCAGATCCTTCTTGCATCTATTGAGCTGCTCCAGAAGTTCCTCAACATTTGGGCCTTGGGGACTCCCAACAGATCCAACCTTCTGCTGACACACACACACACACACACACACATGAAGAGGAGCGTCAGGTTGAGATCTCAGAGAACCAGGACAAAGGAGAGGCGACCTTGCACATGCATTCTCTCTTCTCTGTACTTTCACTTTAGACAATAAACCCCTCGTTGGATTTCATGCCCCAGTTTCTGACAGTCAGTCTTTGGGAAAACACGTCCTGCCACAGGCTCAGGCTCCGTCTCAGAGAAGGCAATCTCCCCACATAAACAACAGCTTCTAACAAGCTGCAGGGGGGCGGGGGTGGTGGGTAATGGTGGTTGTGGGGGGGGGGGCAGAGCTGGAGCGGCGGCTCGTTTGTCGCCCACACCGCTCATCAAGACCCGCTCTTACTGAAAACGAGGCATCGGCGCAGCCTGCCCGTGAAACCTCTCTCATCCTCCTACACACCCATTACGGGGACAGAGAGGAAAGACAAAGCGAGGATCGGCGAGGACGGTTCCCGCTCCTCCGCAGACCCGGCGTCTCTGTGACTTATCAGAAACGGATCACGGTGATGCACTTTGTTGGGGTTGGTTTCATTCTCGTCGCGTCGGCCTGCAGGGAGAGTTTGTGGATAATCCCATTCTGGGACACTCCAATTCCTCTCTGTTCTCACAGAGAGATAACAAACACACCATAACACAAGTGAGAATATGCATTAGCCCTTTAGTGCATCATCCTCGTGTGTATTAACAATGAACGAGACGCTCCCGCCGTATTAAATACATTATTTGAACACAATGCAACTACTTGCATGTGTCTCCTTTATCATTTCAGCTGTGTGAGGACTGAGGTCATCCAACACATCAACATCTGATCCTCTGTTAACAGTGGGAAACAAACACAATGCATGTGCATCATCACTGTCCCACTGACACACAACAACTGGTTAGGCTGCATTAAACCAGGTCAAAAGACACCACACTCACTTTGGAGAGAACCACAAACATTAGTGGTACAGGCAGTATGTGAGGCCTGACTCACAACAAATAACACTTCAAAATAAAAGTCTGAAGACTCGTCAGAATATTAATGTGGACACTGGGTGTATTGTATTTGCCCCCCAAACTAGAAAAGCCCTGTGGTTTGCAACAACAAACACCGTCTTATCTATCTGTGATCTTATGTTTTGGTTGTACACAGGTACAAGCAATGTTTGCATTTAAAAGTGGAGCTGAAGAAGAAATGGCCTTAGGCAAAAAAAAAAAGAAAAAGAAAAAAAGAAAAGCCCTTCATTTTGCTCTCCAGTGCTTGTTTGAGAAATCAGCTGCTACATCTACCGGCGTTGACACGACGGCTTTTGTCATGAAAAACAAGGTGGTTTCGTACAACAATCCCCCTCTGAGAAGGATCTGTACCATCCGGCAAGTCGGTCCTCAGCTGGTGCAGGGTTCCCGTCCAACTCAATTATTGATGCATCTCAATGACTGCTCTCGCAGCACACAACCGAGACCTCGACAGCTTTCCTCTGCAGGTGCATCGTTGCCAAGAGACAAGGAGGGCAAATAATGCACGAGAACAAGCCCTGGTCACAAACGCTGCTTAGAAGTACATAACAAGGCATCATACATAATCAAGTGCGTGTTATGTGAGAAGGTAAGGACACAAAGGAATTACTTCTGTATGCAGATTTATGGAAAAGTTTGCAAATTTAAAAGGAAGTAGCGCGAGTATCGTCATAAAAACCATGAGGCGGCCCTTTTTAATAAGGCGTCTGAGGAGCATAAAGGGGGGACGATGCTAAAAATGACAGGAATGCTCAGCATGCCCCTTCATTTACCACGTTTTTGGCCTGAACAAAAGAAGATCCTCTGAGGCAAAGCGGAATAAATAAGAAACTTCATCTCGGTTGCCGACCATCTGTTAGCCTCATTACAAGACCCCCCATCCCAGATGCCATTATTTCCCACCAATATGCTGAATTTGACAATTACAGTCAAACGTGTGCCATTACGAATTCATGCTATTTCATCACCGCATTTGTTCCTATTTTGCTTCAAAATTAACCAATTAAAATACACTCCTGCAGATAACAATAGTACAACTGAGGCATCACGATATAATATAACATATACTGATAACTATTGCAATGTTTAAAGGTGTGGCTAATTCTCCCTTCCCTCTACTTTTTAAACCCTGTATACCATTTAAAAAAGTTGAGCCATTTTCTATAATCGAAACCCAATCATCTTGCTGCACAGACATTAAAATGAAACTATCACGGTCACACAATGTAAACGGTTTCTGGTCTTTGCTATTTCTATTGCTCTGTAATTAAAACTCTGGCAAACTGACAAGCTTTCACGTGTAGTTGTACCTTAGAACTGCCAGTTGTCCCATGCTCGAAGTTGAGCTCGCTTCTCAGGGGTCGCGCGCTCTCACTGTTGCTGATGAGAAAACGTTGGGGAGAGGATTTAGCAGTAAGACTCGTGTAACACTTCCTCTGACCGTTCGGTAAATCCTGTTTGTAGTTTACCTTTCTTTGTGCGGATTAAAAATAGACTGCTTGACTTGAGCTTCCTCTACACTCTTGACCTCTGCGCTGGTACTCAGGCTCTTTGAAGGTATCTCCTTCGGATAGAAAGTAAACAGAATGTTAATACCTGCATGTATGTAACTGTCAACCCTCCCCGTCCCCACCCCCAGGGAGTGGTACTTACAGGCTTTTTGGCTATAGATGGAGTGACGTTCTTGGCAACAAAAGTCCCTGGTGACTTGAAGCTTTGCTTGGGGGCCTCGAGTGCAGACACCTGGGTGACAGGTGCAAGGTTCCTTCCCAGGCTGCTGCTCACTGAGACGGGCGACGTCAACAAATTGGAGGCGGTGGACAGAGGAGCAGCGTAAGGATTCAGAGTGGGAGAGGGCAGGGTAACCTCTGGCTGATTATCTTTTCTGGCGTCGAGACTTCGGGATCGCTTGCGTTCGTCAAACTTGAGCCGCTGCCTCGCTCCGGAGCGGCCTCTGGTCTGCGGGCTGCTGCCTGGTGTCCCACTGTTAAACTTACTGATGAGCTTGTTGATGGGAGCCAGAGAGTTGGTGTCAATCGCTGGGACGGGCTCCTCCTTGCTGGCGGAATCAGCAGTTTCTGGCAAAGACTTTAAAGGGGAATCCGAACTCTGTTTTTTCTCAGCGTACCTCCCCAAAGAGCCGGTGAAACCGGGGCCAGGCTGCTTCACCCCTCTCGAGCCTGTGCCGTTTAATTTGACACGTTTCAGCCCTGCTTCGTTGTACTCCTCGTTACTTTCTGTACTCCAATCTCTGTAGTTCTCTGCTTCACTTGATGTTGCTTTAAGCTTTGCTACGGCCTTCTCTCTTTCTACCTTTACCTCCCTTCCAGCTCTGCCTTCTTCCTCCACTTGTGTTCCTGCTTGACCATCCCCTGGAGGTCTCCTCAGAGGACTCCTGAAAATCTCCCCATCCTCATCTTCTGCTGGAGAAACGGGGCTGTGTGCTGTGTTTGCAGTGGGACTGTAGGGGTTCAGGAATTCTGCAGGCCCTTTATTGGGTTTGGGGAGGCTGTTGTAAGGTGATGGGGATCCTGGGCTGGATGTGGGAGTGTTAAGCTGAACCCCGTATGAGTCACCCTTCTCTCCATCTTTTAGGACCACATAAGGGTGACCAGAGATTCCTTGAACCCGCACCGCCACGCCATATTTACTGGAAGCAGAAACTGTGCTGTTGCTTCCTTTGGATTTGTCAGGATAACCCCCTCCTGTGTCATCGAGGTCCTTGATGAAACGGATCTGAACGCCATAATCTACCAGCCCCTTCCTGTCAGTGGAGAGAGTGCTCATGGTCACTTCCTGGTGTCTGTGCACGCAGCCTGGTTAGGGAGGGAGGGGGAAACAGAGAAAACAAAAATTACGTTACGTAAAGAACATTTCCATATTTTACAACAAACAGAAGCTCCCATATTCGGATAACACCTTCTGCTCCTATATGTCCCAAATTCTCCATACCCTCTTCCCTGTCTTTTGTCTCTTCTTCCCAGGTGGAGTCAGCCTGACTCAGCTAATATATCACATTGCTGCCATATCTTGATGAATCTGTCAGCTTCTCTTGCTGCCCTACAGGTTAAATTCAATCTCAGCCAGAATGCATTGTATTCATGTCGTGCCAAATATGCCACTGGGGCACTAAGAGCCCCTTTGTCCAGGCTGAGGCCTACCTGGCCAGAGGGCGTATGTGCAGAGAGCAGGGAAAACACCGTAAAAGTAGTCGCTTCTGCGAACGAGACACCTCATGACAAAGATATATTTTTATCCGAGACTCGTTCACGAAAGACCTGCGGTATATTGGGCGAGGGTGGTTGACGTCCCAGACATTTACACCTCACCTGGACAACCTGTCCACCTCATGCTCCGAAAATTAGTTTGGTGACGAGGACTCTGAGAAAGGGAATACTTCTCCTTTTGTCCCGGCTCCGTGGAGCATTTAACACCGGGGGGTTCTATCAGGAATGGGCCTCCCCTTTCTGTCCCTGCCTTTGCCAGAGTCTCCCCAGTCACCAGATTTCAGAGTAGAGTCACTCAGGCGTGGACTGTTTACTTTGAGCTGCTCAGGCACACACATCACACACACACACACACACACACACACACATACACGCAAGCCACACACTCCCTATCTGGGGGCAGGAAGTTGATCTAATAAGCAAAACTCATTTCAGTATCTCTATATGCACGTTGTGTGCCGTAGCTTATAATTGCTTCTAGACAAAAAGAATGCATCGTTTCGCCTGCACATATTCACCTTACTGTTTCAACTCCCAGCTCCCAACACTGAGTCTCATCTGTTTCCTCAGTCCACCCCTTCATCACCCACAGATGTGGACTCGCATAGGGCTTAAAATGTAACCGGCCCCAACCGACCGCTAGTTATAGTATAACACGCTGCCCCTCGACTGGCAATGAGGTTAGATTAGTGAATCAAAGTCAGCCTTTGTCTTTCCCGAAAACATTCTTAGGATTCCAGTCGTTCCCTTTGCACTTGGCATTGCGCATGGTTTGCATTTGTATAAGAAAGACAGATTAAGGGGAAACTGGGAACTGGGGCAGCATCAAATCTAAAGCCTATACATTGGATAACTGTTCACCTAGGCAGGAGATGAAATGTAAAAAAAAAGACTTGTAATGAGACATACAAAGGGAGACTAAAAGATAAACTAACTGTTGTGTCCTAACCACAATCGGAAGGTTTCTGTGCTGGTGCGACTGTTTCATTGTTGTCAAGGTGGCTGTGTTTCCCATTGGCTGCATGGCCACTGGTCAAACTAAATGCTCCCAGGCGTAAACACGCTCCTTGGGTAAATACAGATTCCAACAGAAGCTCATTCGTCGCACACGCTCAGCAGCCTCTAGCTGAGCGACTGCAAACGGTGACAACAGGTTCACCTCCTCTCCTGGTCCCCGTCTCGCTTGTCACAAGGAAAGGCTGTGTCAACAGAGACAGGAATGTCACTCAACGGGCTGATCTGCCACCACGCTTCGCTTTCTCCTCACCCAGCATTCAGGTCTTCATTTCCTCAGGGCCTGCTCTTCCACCCACCTCTGCCTCTCACCACACACAGTATCTAATGCTCAGCTTTCTCCCTGAAGACGAGTTCAACCCTCGTGCTTCTGCGATGTGGCTGAAATCAATGACAGGATTATGACATAGGATATGAGTGAAGGGGATATGTAAACCATATGACAGTTTCTATGACTGTTTAAGTCATGTTCCAGAACCAGCTGGTGCAAGGATCACCTTTGTGGCAGTTCCCTTCTTCTTCTTCTTCTACTACTTGTTATTGTGTTTTACTTGATGAATCAAAAAAGGAAAATTATATATTTATTATTATTAATTAAGCTACTACTACAAATAATAATAAGAACTAAATGGATGTACAATCATGCAATTACAGTCTTTGCAATCAACCTTTTAAATGCAGGGATCTGTTTCAGGGGTGGGGGGGGGGCAGTTAATTTTCTACAACAGCAAGGTCACAGTGAGCAGACTGCTCACACTGGGGGTCATGTTGATGGGGCAGGGGCACAGTACAACAACCACACCTCGGTGACAGCTGCCTTCAAAGTGCGACCCAAAGCAAACTGATTCCAGATCAGTCGCATTTGATTTCAAGATACAACGAGGAAACACCCGACACGATCACTTGTAAACAATAACAATAATGGCGAATAGGCTCAAATCTATCAGTCATTCATATCGATACATCAAAACACGATACCCAGCAGGCGAAAACACTGGAGCGGAGTGACACTGCCTCGAAGCACCTGTCTGCTCCGGGATTATTGCGTCACACCCACCTATCCGGTCAGTCAGTATCGGTGCGCGTCGAAACCACCGGGGTTGTTTACACAAGCCAGTGAGACCACGAGCCGAGATAAACAAGCGACGCGCCGGGCTCCCATAGCGACGCCTTCAACTCCCATAATAAGCCCTCATATCCTCTTTACGCAGCGCGCTCACATCCAATTATGGAGCGCGGCGCACAGAGCCGCATCCAAACCCCTGGATACAAACAAAACAAAACAAAAACAAAAACAAACGAGCGCGAGCCGCTTCCCATTGATTTGAGTCGTCGTCGCGAGTAGGAAAAGGTGCGCACGAGGAGGCGGCGGACGGAATCCAACCGCAGCGCCACAGGTGTCCATCTACTTTTATCCAAACGCTACACCTTCACCCAGCACTTTGGCCCCACCTGCGCGTGAACGGGGACTAAATGGACAGCAGCTGTGTAAACACTCAGACGAGGACACTTACTTCACTGTCCCTAGAAAGATAATCCAGATCCAGAAATATTCCTCCCCCCGCGGCCAGGGGTCGCTTACAGCAGCGGCAGCAGCTCCGATCAGTCCTTGGTGGGATGAGATGATGTTTCTCCACAAACTGAGGACGCGGGGAAATTCACCCCGCTGCCACCGCAACCTGTTGCCAGCACATCCGACAGGCAGCGTCCCGCCTCAGGAGCGACTTGATTGGTGGGAGGCTGCCCGAAGAGGCGGCGCCTGCTGCGGGCTGGTTCGCCGTGTGAGCCGCGCTGTGGGAGATAATTTGGCCATCACGTTGGAAACGTTTGCATGGCAGTAAAAAGCCATAGTCATCATGACCCTAATCTAACCGTTACTCATGGAAAAAGCAATGGTTGATATTATAACTATATTATCAACTATAATAATATAATATTCTAACGATATAGAACTCATAGTCTTGCATAAAAGCCACATTTTGGATTATATGCATTCATTTGGCCACTTGACTGAAACTCACTCAGCATTCAAGTTTTATTGTGTTACCAGATACTTGTGATCACTGTTACAGAGGCGTGGACGTCACGCGCATGTAAAATGACTTGCAAAATGATCTGAAGTAGTTTTCCCTTATACATCTTATAGCCTGCAGGCAAAACAATGTTTTGTGCTGTGTTCAGTGCACCCAGTTCTTGTTTTCATTTAAAGCCAACTATATATTAACATTACTATTAGTTATATTGTCTTCTTGGCATAACTATGATTCAATGGGAATTAAAGTCTATATTAGTAAATACTGTGTAATTGGGATAAACAATGTTTCAGACAGATTTCCAACTGTCATTTTTAATACAACACTGAGTAAAGAAAATGGGAATAAAGAGACAGACAAGTACAAAAAAAATCTCTTTACTTCAAAGTTCAGTACCTTTCCCTTTCCCACCTGGTATGGGACTCAGTGGTTCCTCCAAGTTCCACCAGGAGGCGCCAAGGCAGAGCAAAAGCACAGCACAAATACCAGTACAAAATAAAATGGAACAGCTGAGAGCAAGAAAAGAAAGGCAACTTGGACATTGAATAAAGTAAATTTAGGATAGAAAGAAGGAAGAATAGTCATAAACACCTTATACTGTGACAGAAATGTGAAAAATGGATATTTTTTCGTTCTTTAGTTATTTGGTCTACTTCGAGGCCTCGTGCAGCACGGAGGCCAGAACATAAACAAACAGATCATACAATTACTGCATTGGTTTACATGCATCCCCCCCTCACCCTTTTTTCTTTCTTTCTTTTTTAAAGGACTATGCACATCTGATATGACATGATGTCACTACTTGCTATGCCAACACCATCCAAAAGCACTGATTTCACAATTCATCTGTACTGCAGAGATTAAAGAGACAGTTCACTCAAATGTACTGTATAAAAACCAAAACAGCATACTGTATACAACCAAGACACATAGGTTCAGCTCATCATTTTGTTCATTGGTCAATTCTGCCATCAAAATCATGATCACAACTGATGTGTGTTCCAGACAAAGGTTTTTGTCCTTATATTTACAACTACTCAAATGGTGAAGCCTCCTCAGTGAAGTGTAGATGATATCTCAGGTCTGGGTCTCCTTTGGATTTAATCAGCACTGGTTACGAAATGACAATGATAAAAGTACAGGGCCAACATGTGTGTATGTATGTAGATATGTGTGCAGTAATCTTGAAAAAAAAATATTCGCTTGACATTTATGTTCCTAATATTCTTGATACTGACAATTTACATTTCAAAGAATTTATGTATCATGTTTTAATTTAAAGCCATGTTAAAAAAATCAAAGAGCAATACTTATTTATCGGGTCAAAACAGGTTTTGGAATTTTCAACATTTCATACTATAACTGTTGGGGGGTTGTGTCTTAATGTGTTTGAAGTACCATCACACTTATGTTGCGCACAAGCGTGCCAAGTCAGTCCCAGTCAATCAGTGCAGGAGTTACCGTGCCAGTCAGTCACAAAGTGTGTGAGGTAGTGTGTTGGTGTCAGTGCTTTGCTGGTTGGCAGGCTAGATGTCTGAAGGACTGTGTAGTTGAACATTCATCATGATTTGAATCCTATGGGGGGGAGAGGGAGGGGATCATTTGCCTAGAGTCACTCAAAGTGCTATATATAAGCATGAATGTCAATGAGTGTGGGTTTTTTGTGTAGTGAACAAGTAAAGGGCTATTCAAGAGAAAACTGGGCAAGTAGCCGACACGACACACTGGCCATTCAGTTAGATCAAAACAAAGATGTCTATGTGTCCTTACATGTTGCACCTCAACGCTGAATCTTTGTCACTCACTCCTCAACTCTCATTAGCTGCCACCAGCTGGCCTAATCCCTGGCGCACAAACACAGCCTGGATGTCCTTAGTCTTGATGCAGAAGTCACAGGCCCAAACAGCAGCGCTCTCCCGAGTCAGCAGTCCATATGCTGGCTCCGTCAGGCCTGTGCAGTCACGGTGGAACCAACGTTGGCAAGAGGCCTCGCACAGGATTGCGTCCTGGTCGTCGTGGACCTCTGCCATACAGAGGCCACAGGGGAAGACCATACCAGGACCACCAAGTTTGCCAGGGCCAGAACCAGGCCCAGTTGAGGGGGCAGCAGGGCCGGGGGGCAGAGGAGACTGGGTATTCGGGGTTGAGGTGGAGTTAGAGGGGGGATTAGGGTTGCTGCCAGGAGTGTTGCCACCATTGTTGTTGGTCATGTTGTTCTGACCTGAATTGGGGGCTGCATTTGGCATTGAACCACCAGCACCAGGAGTATTGTTTTGCTGGTTGTAGGGTGTGGAGCCAGGGGCAGAGTTAGGAGGAGTGGATTGTTGCGGCTGCTGGGCAGAGTTATTAGAGTTTGCTGTGTTTGTATTGTTGGGCGGCTGTAGCTGACTTGGGGGAGGATGCTGGGACTGGCCCGATCCATTAAGGGGACCAGTTGGAGACGAGTTGGGGTTAGGCTGTTGTGGTGCTGAGGGAGGCTGACCGGGTGTATTGGCATTGGGCTGCTGGACATCAGAGTGACCAGGAAAGCCACCGCCAGGCTGCGGTGGGCCAGAGTTAGGAGGAGGGCCAGGAGTGGCATTATTTGGAGGGGGGCCGTTAGGATTTAGATTAAGCTGTTGCTGCTGCTGCTGCTGCTGCTGTTGTTGTTGTTGTTGTTGTTGCTGCTGCTGCTGAGGCCCGGGCTGTGTCCCTCCACCAAAATTCTTTCCATCCTCACTGCCTGGCCCTGGTGGACTGGGACCAGGGTAGGGACCATCCTGTGAGGGAGGGAATTGTCCTTGAGGGGGCATACCTGGCAATCCTCCTACCATGTTACCTCCAGGGCCACCACCCATGCCACCCATCATATTCATCCCAGGACCCATGCCTCCACCCATGGACGGCAAGGGGCCATGTGAGGGCCCTCTGGGGCCTCCACCACCAGGTAACGGTGGGCTGTTGAATGGGTGCCCCCCCTGTCCGTGCTGCTGCTGTGGAGGCATTCCAAACCGGGGATGGGGAGGCCCCCCTCCTCCGGGACCTCCCATGCTCCCTGGTGACAACATGGGGTTGAAACCTGGCCCAGAATGCATGGGTGGACTGAAGTTTGGTGGCATACTGAACTGAGAAGGGCCACCAGGGGGAAATCCTCCACCCCCACCTCCTCCACCACTGCCTCCCCCACTGCCACCTCCAAAGCCAGGCATTCCTCCAAAGCCTAGCTGGTGGTGCGGTCCAGTGTTGGATGGAGGGCCAAACGGTGGCCTCCGCCCAGGCTGACCGCTGCCTGGTCCTCCTGGGCCTCCCATGAAGCCCATGCCACCACCCATTCTGCCTCCACCACCATACCCACCTCCTCCACCTGCACCTGGGCTTGAAAGGAATGGAGCACCACCTGGTCCACCTGCCCCACTAGGTCGGGATGGGGGTCCAAAGTCATCATCAAAGGGGTTGGAGGCGACCAGGTGATCCACCATGGGAGTCGGAGGGGGCGCAAACTCAGTGAGGTGGGAGAACCCCGCCGTCTAAAACAAAAGAGGCAGAAATACAAAGCAAAAACCTTTGGCTGGCTTATAAGAAACCAGAAACTTGATGCATTCTTTTAAAGTAGCCAAGTAATGAAAGAAATCCAAAATCAACAATTACCTGAGTGGTTGACTTCCTGGGTTTCTTCTTGTTGTCTGGGCTCTTCATCGGTGGAGCTGAAATAGTAAAATAAAAAGGGAGAGGGGCAGGAAGAGGGAAATTATAATATTAGCCACAACAGATATATGCTTTGGTGTCTCATGCAATTGGTCCACCACCAGTCAACTGCAACATCACATTTGGATTGGCCAATACCCCTTAGTGACAGAGTGGAAAAGCCGTAGACCTAGGGCCTCTTTTTCAAGTCCAACAATTGAGATGGATTCAATGATGGGACATAGACTAGCATGAGGACAAGATGCTGAACATCCAGGCTGTATCATCACCAAGTTTATGAAGCCTTGAAACGCAAATGACCCAGGCAGACCAAATGACCCAGGCGAGAGGGAGAGAGGCCGCAAACAGAGGCAGAAGAGGTAAGGTCAATGAGGGAGACAGGAAAAGACGAGGACATGAGAACAAGGAAACGAAGTTGAAGATACATTGATAGCAAGATAGACATCAACCCCGTTCAAAGGTCCATTCTGTGAGAAACAGCCACCACCGGAGACAGTCGTGAAGTTTACATATGGGGGAGGCGAGAAGGGATTTGCTAACAGCACCAGTGCAGCCCATTGCAGCGCAGTAATGGATGATTCCGATCTGATTGGGAGATGGGTGAAATTAATTCCTACCTTTGCATCGTTTTCCTGGTCCCGCCAGTAGTCTCCCCGATTCGGCAGCCATTAGCTAATATGACTGTCGGTGAAGTGGCATATCACCGTTCATATGCAAAGGAGAAAAAAGTTAAAAATGACGACGTCTTGAAGGCTATTAGCCGAGTAGGTGGAATCTGCCTTCAGGTCATGTCAATAACGAGAAACGTATTATCTTCAGAGCAGTAACTAACACAATTTGATATCTAGATTGTATTATAACACCGGCCCAGGTCTGCAAGTCCTTTCCAGCTGCAAATATTTCGCCAAAGTGTCTGTCACGCCGGGATTTGGTCACCAAATACCGTCAGGTTAGCCTGAGCTGGTTCACGTTACCTAGCGCCGAGTTCGCTCTGTCGCCAGCCAGTTTTTGCTAGCTATGTGAAACTGGTTGCTTGCTACCTGGCCCGCCTGCCGGTACAAGCAAGTTACAAAGCACCCCCCTCTGAAATGATCACTTACAGATGTGTAGCTGGGAACTCGACCAGCTAGCTAACGCAAGCTAGTTGCTGCCTTGGCTAACTAGCTAGCCACGTTACTCAGTGCGGCTAGTTAGCAGCGTTAAGTAGCCGCAATATCGGTACATCAATACGAAAATGTGATTCAGCGTACTAAATTAAAATGTGACATCAATCTGATTTATCACAGCATGTATGAGGCAAAGCAGTCGATCACGTTTTGCAAACTGTTACTATGCTAGCGTTAGCGTTCTAGCTAACGTTAGCATGCCACTGAGGAGAGCTAGCCATCTTGCAGACTGTCTTGGAAGCAAACTGTACCCTTTCTCCGTTGCTTGCTCTGCTGTCCTTTAAATTGAAACTCTCTGGTGTGTCATTGCCAGCAAACCAGTCGTCACACGGTGTATGCTTGATGGTCCACCATTCAATTATAATTCATTCAAAAACGCATATTTTGCCATAATTAGCATGGCCTTCTGTCGCCACCGGACAAAGAGGGACAAACAGGAGTCTCGCGCACCACGGAAGGTTACATTTCGTCACAAAAATGGGGGTGTCGATTGATGGAATTCCGCACAGACTAATGCATTTTAGCCGTCATTCATAAAAAATAATGATTAAATCGTATAATATATACGACAATTAATTTTGATTTTGAACATCTACCACCACCTCAATTGTTTACATGTACATTTTAAATAACAAAGTTCTTGTCATACCTTTCGCTGGTAGATATGGAGCAGCTCAGAACGGACCATTTCCTAACGAGGCCCCGTTCAATTAAATCGGGGGTGAATATTAACAACTGAACACGATACCAAGTGACGTTATTAAAGTTATTCACTTAATAGCCAACATCGAAATGTTTGCATTATTGAGCTTTTACCACCGTCGATTACTGAAACAAAAAACAACGGGGATTATTCATACAGATCAGAATCACCACTAACTTTACTTTAAGTCATATTTTAGGAGGCTTGTATAGTACTTAATGTTATGAAGAATAATTTCCCATACATTATATATGTACACGGTGGGGGGGGTGGGGGCGCTAGAGTCAATCCCAGCTGACTTTGGTTGAGCATTTTGATTGGTGCGTATTAATTATACTGACTTATACTAAAACAGTAGGTTACATTTTATAACTATGATGGACTATGTCTTATTATGTTATTCCACGGTGGCGTGTACAGCTGACTATCACCGCCCACCCGGTCTTTCCTCCCCCTCTCAACTTCAGATGACCCCCTCCCCTCTCTGGATCCCAGGCGCAGTCGGGAGCCTCATTGCGCCAGTGGACGGATGTCAAAGATAAGTCACCCTGGGCATGGGACCAACAAACAGAAGGAGGACAAACTTCTCTTCCTTTTGCCTCTTCCCGGTAAAAAGGCACCGCTTTGTCCAAAGGGAATGAACTTTTTCTCTGGGCAGAAGAAGGAGCAGGTGCAGGAAAACCGCAAATGGGATAAAACAGGATCATTGTTTATTTTTCCCTCTCCTGCCATACAGGCATGAAGGCTGCACGTCGTTCATTCAAAGCCATTTTATAGTTGGATGTTTATGAATAGATGTGCTGATTGTGATGAAATTGTGTGGAGATCCTGCAGTCTACACAGGCTCTATAGTAGAATAAAGCAACGGAAGTCTTTTGTTAGAAAGGCTGTGATTTCTAAAGGTGCGTCTCTGGGGTCCTGGTGTATGGCGCTAAAAGGTGTTGGGGAAAGCAGAGAGCTTTATTGGTTTTCATCCGAGTTGCAATGGCAAAGTGGTTCAAGGAGTTCCCCATCAATCTGAAGAATGGTACCGACAGGATCCGCTCAGCCTCCGAATCCGGCTCCCAACCCAGAGCCAGCAAAGGAGGGCTGGTGGCCAGCATTGGTACCAAATCCACAGGGTCCAAAACAGGTCCGCGCAAAAACTCCTCTGCTGACAGCACAGGTGGAGTTGGTTCTCTCCTGTCCGGAAGAAACCGAAAGAACTCAGCCACAGAGCTGAGCAGAAGTTTCCTGAAAGATGGAAAAGTGTGGGACAACCTCCTGTCCGGGAAGAGCCGCAAGAACTCCAAGACAGAGCCAGTGTTTGAGGATCAGCACAGACCTCTGAAGAGCTCTCCATCGGCCAGTGCCTACATCAACCGGCTGATCAGACTGGACAAGCAGGACAAAAGCCCCAACTTCAACAGCGGTACCGTCAGTAACCAAGCGGTACCTGAAGCAGAGAAACCAGCCCAGTGCAAAACAGAGACCGTGAGTCATACAATCCAAGTCATATCTGGATAATGTCGTTTACCTCGTATTCCTTTAAGGTTTTAATCTGTGACCTTAATTATTTAATTTGTAGTTTTGTGTGTGTGTGTGTGTGTGGGGAGTCTTATTGTTAAACAGCACCTGTTAAAAAATAAAAATAGTTTCCCTATAGAGTCTAGAGGAGAGTTAGTTTATTTAAAGGTGAATAAGGTTTAAAAATATATGTTGTTGCTATGGTTACAATTAGCTCTTCGGACTAAGACTTTACTCCTAAAATCAAAAATGGGTGAGAAAATATGAAAAAATAAAATTGACCCCAGGGTGTATGCCATTACATTGTTTAACGTATCCAGTGACCTGTTATTTTATCAGTGGTGAACAACAATCTCATATTACATCATTGATCAACAATGACCAACAGTTATGGTATGGCTCGTCATCTGCCTACCTAAGTACTGAATCAGTCTCTTTATATTTACAGTGCATTTTGTTGTTTGCCCGCATTTTAAACAAAGTTGTTACTGCTGATTATAAAAAAAAGAACTGACTAATTTTTTTTTTTATGCAATGGGACGTCGAGGTAAAGATAAAAAGTTAACAGAATCCGAGGCAACACAAAAAAATGTGGTGTCATCAGTATTAGTGACAATGAGGTAGCTGGGATCCAGTCCAAGCTCTGAAAATTGATATCGATGTTTCTGTTTCTCCCTCCCCTTTGTCTCCGCAACACCCATTGTGTCCACTCCGCCCAGTCTGTCTTTTTATCTCCCTTTCTGTTCCTCTCCACCCGTGGCCCTCACACCCACCTTCCCTGCCCTGAATACAAAACTGTGGCCAGACATGAGGCCTTTAGCTTCCTCTCCCGTAATCTGGTTCAGTATTCCCCCTTCTCTCACCGACCCTCTCCCCACCCCGTCCCAGCCCCCCTGGTGAAGGCTATCATATGATAAAAAGCATTGTGTTATCTGACACCTGGGTGCTAACCCGGGTTCCCTCCAGCTTGGCTTTGAAAAAAAAAAAAAAAAGGAGAAAGAGAGAATCGGGGAGGTGATAGCGGAGAGGTGGTGAGAAGAAACGACAGATAAAAGAGTAGAAGAATGAAATGGGAGTTTTATGTTGCAAAAATTCCCGTTTTTGTTCCGAAATCCAATGCAGCAGCCGCAAATCCAATCAGGCAACTTTAAATGTGAAGGCAATGTAAAAATCTCCACATTAAAAATCTCCATGGAGACATCTGATCATTTATTTCACGACGGGAAGTGATGAGAGAAGCATTTTTTATGGCCTACTCTTGTCTGCCGAGTGGCTTGAAAGATAAACAAGAACTCATGTGGCTCTGATTAGATGTCAGGACTGACATCAATGACTGGTGTGGCAGAAACCAGGTCGTTAACAGGGGGATATGAATGTAAAGAGAATGGACTTTACATTACAGAGTGGCTCTTCAGAATTTTTTTCTGACAATCCTGAAAAACTTTTTAATTATTACATTTTTGACAAACTAATCAGCAAGTTAATTGTTGGCGTTCCATTTGAAACAGGATAATATTTTGCATTATACAGTCTTTTTTCATACAGTTCTTAATCCAATTTCCCTCGTTTCCCTTTGTGAAAACGTTTATTTTTGTCTGTTTTCAGAATGTAAAGTTTAAAGATGCAAAGAAATATGGATTTCCCTGTTCTCTCTGTCGCAGGTGATTATTCTGGAGGATTATGCAGATCCATTTGATGCTCAGAAGACCAGAGAGCAGAGGGAAGCAGAGCGGGTCGGGGAGAATGATGGGTACATGGAGCCATATGATGCCCAGCAGATGATTACTGGTACAACGTTTATTCATATACTCATACTACAGAATTCTCATTCTCAGTCTCTCCAGGCCGAGCAATGAGAAAATAAACTCCCCCAGTGCTCTCTGGACCTCATGGGGTTGCCACGGCAACTCTGTTGCATTTGGACAATGGGTGCAGTTTCCTGCCCCTGCTTCCTCTTTCCTGTCTCTGTTTCCTGGTACTATTCTCTCAAAAGGAAGCCGTCTCTCGGTGGCCCCCCTCTCGGATGCAGCTCTGTGCAAACCCCTAAAAGGACCCGTCAAACCATTTATCAAAACTTCCCAGCATCCAGGATGACTGGTGGCCTGTCGTCCAATCACATGCCCTCCCCCTCCCCCCCACGACCTTTCATTCCATCACTCCATTGTTTTAACTAAAAGGGGTTACACAATAGCCTGCTGTGAATGTGAGAACGTTTAATTGTGCGGCTCTTTAGTGGATGTCAGTTCAATCCGTGCTACATCCAGGCCTGTTCAAAGAGCCCTGCAGAGGATGCAGTGATGTGACTCAGTCATTTTATGGGGGTTAAATAATGCTGAGGAAGTAAGCAAGGATCTGACCTCAGTGTAAATAGAAATTAACTACCGTATTTTCCGGATTATAAGTCGCTCCGGAGTACAAGTCGCACCGGCCATAAAATGCATAATAAAGAAGGAAAAGACATATATAAGTCGCACTGGAGTATAAGTCGCATTTTTGGGGGAAGTTTATTTGATAAAATCCAACACCAAGAACAGACATGTCATCTTGAAAGGCAATTTAAAATAAAAATAGAATAGAGGCAACAACAGGCTGAACAATTGTACGGTATGCTAACGTTACATGACACATAAACAACGAACTGAGAACGGTATGTTAACATAACATATTAAGAGTTATTCAAATAACTATAGCATAAATAACATGCTAACAAGTTTACCAAACCATCCGTGTCACTCCAAATCACTAAATCCAATGCAATCGTCATCCTCGGTGTCATGTTCAAACAACTCCGCTAACGCAGGAAGTAGAAGATGCGGCGCTTCCTCTTCTACGTCGCCAATGTTTTATCAATTCAATTATCAACACGGGCCTAGATCGCCTTCTAGGCTGAATAATTGTACGGTATGCTAACGTTACATGACACATAAACAACGAACTGAGAACGGTATGTTAACATAACATATTAAGAGTTATTCAGATAACTATAGCATAAATAACATGCTAACAAGTTTACCAAACCATCCGTGTCACTCCAAATCACTAAATCCAATGAAATCGTCATCCTCAGTGTCACGTTCAAACAACTCTGCTAACTCAGGAAGTAGAAGATGCGGCGCTTCCTCTTCTACGTCGCCAATGTTTTATCAATTTCATTTATCAACACGGGCCTAGAGCGCCTTCTTGCGGTTTAGTGAGAAAATAACATGTGACAGGATATAATAATGTGTTAATAATTTCACACATAAGTCGCACTGGAGTATAAGACGCACCCCCGGCCAAACTATGAAAAAAACTGCGACTTATAGTCCGGAAAATACGGTAATTAACACCCATCTACTAGAAACAAAGCAGCTGCCCTTCGCCACTAAATGTTGATAAATA
Organism: Trinectes maculatus; assembly: GCA_016785345.1. Taxonomy (NCBI): domain Eukaryota; kingdom Metazoa; phylum Chordata; class Actinopteri; order Pleuronectiformes; family Achiridae; genus Trinectes; species Trinectes maculatus. Next base: position 3,088 of record JAFBJQ010000731.1, on the reverse strand, counting down.
ACAAATTTAAAATGTAGTGACCATTTTAAGGGGGGTTTGGTCTTCTGGTGTTTACTCACCATAAGCAGAGGACTTCATCTTGTGTTTTCATCTCCAAGAGATCAGACGCCGTGGGTCCAAAGACCTGTTGAAGGTCTGCGTGCTGACAGAGGGGAGTGAGGGCACGGTGGAGGAAGGCCAGTCTGCGCCCCTGCAGATCTATGATGTCCCATATGAGGGAAACGGCGAGAGTGACAGGACAGTGGTCACGCGGTCTGAGCTGGACCCACGGCCCCCCGCTGAGTACGAGCTGCCCTGGGAGTGGAAGAAGGAGCACATTGTCAGAACTCTGTCAGGTACGTCAGACCATGTTTGTGAGTAACTGATTGCACATCGAGCGGATGATACCTGGGAAACGTACGTAGCTGCAATTATAGTCAGTATACTTTTATTGTGAAAGGGAGGAAATTCTTTCTTTTGCACAAACCATATGAAAAATATTTGGTCAAAAAGCAAGTCAGGCCTGCTTTCACATTTATATTTTATATGCTGCGCACACCAACAGCATAGGAAATAATATCATGTATGACACATCAAAGCGGTGTCTTGGTAATCTTTATTTACTGGAGGCTTCAGCATGGAGTTCAAACTTGGGCACAGACTCGCGTTTTTCTTTCCATAAATTCACGCTGTCTCTTATGTCTCGTCTTCTCCCAGCACAGTTTGACAGCCCCGAGCGCCCAGCAAAAGATGAGACGCCTCATCTGACACTCACCAAGCAGCCCCAGCATCCGTCAACCCAGCCGCCGCCTCAGCATCAGCATCTGAGGCAGAAGAGCTGGACCCAGAAGATCCTGCGCTCCTCGCTGCCAACGCTGTCTCCTCCGTCTCCAGGAATCCACGGCGACGCTGAGGCCTGCTGCGTGGACCCCGCACTGCCCCTGGAAAAACAGAAGTACAAACACCAGTGTCATTCAATACAGAATAACACACCTACAGACTGAATACAATCTCATAAAAGATGAAACAAAGCATTGTGATTGTAGCTCCATGTTGGCTTCTCCTTATGGACACATGTAAAGTAGATGATTAAGATGAACGACTCAAACTACACAAGGAATTCAAATGTAGCATACCTTTTATTTGGTTCAGATGTTTTGTATTAAATTAGCTTTTCCACTTCAGTGGATTGAAAATTAAGTGAACGTCAACCCCCCCCAATCTGTTTCAGCTGGTACCACGGCTGTGTCACTCGTCAGGAGGCAGAGTTCCAGCTGCAGTCCTGCAAAGAGGCCAGCTTCCTGGTCAGGAACAGCGAGTCAGATACCAGCAAGTACTCCATCGCCCTCAAGTGAGTATCACACGGAAGTGCATCAGGTTGCCAAACAGGAAGGTCATGTTTTATCTTTTAAAATGTTCCAATGTCTGTTTCTCCTGTCCTGTCGACTCGGCGTGACTCAGGACGAGTCATGGCTGTGTTCATATCATTGTTGCTCAGACCAAAGAAAACGGCTACACCTTGGACCAGAGCAGCTGCGTGTTCCCCAGCATCCCGGAGGTGGTGCACCATTACTGCACTCAGCGCCTGCCTTTCAATGGCGCCGAGCACATGACCCTGCTGCACCCGGTGCCGCGCATCCACTGACCCCTGACCCCAGCCCACATTCCGCATACAAAACAAACCCACGTTCCCAAATATCAGTCTTATTTGTGACTTCTTTATATGACAACACTTAAAAAAAGATGTCTGTGACTCATTCTGTGCCATGAAACACTGAATGACTTCCTTACTCACTGATTTGACCATGATGCATAGACCATGACCATGCAAAACACCCAGGCTGCTTCTTTGCATGTGAACCAGGTTGAAGCTCAGAGGAGACGATGAAGCACTGCATTCATTAAATGTCATTTGGATTTAATTGCAATGTATTAATTTTCCTTTTTTTTTATTGTTATTGTCCCTGCAAGGATCCATTTATTAAGAAGCAGAAACTACATTAGACACAAAGAACTGTTTGTGATTGTCTTTCTCCCTCTTGTGGATGTGGTGGTACACAGCACCAACTCGCCAACAATATATATATTTTTTTACCCCCTTTTACTTTCCCACTTGGCAAAATCCATGCAAATCAGCGTGTTATTTGTCTTGTCAACATGTGGACAAATACCAGCTGTTTATCTTGGTGCTTGCAGCAGATTTTTAATTTATGCCCTAATACTGGTTAAGTTTTCCGTAACCACAGTCCCCTGAGGTTTTCCCTCTGCTTTACTGTGAATGAGGTAATTGTTTCTGCTCTGTTAACTCCACTGTGAAGAGTTAGTGAATCACCCTGATGCAATGTGCTTGAGGGACGAATGGCTGTACAAGAGTTAGAAATCATTACGAAGTGAGACTTTTATTTTTTTTGCATTTTTCATTTTCGGTCAAACTCATTCTGACGACATTCCGAGGAATTCTGCAGCTGTTGAGGCCAAAACTGTATGATGAACGACCAACTTGTATACAAATGTGTATGTTTTTACAGACAAATACAATGAATAAATGACAGAAAATGAAAGAAAGAAGGATTTAGTATCTACATCATCACAATCTTGTCGCTGCGAAAAACAATGGCGCTCTCCTCAGAGGTGAACGGCCCAAGAGGCAGAACAACAAATCGAGAAGTGCTAAATGTCTTTTCTTACCCAGATTTATTTTTCTTGTCTGCTAAACGTTCCCTAAACATCTAACATCTGATTATGCATAGGGTTACATTTTTGTCATGTGGCCCTTGGCTGTCGGCCATTGTCATGTTATTCCTGCGATTACAGGGGAAGCCAGTTTGTGTGTCTTGGCAGAGTTCAGGCAAAAGTGATCCAAGGAGTCACACCTGCTATACATTCTGATGCGTTCAAACGAATGTCCAACCCATTCCCATAAAAAGTCCCGCATCCCCCGCCCCCCCCCCCATCAGTGTCCCCCTGACCCCAATCAATCAACAACACCGACACCAGAATGTGAGCGCGAGCGCAGTTTGCTCCTTAATCCCGAAATTTTTGTTTTCCTTCGTGTTCATACGGGATCGATGGAGATGTAAAGAGTGGAAAAGTGTCAGTGGAAAGGTCC